>CM035842.1:421958793-422411293 GCA_020510985.1 Pholidichthys leucotaenia
CACCTGAGCTCTTTTTCATCAGTTCTCTTAAGGTTTGCACTGCTCTTTCAGCTAACCCATTAGATGAAGGGTGGTAACAAGCTGACATGACGTGTGATTCCATTTCTTATCATGAACTCTTTCATCTGCTCACTGACAAAATACGGTGCATTATCAGACACAATCATTTCTGGAATACCATGTGTACTGAAACTGTATCTCAAACAACTTACAGTTATAGTTACTTACAGTTACTTATACAACTTACAGTTACTTACAGTTATACATATACATACAGTTACACATATCAGTTGGGCAGCACGGTGGTGCAGTGGTTAGCACTGTTGCCTTACAGCTAGAAGGCTCCTGGTTCAAATCCCCAGGCTGGCAGGGGTTGGAACCTTTCTGTGTGGAGTTTGCATGTTCTCCCTGTGCTGCGTGGGTTTACTCCGGGGGCTCCGGTTTCCTCCCACAATCCAAAGACATGCATGTTAGGTTAATTGGCTGTTCTAAATTGTCCCTAGATATGTTTCCTATAGGCCCTTAGAATAGAGGGTTAGTACTAGTGAAAGCGCTTTGAGTGGTCTTTGTGACTAGAAAAGCGCTATATAAGTGCAGGTTAGTTAGTTAGTAGTTAGTTATAGCTGATGGAGCTGAAGTCACTGGGTAAACATCTAACCATTTTGAATGTGCATCTACAATCACTAGGAACATTTTTCCCATGAAAGGACCTGCATAGTCCATGTGTAGTCTCCTCCATGGTTTGCCTGGCCACTCCCAGGGGTGGAGTGGTGCACTTGTAGGTGCCTTTCTGTGCTCTTGGCAGGTTGTACATGACTTCACCTTATCTTCAATATCACTGTCCATTTGAGGCCACCACATGCTACCTCTTGCCAAATCTTTCATACGGCTCATGCCTGGATGTGATTGATGCAATTGCTCCATCAGAGGAGCTCGTACCCTCTCTGGTATCACAATACGTGCTCCCCACAGTACACATCCATCTTGCACACTCAGTTCATTCTGCCTCTTTTTATAAGCAAAAAGTCGACTTCCAGATTCTTTGGCCAACCTCTCTGTATATACTCTCGGACCTTTGAGAGTACCGGATCCTTACTTGTCCACCTCTGAAGCAGTTTTGATGTCACTAGTGGACTTTGCTCTTGGTCCAACATGAGCACCATTTCTTCTGATGATGGACTTTTGGACGTCTTTGGCAGGGGTAATGTACTGAGAGCATCTGCATTGTTGTTGTCTTTTCCAGCTCTGTATCTCATCACATACTCATAAGCTCTCAGTAACACCGCCCGTCTCATTATCCTCTGTGAAGCCATTTGTGGTACTGCTTTCATTTCATTAAAGAAACTTATCAGTGGCTTATGATCTGTGCAGATGATAAACGTATGACCATATAGGTACTTGTGGAAATACTACACTCCAAAGATAGCAGCAAGTCAAGACCTGTCAAGTGAAACGGCGAAAACGTCTCACTTGACAGGTCAGGAGCTGTCGTCCTTCTATCATCATTGCTGTGTCCAATCGAACCTCAACTCTACCTTCAGACATCACTCTTCTTCGTCTCCTCGTACATACCTTCACTACCATCGTCACTTCCTTGTGGTAACGTATCGTCACTTCCTGTTTTGCTGTCTGCCTGTGTGGTTTGCTCTCCAGCTCTCCAGCCACTAGCTAGCCACTAGCTATGGCTACTACCTCTCTTTCCTCTCCTCCTCTGGTGTGCTCTCTCTGTCAGATGTTTAGCTACACCTCTGCCTCTTTTAGTGATAACGGTAAATGTAATAAATGTTGTCTTTTTGAGGCGCTCGAGGCGAGGTTGTCTGATTTGGAATCCCGGCTCCGCTGCATTGAAACACCGTCTGCGCCAGTTAATCTCGACGGACGCCCATTAGCTGCAGCGGAGCTAGCTAGCTTAGGTCCCACTGTCAGCGGTTCCCCGGCTCTCCTCAGCAGCGAGGAGACTGGGTGGGTGACGGTGAGAAGGAAGCCTAGTCGCAAAGCCCCGGTTCACCACCAACCTGTTCACGTTTCTAATCGTTTTTCCCCGCTCAGCGACACACCCGCTGAGGAAAAAACTCTGATCATTGGCGACTCTGTAGTCAGAAACGTGAACCTAGAGACTCCAGCGGCCATAGTCACATGCATTCCTGGGGCCAGAGCAGGCGACACCGAGTCAAATTTGAAAATGCTGGCTAAAAGTAACTCTAAATATTCCACAATTGTTATTCACGCCGGCATTAATGACATCCGTCTCCGGCAGTCGGAAGTCACGAAACTTAATATAGAATCGGTGTGTGACTTTGCAAAAACGATGTCTGCCACTGTAGTGTTCTCTGGGCCCCTCCCCAATCTGACCAGTGATGACATGTTTAGTCGCTCGTCATCCTTGAACCGCTGGCTGTCTGTGTGGTGTCCTAAAAATGACGTGGGCTACATTGACAATTGGAGCTCTTTTTGGGGAAAACCTGGTCTTATGAGACGAGACAGCATTCATCCCACTTTGGATGGTGCTTCTCATTTATCTAACAATCTGGCATCTTTTTTATCCAAATTTCCAAAACCATGACTACTCAGAGTTGGGACCAGGAAGCAGAGTCGCAGTCTTACACGCCTCTCTGCAGCTCCTCTTCATCCGCCACCCCTCAGCTTAGCCCCTGTCTTCCCCATCAGAGAATCGTTGTCTGCTCCCTCCAAAGTAAATAAAAATATAATGTATAAGCATCCCAAAGTGATAAAGCAAAATATTGGTAAAACTCAAATTAAACATAAAGCCTCTAAATTGAATGATTTGGCCTCTGTTCCTCCTCATAATTTAAAAATTAAATGTGGTTTATTAAATATTAGGTCTCTAACTCCCAAGTCTCTGTTAGTCCATGATCTGTTAATTGATCATCAGATTGATTTAATTTCCCTTACAGAGACTTGGTTAGGACAAGAGGATTATGTTGGTTTAAATGAATCAACTCCCTCTGGTTATTTAAACTGTCAAAATCCCAGAAGTTCTGGTCGTGGAGGAGGAGTAGCATCAATTTACCATTCCAAATTACTAGTTAATGTAAAGCAAAAAACATGTTATAATTCCTTTGAGGGCCTGGTCCTCAGTGTTGGGCACTTTAGCAATTTTAGGTTAAACCCAATTTTATTTGCCATAGTTTATCGTCCCCCATCAACCTATTCAGAATTTTTATCCGAATTTGCTGATTTCTTAGCTGATTTAGTGCTAGTAGTAGTAGATTAGTTTATTTGACAGGGACAGTGCAATAAACATAGACAATTAATCAAAGACAATCAATCTGATGTGTTGCACATAGAGTGTATAGCTATTAGCTAATTTGCAACTCTTGTCCCTGGATGGGCTTTAGAAAAAAGAATCAAGATAAAAAATATACACAATAACCACATACATCAATGCAGAAAAATTATAAATACACAATTATAAATATTATAAATACACAAATATAACAGCCTGACTCACATTTAACATAAATATTATAAATATTATAAATACACAAATATAACAGCCTGACTCACATTTAACACATATAACATAACTCACATTTGCCTATTTCAGTCCTTCCTCCCTCCGTCACTCACTATAAACAAACACATTTATTCCTTCCCTTCATTCACTCTCACTTTGCAGACAATTAATTCATACATGAGTACATTCTTGTTTATTTTTCAGCCAGTTTTTAACATTTTTAGTGAATGTTTTAAAGTCCGTTATTATTTTAATTTCATTTGGCATTGTGTTCCAGATATGACTGCCCTTTATAGAGAAAGCTGTTTGTCCAAATGTGGTTCTGCGGTGGAATATTTTACAGTTATTGTTAACAGAACTCCTGGTGGCTCTGCTGCTGTCCTGTCTTTGGACGAAACCAGCAAGTGGCTCGGGTGCTGATTTATGGAAACATTTGAACGTTAATTTCAGAAGACAGAGGTCAATGAAGTTCTCAAAACTCAATAGGTTGTATTTTTTTAAAACATTACAGTGATGCCACCTAATGGGCTTTTTGTCCAAGATTTTTAGGGTTTGATTATATAATGAACCTATATGTCTTATTGTGGAAGGGGCTGCTTGAGCCCAGACTGTCAAACAGTATGATATATGAGAAAAAACCATAGAATGCATATACAGTGCAGCTGCTTCGTAAGGTATGTAATATCTAATTAATTTAAAGCAGTTCAGATTTTTTTTAACTGTTTTTGAAATTTTCTTTATATGAAGATTAAATTTGAGTTGAGGATCTAGTACAATGCCAAGGTATTTGAATTCTGTAGCTAAACTGATGTCATGATCATGTATATTAACTTTAAAATGTTGCAGGTTACATTTTTTGATTGAAAAGCACATTGAGACTGTTTTCTGAAGGTTCAGCAATAGATGGTTCTTGAGGAGCCACTCTTGGACATCAACCATACTTGTAGACAGTGCATCTGCAGCCTGTGCTGGAGTCTTGGCAGCTGTGTAAATAACTGCATCATCTGCATAAAGTTGGCATGTTGCAGCTGAGCAGTGTAACGGCAAGTCATTAATAAAAATGCTGAAAAGTAAAGGACCAAGAATGGACCCTTGTGGGATACCCATGCGGTTGTTTAAAAATGAGGATTTATCCTGGTGAACTTTTACACACTGTTCTCTATTCTGGAGATAAGATGCAAACCATTCTAATGTATTTGGGGAGAAGTTAAAAGATACCATTTTGGATAAAAGCAAACTGTGGTTTACAGTATCGAAAGCCTTTTTGAGATCTAGAAAAACAGCTCCTACCACATTACCCCTGTCCAAGGACTGTTTGACGTTTTCAATAAGGCAACAATTTGCTGTTTCTGTTGAGTATCCTGGTCTAAAACCAAATTGATGTGGATGAAGAAGTTGACTGTCTTGTAAGTAGTCTATCAGCTGTGTAGCTACAACTTTTTCAAGAACCTTAGATAGGACTGGTAAGATAGAGATTGGGCGGTAATTGCATATATCGTCTTTACTGCCTGATTTATGAACTGGTATGACGACAGCTTTTTTCCAGCCAGATGGAAATGTACTAGACCTAATGGAGAGATTAATGAGATGAGTCAGTGGTTTGATTAATATTTTGCTGTGCATTTTGAGAAAGGAGGCGCTCATATTGTAGATATCATTAGTTTTTGAGTTTGACAGTGTTTTAACAATACCAGCAATTAACTTCTCATTTACCTCATCGATGTGAAAAGTATCTGTTGGAAGTATGGAATTTGTGTTGTTGAGCACATTTGGCAGCACAAAAATTTTTGTTAAGTCTTCCACAGAGCCCACAAAGTGTGAATTAAATTCATTTGCCAAAGTAGCCTTGTCACTGACGGTCTTGCCATTGATTCTAAGTTCCTTTACCCCCTTCTGATCGTTTTTTTTATTAGTTAAGTTATTTAAATGACTCCATAGGGAACTGTTGTTACCCTTTGCATGATCTATCAGTTTATTGTAATAAGATATTTTTGATTTTCGCAGCTCATGTACCACTTTATTTCTTAAACTTTTGTACACAAGGTGATCATTTTGTAGTTTGGAGGTTAGTGATGTTTTCAGTGCATAGTCTCGCCTCTTCATAAGTTTTCTTATTTCATTATTTAACCATGGTAGGCTAATCTTCTGTTGTCTACTTTTAATTTGCTTTGAAAATTTTTCTATAGACTTTGTGATTGTTGCAGTTATAAAATTACAACAATCATCTACTTCACATGTTGACATGAGCTGCTCCCAATTTTGATTCTCTAAGTAATGTTCAAACTCCTCATTTTTTGATTTGGGGATAATAAAATTTGATTTGTCAATATCGACTCCCCCAAAATACTGTAGTCGCTTTTTAGTAAGTTTCCTGACAGCAAGAACCATGTTATGATCTGAGAGACCAGTTACAAGATTATAGGTTCTGGTTATTCGTTCTGGTTTATTAGTAAATACCATGTCAATAAGTGTTCTGGATTGTTTGGTTATCCTGGTGGGTCCTTTGATGATTTGCTGGTAATTAAATTTAGTCATGAGGCTTTTCAGTTTTTGTTTGTCTTTTTTATCAGACCAGTTGATATTAAAGTCACCATGAATTATTGTTTCTCTGTTCTTCTCAAGTTGTTTAACCAGAACACTTAATTCATTATAAAAGGAAGAGTTGTGTGACGGTGGGTTGTACACTACTGCAATGTTGAAATTCATTACCGGAGAGAGACATACATTAACAGCTAAACATTCAAGTGAAGTATTCAAATCAACCAGTTGACATTTATATTTCTCTTTGATGTAAATTAAAACACCTCCTCCCTTCCCTACCTGCCTGTCTTTTCTAAAACACTGGTAGCCCACAATATCGATCATATTAGTGTCTATGTTACTGTGTAGCCAGCTTTCTGAGAGACAAAGGTAGTCCAGATTTGAGTCCAACAGCAACACCGAAATCTCATCTCTTTTGGGGATTATGCTCCGTATGTTTAAATGACCGCCGAGGATCCCCTTTGGTTTAGCCTTGGTGTCCCAAAGAACTCGTGCATGATTAACAGTTTGGAAAAATAAATGTTGTTTTTGCTTTTGTACAGCTCGGTTTTGTGCTAACCCAGTGATCTGCTGTTTAATAGTGGCAGGTCCAGGGTTAAGGTGAATATCTCCTGCCAGAAGTAGCAGAACTAACAGAACTTTAATTGTATATCCTCTGCCATATTGTGATTTTTGCTTAACAGCCATGTTTGCCTTAATTTGGAAGTTTTTGCTCAGGGCTTTTAAAGACCACATAGAGTGTAGGGTGAGATGTCCAAGCCCAAATCCATACAGATAAAACTTTTTAACTTCACCTTTGGTTGAGTTTGTCGGAAAATCCTTCTTGTTGCAGGTCCAGACACACAAAGACAAAACGAAGAGGAAGTAGAGAAGTAGAGAAGGCTTATTAGTGGTGCCCATCAGCCCACTTTTTAATCCGGTGGCAGCCATCTTCAGTCTTTCTTGGAAAGAAGGAAAAAGAAAATCTGTGGATAGTAAAATAAATTCTGCTTATATCGCCAGAATCTGATCCGATCGTCCTCGAATCCAGCTGGGCCTCAGCTAGCCAACTAGCCCCTGCCGTTGCTGGTCTCGTTGCTCATAGTCGCCGTAACTGGTCTCCCGTCCCGCTCCTCCAACCGAGTCTCGTCACACACCGCCGCTGCCACCGAGCTCCGCTGAGGTCACGGTAAGTCCTCCGCTAGGCACCGCCACCTACCGTCGTCTGCCTGGGTGAAATCTCTGCTGAGCCCCGTCACCAAATAGCCGCTTGCCTGGTAGTATCTCCGCTGGGCCTCGCAGCTGGGCTTCGATTCAGGCTGGTGTAAGGTGGAATGACTGGCGCCAGCATTAAGCTAACTAGCGTTAGCTTAGCAATCGCTTCGGGTAGTCTCGTCGCACACCGCCGCTGCAGTCACGGTAAGTCCTCCGCTGGGCACCGCCGCCTACCGCCGTCTGCCTGGGTGAAATCTCTGCTGAGCCCCGTCAACAAATAGCCGCCTGCCTGGTAGTATCTCCGCTGGGCCTCGCAGCTGGGCTTTGATTCAGGCTGGTGTTAGGTGGAATGGCTGGCGCCAGCATTAAGCTAACTGGCGTTAGCTTAGCAATCGCTTCAGGTAGGGCACATCAGTGAATCACAAGGAAGCGCTGGAATCGCTGGTCAGTTTACTCACAGTGGCCGGATAAAAGCGATCAAAGGGGTAATCCACCGGAGGTATATCCGATCGCTGTAGGTTAGTTATTTAGAGACTGGCGCCAGCATTAAGCTAACTAGTGTTAGCTTAGCAATCGCTTCAGGTAGCATTAAACTAACTAGTGTTAGCTTAGCAATCGCTTCAGGAAGGCGCAGGAAGTCGCTGGAGAAAGGCGATTAAAGGGCAATCCAACGGAGGTGGCAATTCAGCCCGTGCGTGTTCGCCACGAGCGCCGATCGCTGCAGGCCAGCCACTTTTAATGGCAAAATCAGTGACTTTGTCAGTGACTTTGTCTCAGCACTGAAAAAGTGCTGAGACAAAGTCTTTCTTTTAATTTGAAACTTTTCTGTTAAATTTGCAACTTTCTTCTCATAAAATAGTACCTTTTTCTCATTAATTTGCAATTCTTTCTTGTAAATTTGCAACTTTTTTCTCGTAATATTGCAAATTTTTTCTTAAAAATTTGTAACTTTTTTGTTCTAGCTTTGTAAATTTTTCCTCATAAATTTGCAACTTTTATTCTCATAAAATCACCACTTTTTTCTTATTAAAAATGGGCACGTGATGTCACCCAATGGAAAAGCTGCAAGGAACTGTGGGAAGAGCGTTCTGCCTGTGCTTGGTAGTGAGCAACCAATGTGGTGAAGCTGAAGTTTCTGAGAGGGTTATTCAGATAAAAATGACGCTGAATGTTATTCAAACACAGGAAATGTAAATATACATATAAAGCGTCACAAAATCCAGGAGGACACAAGAAAGTGAAACCACTTATTTCCACTGTGGTCCTTTCAGTCACATTATTATTCCTCTGACTCCCGCGCAACGTTAGAATGGGGAAGTTTTGCTGTGTTATCAACTACAACGGCTGCTGTCAGGACTGGCGTGGAAAAAAGATTGATGATGGCGTACAATTTTTTTTAACTTCCCGACAGGGAAGAAAAGTGTAGAGAATCTGGTCTGTGAGCTAACACAGAGGCTGGGGTGGAATGGATTGCAGCGGTCAGAAGGAACGACATCGGCTCCGACAATATTCCTGCACACGTGGTCGCGTGTTCACGGCGTTTTCACCAAGGTAAGCTGTGATTTAAAACATATTTAGAAGTGCAGAAAGCATAAGATTTTTTTCCCTCATAAACTTGCACATTTTTTGTTGTGATTTTTCAACTTTTTATCTTGTAAATTTGCAGCTTTTTTTAATTTTTAAATTGGCATCTTGTATCATATTTTTGCCCCTTTATTCTTTCAAATTTGTACCTAATTTACATTGTGTTAGTACATTTGTGACCCCCCCAACCCCTTTGTTAAAAAATAACTGGCCTGCTGTAGGAAGTCACTTTATAGTTATCTGAGGTGATCCATGTGTTTGACGTGATAAATGGCACGTGGACCACGGTGTGAGCGGGTTTTGAGTTGCAGGAACTGGCTGGGTGTCATTTCTGCGGAGACTTTTCCATCTGATCACATCAACCCATGCTTTTACCTCGAAGTCTCAGGACAGGCCGTCGCCCCCACCCACGACTCTCACCTAGACAAAGCCTAGAATCAGTTTTGCTGATGAAGAAACCCAACGGGTCCACGGTCAGCTCTTCCAGAGGCGGCGCCCTGCACCCCTCCACCCATCACTGTGTTCCCCAGGGCAGCAGAGCCAGTTTTGAATGAGGTGTGAAAGCACCTCTGCTGTGGCAGCAAGTTCACAGTAAAGCTTCACCTGTCCTGTCACCTCCATTTCTCAGTCTGAATGTTCTTGTCATACTGTGTCTTTATTTTGATCAGCAAGTCAAACCATGCCAATAAATTTCATTGTAAGTAATAAAAGACAAGTTAATTTTCTTAACAGAATTAAGAATATTTGGTCATTCTCAGGCTTCAACCAAGTTTACTTTTTGTTCTGTTTATGCACTAAAGATTAGATGATCCTTTCTCTGACAACGGGGACAAACAGAAATGACAAAATGATGACAGTGAAATCCAGAAGATTCAGAGAAAGAAAAAATAATAAAGGAGTCTTGTTTGTTTCTTTCTGGAGGGTTTTGTCCTTATTTTCTTCCTGGAAAGATCCAGAGGAGTTGATTTATATTTTTAATTGAGCAAACAGACATCACTGTAATTTTATTGTTGCTCAAACAGCAGCTCATCTGAGCTGAACACGCAACAAGCACTTTAATTTAACAAATTAATTGTTTCCACTGCTATTCAAACTGATTTTGTTAAAGAAAGAAAACCCAAGTTTCTGTTGGAGTGGAACTGAAGCCAGATGGCCCCCTCTCTCCGCCTGACCGCAGGGTGGCGCTGTAGCCTGACGTCACAGGGGCGGAGCTCCGTCTGCTTCCGGCCGCTCCGTGGCTCAGTTCTGGCTCGGCTGCGCCGCTGTTCGTCCTCGACACTCCTGCCTTGCTTCGTCGCTCAGCATGTACCGACCTGCGGGTAGACCTCAGCGGAGTCCCGGAGTCCCGCGGCCGGCTGGAAGATTCCCCTCCCCGTCCTCCGGCTGGGCTTTTGCCGGACCCCCCTCTCCGTATGGAGGCTCGCCCCGCGGCTGCCCGCCCTTCTCCCCGCACTCGCAGGGCTTCTCTCCGGGATACAGGGACAGGTCTCCGGCCGGGTTCGGAAACGGGTCACAGAGCTTTGGGAGCTCTCCTGCCGGCTTTGACAGCAGGTCGTCCAGCTTTGGAACCTCTCCCACCGGGCTGGATGGCAGGTCCCGGGGTTACGGAGGCCAGAGGTGGCGGCAGCGGGACGGTTTCAGACGGCCTCAGTCCTTCAGTCCAAACTCGGCCCCAAAGCACCAGGTGAGTTCGGGTCCGGGTAGGGCGGGATGTTGGTGGAGGAGGACTGTGGTGGTCAGAGGAGGATTTTCTCCACAAAACTGAGCGCAGACCGCAGCTTTACCAGTAACGGAAGTGACGTAACCTCCTAGTCTGAGCAGAAATTCAAAAAAAACTTCAAACTTTTCCTGTAGATTTGCGGCTTTATTCCTCATAAATCTGCAGCTTTATTCCTCATAAATCTGCGGCTTTATTCCTCATAAATCTGCGGCTTTATTCCTCATAAATCTGCAGCTTTTGTCTCGTGGATTAGAGACTTTTTTCTGAAAATTGTTGACTTTTTCTCATAAATTTGCAATATTTTTGTAGTAATTTTGAAACTTTATTCCTGTAAATTTTCAAGTTTTTTTTATCATAGATTTACAGCTTTTTCCTGTAAAATTTTTTGGCCTATATACATTTGCAAAATTATTCTTGTAAATTTGAAACTTTTTTCCTCTATATTTTCAAGTTTTTAAATCATAAATTTGCAGCTTTGTTTCTCAAATTGTCTTTTTTTCCTCAAAAATATGTAACTTGTTTCCTGTAATTAGCAACTTTATTCCTCAAATCTGCCTTTATCTCCTAGATTAGCAACTTCCTGTAAGTTTGCTTTTTTTCCTGTGAATTTTCATCTTTTCCCTCATAAACTCTCTCAGTATTGCACTGCGGTGTATAGTTTCTCCAGTGTCAGTTTTCTCTGTTTTTTTGTCTTGAATCCACTGGTTTCGGTTTGGGATGTTTTTGTCATGGAAACACAGTTGACAAAATTCAGGTTCAGGGGCTGAGAAGCAGCCACCTGATTCAATTCAACTTTATTTACATAGCGCCATTTCACAACAACAGTCATCTCAGAGCACTTTAAACTGTAGGGGGAACCCCCACAGTTGCAGAAAGACCCCAGTAATCAGGTGATCCCCTGTGAGCAGCACTTGGTGACGGTGGAGAGGAAAAACTCCCTTTTAACAGGAAGAAACCTCCAGCAGAACCAGGCTCAGGGAGGGGCAGTCATCTGCTGCGACTGGCTGGGGGGTGAGGGGACAGAGAAGATGAAAAGAACAGACATGTAGAGAGCAAACAGCACGATGGAGACTCAATCTATGGGAGAGAACAAACAGATGTTAATGAGCAGCAAAAATATTTCATTGAGCGTGAAGAAAGGAGTGAAGGCCAGTGCACTGTTGGAGGTCCCCCGGCTGAATAAACCTATTAGCAGCATAACTAAGGGAGGGTTCAGGGTCACATGAGCCCTTCCTAATTATAGGCTACATCAAAAAGGAAGGTTTTAACCCTATTCTTAATGATGATGATGAGGCCATGGTGCCCTGGGGACTATTAACCAATCAGATTGCAGGTACTGACTGATTTAGTTTTGTTTTGTCCCTTTTGTCTTCTCAGAGATCTTCAGATGTTGCGGTGGAAAAGTACTTCAGTCCGTCCATGATACAGGACCCCTGGAAGGATCTACAGCCTGTCACCGCTGCTGCAGCCAGGAAGACACCATGACAGGAAGCTGCAAACGGCAGACCACCTTGATGGTCACATGACAGGAAGTGGACTGTGGTCACTTCGTTTTTGAAGTGATTGTTTTTAAAGTGACTATTATTACACAACAGCTTGGTCCTCTAGTCACCTGCACATGGCTGAAGACCAACATCAGCTACATTTATATAAAAACTGGAGCATATTGTTCAGTAGTTTCTTTAAATTTGGGTGGAAGTGAAGACTGATGTGTCGGACTTTAACAGGATTCAGCAGTTCCATTGATGTCAGCTGTTTCTAAAAAAAAAATTCAAATAAACTTTTGTGAGTCTTTAAAATTTTTGTTTGCATTTTATTTAAAAAGAAGCAGGGAGCATTCTGGTAACCGTCCCAGTATTATCATTATTACAGAGTATTGATGAGGGCATTTAATATTAAAGCTGCGGTCACCAAAGCCCCGTTTCCTCCAGTAGCTGTTTGGCCCTGTTCACTTTGGTTTGGCACAGCATGGTTGTGTTTTGTCTGTTATTACCAATTTTCTCCAAAGTTTTCCCAAAAAGGTTTGGCAGACAATTTTATTGGAGTATATTATAGTCTAATAATTACTTAGACATACTTTAAAAGTCAATAGATCAAGGCCAAGGCGTACAGTCGTGAAAAAATTAAGACACAATTAACTATTCAGTTCTGTATTAAGAAATGTTCATATCTACAGTATGTCTATCCCTGTTTTTGTTTTTATTTGCATGAAACATTTATTTTGGCCATTATACAGTGGGAATGAATGTGGGGGTGTCCTAATTTATTCCTTACTATTTTTTAAATATTTCACTTATGTATTTTTGCATAAGAAATATCACATAACTTAGACAACACAAACACACAACTTGAAGATAAAGGCCCCCACCCCCTTCACACGCACCACAATGACAACAACAAAGAAGCCAAGCAGAACAAAGCCAGAACCAGGCTGCCACCCAGTAACAGATGTGGTGTGGGGGACCCATGCTGTCATGTCTCAGACTGAAAGGAAGGGAGAGGCAGGAAATTCCTCTGCTGGAAGAGCGTGGGGGAGTCAGCAACTTGGGGACAATAGGAATTGTGATGTGAGAATGTAGTGAGTGTTGTGATATAGAGGAGGGACCCTGCAGCATGAGGTCAATGCTTTTCTGATTCTGAGAGAGTGAATAAAGTTTGTTTTGAATGCCTGGCCTGATTATTCCTCTTTCCACAGTCCATTATTTCTTCCTCTTTTTTTTTTCCTTTTCTTCCTTAATCCCACTCTTGGGATTTAAGGTCCCTAAGAATGTATGTTGATATGACACTGGGCTAGAAAGGGTCCCCAGAGTCTCTTCGTTTTGTTCTGTTTGCTAGGTTTGTGCAACCGCAGTCTTTCCATCAGAATTAGAATCAGAATCAGATTTATTGCCATTGTTCATGTAGTACACAAACTAGGAATTTGTCTCGGTGCAATGCTGCAACATTAAACATAAGATAAAAGAAATTAAAAAAAACTATACATGCAATAAGTGTAGAATAAGAATGAGTAATACTAGTCAAAGCAGTTTTTAAATATATTAGCGAGCAGCAGATATTGTGGAGTACCACATAGTGCAGTCGGTAATGCAAAAAGAAAACAGTGATGATTGACATGAGTCTGGTTGAGCTGCTGTACATAGTGCACGAAAGTCAATAAGTCACTTAAGCCACATTTCCACTATATAGTTCTGCGCTACTCTTTTCTTTACTACTTGTTTCTCCCGCGGCTGCGCCTCCATCACAACCGCGGAAAGCCGAGTATTGCTGGGGTGGGCGGGATCGAGGTGGCGCTACACTGCTGACGTAGTAAAGGATGCGACTGACTCCTCAACAACACAGAAAAAAATAGCGGATTACGAGCGGAGGATTTCCACGGTTTTTAACACAATGAATGTCTTTAACGAGACAAGAGAATTTTCCAGGAGAAGACGACGTGGATTGAGACAACACACGTTGGAGCAGGAGAGGAGAATAGCGGTTGCCCAGGAGGAATCTGAAGCAGCTGCATATGAAGCAGAGATCATTTCATTTGTTCAGTGTTCATGTGCATACATGTCAAACGTGTTTTTTAAATAAAATGTTGTGTGTAGAAGAGCTGGAAATAACGAGGCGGTTTTGTATCACAAAAGTAGCGTCTTTAATGAACAAACTCTTCTATCTTGTCTCATCTGGTGCAGAGCTTGGCAGAAGGCAAGAGAGAGAACTCTGCTTCGCTCGCTGGTTAAATACAAGCAGGCATAGCACCACTCATTGAAACAGCTGATGTCAGAGCCACTCATTGAAAAAGGTAACATCTCCCCATTATCTTAATCCCCATTGTCCTGCCATCCCCTCTCCCTGTCTTGGGAGGTGATGGGAACTCCCCCTCTCCCTTTAGGGGGTAAAGGTGTCCAGTCTGTTGCCATGGCGTCCTGTGAGTCATGAGTCTTCACACCATGGTGAGATTCCTTTGTTCTTTCAGAGGTGTGAAGTTCCTTTGTATATTCTGTCCCAAACATTTCCACATGCTCTAACAAATGTAGGTATGGAATATATGAGTGATATATACCACATGTGCACTTTTAAACTACGTCACCTCTGTTGTTCAAAACGGTTAAATGTTAACAGACAGTTAAATGCTGAAACACCAGAGTAATTTAAAATAATGCAGAAGCTTAATCCTAAACCCCTTTAACTTACCAAATAATTTATAATATTATAAAAAAAGCCAATCCAAATCTAGACCCATTTTGTGTATTGTGTAATAATGATACACTGATGATAAACTGACTTCCCAAAAAAGCAGCAGCTAGACAACACACTTTTGGTTTGATGGAATTGCCAATTGACCTTGGAATTATATGTGGAAACTTGTTATACTTCCAGTTAACTTTAACTTACCAAATAATTGATATTATAAAAAAAGCCAATCCAAATCTAGGCCCATTGTGTATCATTTGAGTATCATTTTTCCCATCTATTGTTATTTATAAGGGTTATCTGTTCAGTGGTAGCTAATTACACACTAAAACAACGTAGAAATGACTCCAAAAAAAAAAAAATGCTGCAGCTAGACAACTCACTTTTGATTTGATGGAATTGCCAATGAACCTAGAAATTTTATGATGAAACTTTTTTTAATCCTACTAAATACTGTGACATTGTCACACTGCCCAACACCAAATTATAATTTTCTTTTTCAAACCAAAGATCACTATGGATCTATTGAATCACAATAGCATAGGTTTATCATATACATGTCAACGTTTACAACATCGAAAATGTTATATTTGGGTTTACATGTATGGGTATTTTCGCTTTATATTATACTAGACTGCTTATAATTTATTGGAATTCTCAGAATTTGGAATGCCGATATAACATTCAATTCACATGTACTTACCTTTTACCTAATTCGACTTTTACCTTTATCAGTGTCTTCTGCTGAATGTAAATTACACCTGTGCAACTACTTACAATTTTACTTAAAAACTGTACCCAATGTAGAGCAATGGATACAGCAGTGGTGATATTTATTAAATTTAACAATAACAATTACATTACCATTAAAAATCTTGACACCTTTCTGGCTGAACAGCAGGATTAGGGTCATATGAGGCAATGGAATGTGTATGTAATTATTCGCCTTTATCATCCAGTGTTATAATATACAAACCACACTTTTATCCAAAAGACTAACATTTTATTACATTACAAATATTCCCAAAACATGTTAACAAATGGGGAGCTTTCAGTACTTCGACCAGACTGCCAAAATGGTTTAGGAAGGCTCCGTGGAAGGAAGCCGTCTCTGTCAGCTCATCCCTTCTTAATGCGGCTAACTGCAGGTGTCTTTCGCGCTGTTCGTGCTGCCGTTGATGCTGTTCGAGCATCCTTTCATGGATCCGCATCTCCTCAGCATGATTCTGGGCCATCAGTGATGCAAGGTCTGCAATGTTGTTGGACCTTTTCAGCTTGCCTATATGAAAGACAGAAGTCATTGTATTTAGATAACACCGGATCAAAACATGTCAGAAAAAATATTATGGAATTAAACTGTTGAAAGCCTGTGGTGGGATGCTTCGTTGCTGTATTTAAGCTCAAGTGTCATGTTGTTGCCCCTCAGTAGAGTGGACTATATGCAACTTCTGTGGTGATGTGGTTAGGCCCCCCTTCATTTCAAAAAGGATTAATTGTAAAAAGTATTTTGATTTAATGGGTTATTTTTAAAAGAATTTCTTTGTACTGTGGCCTCATAAATCAGAATGGGTTAATAGTGTTAGCTGACTTGAAGAATTTCAATCAAGCATTTTGATTTGAAGTCTGTACATGTGCTCCTTTTTTTTTTGTGAAAATACAACAGTATTTCCACCACCAACACACCTATAACACTGGGCCACTGTGGCTATGAACACCCCTGAATCTAGTATTTTTATAAACGTAGAAAGACATTTTAAATTCCTTATTATGCGTCTATAGAAAATAACAATCACATATAAAAACAACCGGGTGGTAATTTTCAGTTTGTTGTGCCTTACCAGCACTTGACCGGGAGATGCCGGGGCAGTCCAGTGAGGCGGACCCCAAGGGATTTGAAAACTGTGTATAGAAGGAAAAAACACACAATAAAGCTCACAAACAAAGTGCAACATGTACCGCAAACACAAAACTTTTTAACCAGAATACAATAAGCTTACGTCAGCGTTTTGTTCACGTGAATACTGAAATAAAAGCGCGATTCAGCAGCTTGATGCGAGGTAGCAGCAAGGTACAGAGGTAGCTAGCTATTAGCGGGCTAGCCATCACCACAATTGCCCACAATCAAACAACTTTCTTTATTGCTTAAATAAAGTGCGCTTTTGACCGAAAGGCAAGAAGACGGACAATAACAAAACAACACTCACCGTCACCGTTTTCCAATTCCGTGGCCGTGTCGAGTCCAAATTCTCTGCCATAATAGCAGGCCGGACACTTCCTGGTATATTTTTTCATTGCGAGTTGCCCCACCAACTCGCTCTGGATGTAGTCATCGGCTACGAGGGACAGAAAAGTCCGCACCTCCTCGTTTGTTCATGGAATAAACTTGCGCGTGGACATCGTTATATTAGAACACAATTGTGAATCCAGTCACCGCAGTTACTTGCTGAAATTACAAATGGCGGTCGTGTAGCTTCAACAGAAAACAAAACGGACGCGTTTGGTGATGTTACGCCCTGACCAATCAGCGTTTAGCAGTCGATTGACGTCAATTCACACCTCGCTTTTCGCTCGGCTGTACCCTGCCTCTGAACAGGCACGAAAATCGTAACGGTTAAACCGTGAGGACTTGGGTGGAAATGGCGAAAAACCGAAACAAGTAAAAAAAAGTAAAGCCAAGGTGATACTGGTGGAAATGGGGCATTAGTGTTCAGCAGTCTGATGGCAGAGGGGAAGAAGCTGTTCATGTGCCGGGAGGTTTTAGTCTGAATGGACCGAAGTCTTCTACCTGAGGGGAGGGGGGCAAACAGTACATGACCAGGGTGTGAAGGATCGGCTATGATCCGGCCTGCACGCCTCCGGGTCCTGGAGATGTACAGGTCCTGAAGAGATGGGAGCTTGCAGCCGATCACCTTCTCAGCAGCGCGCACGACGCGCTGCAGCCTTAGTCTGTCCCTGGCAGTGGCTCCTGCATACCACACGGTTATGGAGGTGGTGAGGATGGACTCGATGATGGCCGTGTAGAACTGCACTAACATCTTGGTGGGAAGCTTGAGCTTCCTCAGCTGCCGCAGGAAGAACATCCTCTGCTGGGCCTTTTTGATGAGGGAGCTGATGGTCGGCTCCCATTTGAGGTCCCGGGTGATGGTGGTGCCCAAGAAGCGGAAGGAATCTGCTTTGGTGATGGGAGAGCCTGTGAGGGTGAGGGGGGGCAGAGGGGTTGTGACTTTCCGCAAAGTCCACAATCATCTCCACTGTCTTCAGAGCATTCAGCTGCAGGTTGTTGTGGCTGCACCAGGACGCCAGCTGGGCCACCTCTCTCCTGTAGACGGACTTGTCGCCGTTGGAGATGAGCCCGATGAGGGTGGTGTCGTCCACAAACTTGATCAGCTTAACAGACTGGTGGCTGGAGGTGCAGGAGTTGGTATAAAGGGAGAAGAGTAGGAGGGAAAGTACACAGCCCTGGGGTGATCCGGTGCTGATGCTGACAGAGTCTGAGACAGTCTTCCCCAGCCGCACATGCTGCCTCCGGTCCGTCAATTATATTCCATCTGAATAACAGACAACATCTCGCTGAGCCAAAGGGAAAAAGAGGGTAGAGAGGGAGACTTCCAAGTAAGAAGAATAAGTTTTTTGGCCACAGCCATGCCCAGATGCAGAGCAACTTGTGTGTCCTGCAGTAAAACTGAAGTCTTTATAGAGTATCCAAGGATGACCAGTTCGTGGTTTGGCAGAATGTCTCTGGAATAGGCTTTTGAGAGCTGCTCAAATACAGCTGACCAAAAATGGTGCAGTTTAGGGCAAAACCACAACAGATGTGCTAATGAACCCTCAGCAACATGACACCTGTCACAGGCAGGAGACACAGCTGGAAAAACACGATTAAGCTTTGTTTTTGAGGAATACAGTCTGTGCAACACCTTGTATTGAATTAATCTGTACCTGGAATTAATAGAACAACAATGAACCTGGGACAGAGCCTTCTCCCAGAGTTCTACAGGTTTGATTATTTCTCTCTCCACACTGGTGACCCTTGACGCACAATGGACCGCGAGGCGAACACCCCGGAGATGACCCGGACAGGTACCAGCAACGTGTGCGCCGTTTCGGTCAAACTCCCAGACTTTTGGCTACACGACCCGAAGTCTTGGTTCCTCCACACCTAGGCCCAGTTCACGCTCTGGGGAATAACGGCAGATGACACCAGATACTACTACGTGGTCGCAGCGCTGGATGCATGCACAACTCAGCAGGTGGCGAGCCTGCTCCAACTGCCCCCAGCCCGTGACAAATACGGCGCTCTCAAAACCACGCTGACCCGGCGTATACACACTCTCGGACTGTGAGAGAGCGGAGAGGCTCCTGACGTGCTCCGAGTTAAGAGACGGGTCAGCGGTCGAATTGATGGAGAAGATGTTGATGTTGATGGGCACAGATCACGGGCATTTCCTCTTTGCTCACCTTTTCCTCCGGAACCTCCCAATGGCGGTCAGAGCGGTCCTTGCCAATTCGCCGCTGCTGGCCGTGCGCAACTACCGGGTGCTAGCCCAGGAGGCAGATCGGATTATCATTACTACCAGAGCCCTCACCGTGAACGCAGCGGCGTCGGACCCCAGTGAGACGGCCAGTGGAGGCGAGGAGCCAGCGATGGTGGCTGCAGCAGGGGCCAAGAAGCACCGGAGAGACACGCTCTGTTTCTACCACTGCCGTTTTGGAGCGGACGCACGCTGATGCGTGCCACCGTGCCAATTCAAGCGTTCGGGAAACGCCAGGACCGGCAGTCGGTAGCACCTGCGACCGCCGGTGAAGCAAGCAAGCTGCTCTATGTGACAGACTCACGCTTGGGGAGACGGTTCCTCGTGGACTCCGGCTCCCAAAAGAGCCTCATCCTGCCATCCTACACTGACTGGCTGGCAGGAACTAGCGGTCCTGAGCTGAAGGCTGCAAATGGCTCAGACATTAAGACTTTTGGTGAGAGGACACTGATTGTATCCTTGCACGGCCGTACATACCAATGGACATTCGTCATAGCGACATGCAGCTTCCCCATCTTAGGCGCTGATTTTTTGTGTGCACACGGACTACTAGTCGATGTTGCTAACAGATGCCTGATTAACACAATGTCTTTTGATTCTCTCCCCTGTACAGCTCGAGGAGCCGGGCCAACAACACTAGCCAACGTCACAGCTCCAGGGGGTAAGTTCTACACACTACTCACCCAGTTCCCAGCACTCACGGTCCCAACGTTTTTGGTGGCCATCACTAAACACAGGGTGGAGCACTTCATTACCACCACGGGGCCACCCATTTTCGCAAGACCTCGGCGCCTGGACGCAACTAAACTGGCCATAGCGCGTGAGGAGTTTGCCAACTTGGAAAGGTTGGGCATCATCAGGCACTCAAACAGCCCATGGGCATCCCCGCTACATATGGTTCCTAAGGCCGAGGGATCGTGGCGACCGTGCGGAGATTTCTGCAGATTAAACAACGCCACAGCGCACGACCGCTACCCCATCCCTCATATTCAGGATTTTTCCGTTCACCTCACCGGGGCACGCATTTTTTCCAAGATAGACCTGGTCCGCGGTTACCACCAGGTCCCGGTGCACGCTGAGGACATACCTAAAACGGCAGTAATAACCCCGTTTGCCTGTTTTTATGCGTGCTTTTCGAGTTAAAAAGCGTGGCGCAGACATTCCAACGCATGATGGATGCGGTGTTACACGATCTGCTGTTTGTGTTCGTCTACCTGGATGACATCCTCGTGGCCAGCGTGTCCGAGGACAAGCACGTAACCCACCTCAGGACAGTTTTCCAGAGGTTGGAGGAGCATGGATTAATAATCAACCCCGCGAAGTGCCAGTTCGGGGTGGCAGGGATCGATTTTTTGGGCCACCGCATCTCACTGGAGGGCGTGACACCCTTGCCGGACAAGGTGCGCACCGTGGCGAATTTTCCCCAGCCTCAGACGGTCAGAGCGCTGCAGGAGTTTTTGGGGATGGTTAACTTCTACAATCGTTTCCTCCCCCGCGCAGCCCAGCTCATGCAGCCGTTGTACACCGCGCTTAAGAAATGGAAACCGGCGGACAGAGTCGACTGGACTCCTGAGCGGGAGCAGGCGTTTTCCGAGGTTAAAACAGCTCTGGTGAACGCCGCACTGCTGGTGCACCCGGACCCGGTGGCTCGGATAGCGCTCACTACCGACGCCTCGGACGTGGCCATAGGGGCCGTTGTGGAGCAGCACGTCACCGGTTCTTGGCAGCTACTCACATTTTTTAGCAGGTCTTTGCACGACAGTGAACGTAAATACAGCACGTTCAACAGAGAGTTACTGGCTCTCCACTTGTGCCCGCTGGTCCCAAGCGCTTGGCGCTGCCACGCTTTTGAGTCCGTTCACTCCCTATACTCCCAGGAGTGCGCGCGTCAGTCAAAATGGTGGGAGCAAAGTTCGTCTGGCCGAGCCTGCGCAAACAGGTGAAAGAGTGGGCTGCAGCCTGCGTAGCGTGCCAGCGAGCTAAAGTGCACAGGCACACAAAGGCCCCCTTGGAGCCGTTCCATGTCCCGGCTAAGCGGTTCAACCACATTCACGTGGACCTCGTGGGCCCCCTCCCGCCATCACAAGGGTTCATGCACCTCCTGACAGTGGTGCACCTCACCACGCGCTGGCCCGAAGTAGTCCCACTAGCTTCCACCACGTCCGCAGAAGTTGCACGTGCTTTTTTGACAATATGGGTGGCACGTTTCGGCGCCCCTTCAGATATCACTTCCGATTGGGGCCCGCAATTTGTTTCCGACCTCTGGCCCACCATGGCCTGGAGCCTGGACATCTCACTTCATCGCACGACCGCGTACAACCCACAGGCCAATGGGTTATGCGAGCGTTTCCATAGATCGCTTAAAGCAGTGCTCAGGGCTTCGCTTACAGAAGCAAATTGGGTGGACCGGTTGCCGTGGGTTCTATTAGGGTTGCGTTCATCACTGAAGGAGGATTTGGCAGCCTCCCCAGCAGAGCTGTTTTTTCCCAGCCGCTGCAGCTCCCAGGGGAATTTTTGCTGGACAGCCCCACGCCGAACACTGGTCCATCCCAGCTTTCACCGCGTAACGCAGTGGCAGGGATGGCACCCTCTCCGATCCACCACTGTTTTCCATGCGCTTTTGTACCAAAGGCCTTGAAGGACGCGGCGTTCGTATTTGTCAGGCACGATGCCCACCGGACCCCCTTGCGCCCGCCCTACGATGGCCCGTTCAGAGTGCTGGAACCCGGGGAGAAACATTTTGCGTTAGACTTGGGGGGACGCAGAGAAACAGTCTGTATAGACAGGCTTAAAGTAGAACTGAACTGAACGGCATTGAACGGCACTGGGTGATAGTACATACAATTATAAAGATAATTTATCATTGGCACCCCCTCCACAAATCCCGGAATCTTGGAGAAAATCGCGATTTTGAATTTCCCGCCCTGAAAAATCAGACAAATCCGCCGAAGTGCAGCCGGAGTTCCGCGTAACGTCACGAGTGTGACACAGTCCTCCATGTTTACCATTGCGAGCACGTCGACACTGGTTGTTTTTGGTGCATTTTGTCGTGATAGTCGACTACAAAACACTTCCAACACCTGGGAAGATCTGTTCAGTGGCAAAGGAAAGCTGTCATGGCGACGAAAGAAAAGAAAGGGGGAGGAAAAGCGACCGGGAAGCGATGCGTTTCTAGATATACAGTGATCCCTCACTTATCGCGTTTAATAGGGACCAGAACCGACCGCGAAAAGTGAAAAACCGCGAAGTAGCGTCACCCCCCCCCCCCCCCCCAAGGGCATCACAAGCACTATTTTGCACAAAAAGGCACAAGAGAACAGCGAAAAGTGCCCCTAAGCAACACGAGCGATAAAGAACAATGAATGCGGTCTTCCTTCGCTGGGTAAAACGTCTCGGCCAATCAGCTTGTGAGGTAAAACGTCTCGGCCAATCAGCTTGCGAGATTCCCGAGCGGTGAAGAGGTGGGCGGACAGGAGTGGAGCGGTGGTCAGAGAGGTAGATTTTGAGCTGTGCGGGCTCTCCGTGTTGATACCTGATGTTCTAATGTAGAAGGCAGGGAGAAGGCAGGGAGAAGGCAGGGAGACTACATTAGAACATCAGGTATCAACACGGAGAGCCCGCACAACTGAAAATCTACCTCTCTGACCACCGCTCCACTCCTCTCCGCCCACCTCTTCACCGCTCGGGAATCTCGCAAGCTGATTGGCCGAGACGTTTTACCTCACAAGCTGATTGGCCGAGACGTTTTACCCAGCGAAGGAAGACCGCATTCATTGTTCTTTATCGCTCGTGTTGCTTAGGGGCACTTTTCGCTGTTCTCTTGTGCCTTTTTGTGCAAAATAGTGCTTGTGATGCCCTTGGGGGGGGGGGGGTGACGCTACTTCGCGGTTTTTCACTTTTCGCGGTCGGTTCTGGTCCCTATTTTAATTCACATATAAAAGTTATTTCAAAGACTGCCTTCTATCATTTGCGTAATATTGCCAAGATTAGAAGTATCTTGTCTCAGAGTGATGCTGAGAAACTAATCCACATTTTTGTTAGCTCTAGATTAGACTACTAACTAACCTGCACTTATATAGCGCTTTCCTAGTCACAAAGACCACTCAAAGCGCTTTCACTAGTACTAACCCTCTATTCTAAGGGCCTATAGGAGACAGATATCTAGAGACAATTTAGAACAACCAGTTAACCTAACATGCATGTCTTTGGATTGTGGGAGGAAACCGGAGCCCCCGGAGTAAACCCACGCAGCACAGGGAGAACATGCAAACTCCACACAGAAACGTTCCAACCCCTGCCAGCCTGGGGATTCGAACCAGGAACCTTCTAGCAGTAAGGCAACAGTGCTAACCACTGCACCACCGTGCTGCCCACTGTGAGTGGGTAGAATTATTCAATTGGTTATTAATTATTCAGTATGAGTCAGAGGCAGGAAGAGGCTTTGGCCCTAACAGCCATTTATGGTGAGTGCTTCAGTGAGCGCATTGCTAATGCATTCTTTATTCAGAATTAATTCATTACTCAGAATGGGCAATGCTGCCCATTCTGAATAATGGGCAGCATTATTGTAACTCTTGATTATCAGGTTGTCCTAAAAAAAAAAATAAAATAAATAAAAAGTCTTCAGCTGATCCAAAATGCTGCAGCAAGAGTTTTAACAGGTACTAGAAGGAAAGATCATATCTCTCCGGTTCTGGCCTCCCTTCATTGGCTTCCCATAGAGTTTAGAATTAAGTTTGAAATCCTTCTTCTCACTTACAAAGCTCTTAATAATCAGGCCCCTTTTTATATTAAAGATCTGATATTACCTTATCATACTAACAGAGCACTACGCTCCCAAAATGCTGGATTACTTGAAATACCTAGAATCTCTAAAAGTACAATTGGAGGAAGAGTCTTCCATTATCAAGCTCCTGTCCTGTGGAACCAGCTGCCAATCTGGATTTGGGAGTCAGACACGATCTCTGCTTTTAAGAATAGGGTTAAAACCTTCCTTTTTGATGTAGCCTATAATTAGGGCGGGATCATGTGCTCCTGAACCCTCCCTTAGTTATGCTGCTAATAGATTTAGACAGCCAGGGGACCTCCAACAATGCACCGGGCTTCACTCCTTTCTTCACTCTCAATGAAATATTTTTGCTGGTCATTAACATCTGTTTGTTCTCTCCCATAGATTGAGTCACATGTTATGTCAGTAACAATAGTCAGAGTCAACCTTATGCTACGCAGTGAACTGAACCTTTATTGAATACACCACAGAACTATATACAGTGGCCGCGCCCGCCTTACGTCACGCCAGGGGCGGGTACGGCAAGCCCCATGAGCCACACACTATCACCACACTCACTACACAATATCCCCATTGTGCTGTTTGCTATCTACATATCTGTTCTTTTCTTCTTCTTCTCTATCCCCTCACCCCCCAGCCAGTCACAGCAGATGACTGCCCCTCCCTGAGCCTGGTTCTGCTGGTGTTTTTTTCCTGTTAAAAGGGAGATTTTCCTCTCCACCATCGCCAAGTGCTTGCTCACAGAGGATCGCCTGATTGATGGGGTCTTTCTTCAATTGTGGGGGTTTCCCCTACATTTGAAAGTGCTATGAGATGACTGTTGTTGTGAAATGGCGCTATATAAATAAAGTTGAATAGAATTGAATTTGATTGACATTAATGAGCGCAGCTGTACAGCAGTCTGACAAATTGGACTTTTTCAGCCCTGAGCACCGTGAGAAAATGAGACCACTGCTCAAAGCGTTTCAGCACCGAGGGTGCTCAGCACTGTAAATGCTGGACTACATAGAGAATGAATAGAAAATAGTCACCCACAGCAGGAAAAATGAGTTTTGTGGACATGCAGCCCTAACACTTTTTCTGTAGTGTTTGGCTTTCAGGATGCCGAGGTGCATGGCCCTATGGCATGACCACGCACGTAACTGAGTGGACATGTTTGAAAGGGGCAGTACATGAAAAGTGCCAGATTAATATATAAAATAATCTTCATAAAGTTCCAGCATCAACATTGTGATCCGAATCACCACAAAAATATAATCATCTGTTTATCTGTAACACACCTTTCCTGAAAATTTCATCAAAATCCTTTTTTAACCTTTTGTTATGTTGCTAACAGACAAACCAACCAACGCCACTGAAAACATTACCTCCGTCCTCCCTTGGTGGAGGTAATGAGAGTATAAGGAAACATTTAAAAAAAAAGAATCTGTTCCTTGTGCCATTACACACCTTTCCTGAAAATTTCATCAAAATCCATTAATACATTTTTGAGCTATGTTGGTAACAGACCAACCAATAAACCAACCAACCAACCAACAGACAAACTAACCAACGCAACTCAAAACATTACCGCCGTCATCCCTTGGGGGAGGTAGCTAGTGCAAATGCATGGAAAAGAACATTAAAACATGTTAATTTCAACTTTCTAACAAAAACCTTGGGGTCCAGCTGGATCCCATTTTCTAAGATGATGCAATTAAAATTTGCAATTTGCTAAAACTATTAGTGAAAATTGCTCAATGGGGAAGTTGCAACATAAAATAATATATTTTCATAAAATTAGATGGTAATTTCTCAACTTTTTGACGCTCCATTTACCACGATAGAGCTTACTTTGGTACCTTGCCATCTTATTTGCTCAGACATCATAAACTAAATAAAGGAGACATATTTTACAGCATAAGTAGAACCCACTGGTTATAAACTTAACCAAAGAATTGTTGTATTATGGCGGCACATGGGGAAAGCATAATGTGTAGCATCTTAGATAAGAACAAAGCCTTGTTATTTACACGCTCCACACTGGTGGCCAAAGACGAATCATGGAACACGACGAAAGATCCCCGGAGCCAGCCTCGTTGGGAGCCCCAAGCCAAGCATATGCTGTTGCAATCAAGCTACCGGATTTTTGGCAGCACAATCCACGCTCCTGGTTCCACCTAGTTGAGGCACAGTTCGCCCTCCGGGGGATATCGGCGGATGACACGAAGTTCCACTATGTGGTCGCAACGCTCGGCACCCACACGGCTCAGCATGTGGAGAGCCTGCTCGATCAGCCACCAACCAATGACAAGTACGGTGCGCTGAAGGCTGCACTCATCCAGCACTACACACTCTCGGATGGTGAGAGAGCAGAGAGACTCCAGACGTGGACTGGGTTAGGAGATGGGTCGGCCATTGACCTGATGGAGAAGATGCTGAGATTAACACTAGAAGTCCCAGAGAGGGGCCATTTGGCCTTTTTGGCTAGAAAACCCATAGGGGGACCATCAAGTGGCCACAAGAGGGCTAATGTCTGGGTCTTGGCACGGACGACGACCATTTCATTTTTACCCACCTCTTCCTCTGGAACCTTCCGTCAGCGATGAGAGTGACCCTGGCCAATTCGCCATTGCTGACCAAGTGGGACTATCGTGCACTGGCCCGAGAAGCAAACCGGATCATTGTCGCCAGCAGAGAGTTCACGACCATGGCGGCAGCGACGGAGTTAGGCGCGACGGCCGGAGGAGGCGAGGAGCCATCGACGGCAGCAGCAGAGCCACCGATGACAGCAGCAGCGGGGGCCAAAGAACGCGGGGGAGACACCCCTTGTTTCTACCACCGCCACTTTGCAGAGAAGGCACGCAAATGTATACCACCGTGCCAGTTCAAGCGCTCGGGAAACGCCAAGACCGGGGGTCGGTAGCAGCTGCGACCCTCGGGGAGGAGAACAAGCTGCTCTATTTGACGGACGCACGCTCGGGGAGGCATTTCCTCATGGACACCGGCGCCCAGATGAGTTTCATCATGCCGTCCTACGCCGACCGGCTGGCAGGATCTAGCGGCCCCGAGATGGCAGCAGCAAATGGCTAGGAGATTAAGACCTTTGGTGAGAGGACTCTACTCCTGTCTCTACACGGCCGTACATTTGAGTGGACTTTTGTCATAGCAGCATTGAATTCCAATATACTGGGGGCTGATTTTTTGTGCACACATGGTTTGTTGGTTGATGTCTTTTGATTCTATTCCCTGTACAGCTCGAGCGTCCCGGCCAACAGCACAAGCCAACGTCACAGCTGCAAGCGGTAAGTTCCACACACTGCTCACTCAGTTCCCAGCACTCACTGTCCCGACATTTTCGGCAGCCATCGCTAAACACGGGGTGGAACATTTTATCACCACCACCGGGCCACCCGTTTTTGCAAAACCTCAGCACTTGGACGCAGCTAAAAAGGCCATAGCGCGTGAGGAGTTCGCCAGCCTGGAGAGGTTGGGCATCATCAGGTGTTCAAACAGCCCATGGGCTTTTCCGCTACACATGGTCCCTAAAGCTGAGGGTTCGTGGCGACCTTGCGGGGATTTCCGCAGGTTGAACAACGCCACAGCGCACGACTGCTACCCAATTCCTCACATTCAGGATTTTTCTGTTCACCTGGCAGGAGCGCGCGTTTTTTTCTAAAATAGACCTGGTCCACGGTTACCACCAAGTCCCAGTGCGCGCTGAGGACATACCCAAAACAGCGGTGATAACTCCGTTCAGTTTATTCGAGTTTTTGCACATGCCATTAGGGCTTAAAGGGGCTGCACAGACTTTCCAACGCATGATGGATGCAGTGCTGCGTGATCTCCCTTTCGTGTTCGTCTACGTGGATGATATCTTGGTAGCTAGCGCGTTCGAAGACGAACACAAAACCAACCTCACGGCGGTTTTCCGGAGGTTGGAAGAGCACGGGTTAATAATCAACCCAGCGAAATGTCAGTTTGGGGTGATGCGGATTGATTTTTTGGGGCACCGCGTCGCTCCTGAAGGAGCGGTTCCACTGCCTGACAAAGTGCACGCGGTTGCAGATTTTCCCTGGCCGCAAACGGTCAGGGCGTTACAGGAATTTTTGGGAATGGTGAATTTTTATAACCGTTTCCTTCCCCGCGCAGCACAGCTCATGCAACCACTGTACGCCGCGCTCAAAAAACAGAAACCCGCGGATAAGATCAAATGGTCCTCGGAGCGAGAGCGGGCGTTCTCGGAAGTCAAAGCAGCCCTGGCAAACGCTGCATTGCTGGCACATCCAGACCCAACGGCCCGCATAGCGATCACCACTGACGCATCAGATGTGGCCATAGGGGCGGTCGTGGAGCAGCGCGTAGCCGGGAATTGGCAGCCGCTCGCCTTTTTCAGCAGGACTTTGCGCGACAGTGAACGTAAATACAACGCGTTCGACAAGGAGTTGCTGGCTCTCCACTTGGCCATTCGCCACTTCCAGTTCTGGCTGGAAGGGCGCTGTTTCACCGCGTTCGTTGACCACAAGCCACTAACATTCGCGATGGCCAAGGTTTCAGAACCGTGGTCGGGCCGGCAGCAGAGACAGCTGGCCGCGATCTCAGAGTTTACTACCGATATTCAGCATGTGTCGGGTAAACTGAATGTAGTGGCAGACTGCCTCTCGTGCGCCGTGGTTGCCCCAGTCTGCGTGGGGATAGATTACACAGCCATGGCCGCGGAGCAGGTTAGTGAGGCGGACGTGCGCGCGCTCCAGTCTGGACCAACAGGGTTAAGGCTGAAGAGCAGGGTGATGCAAGATGGCATGCCCCCCCCCCATCTGCGACGTCTCCACGGGGCGCCCGCGTCCCGTTGTCCCGGCCGCGTGGCGTCGCCGCGTGTTTGACTCGGTTCATTCTTTGGCGCACCCGGGAGTGCGTGCGTCGGTCAAAATAGTAGGGGAGAAATTTGTGTGGCCGAGCCTGCGCAAACAGGTGAAAGAGTGGGCGGCAGCCTGCGTGGCGTGCCAACGAGCCAAAGTACACAGACACACGAAGGCTCCCTTGGAGCCATTTCATATTCCGGCTAAGAGGTTCGACCATGTCCACGTGGACCTCGTGGGCCCCCTCCCGCCATCACAGGGGTGCACGCACCTCCTGACAATGGTGGACCGCACCATGCGCTGGCCGGAAGCGGTTCCGCTGGTCGCAACCACAGCCGAGGAGATGGCGGGCGCGTTTGTAACAGCATGGGTGGCACGTTTTGGAGTCCCGTTGGACATTACGTCCGACAGAGGCCCTCAATTTGATTCCGAACTCTGGTCAACAATGGCCCGCAGCCTGGGTGTCTAAATTCACCGCACTACAGTGTACAATCCACAGGCTAATGGGTTATGCAAACGTTTTCATAGTTCATTGAAAGCAGCTCTCAGGGCTTCACTGATGGATGCAAATTGGGTAGACAGGCTACCGTGGGTTTTATTGGGGTTACGTTCTGCGCCTAAAGAGGATTTGGAAGCTTCCCCAGCTGAACTCGTTTTTGCACAACCACTTCGGCTGCCCGGGGAGTTTCTGCCAGATAATCCCATGCCGGGCATTTCCCTGCCACAGCTGTTGCAGCGTAGCATAGACACAGGCACGCTGCCAGGCCCTGCCCACCACAGTTTTTCGCGTGTTTTTGTACCTAAAACTTTGAAAAACGCGGAGTTCGTGTTTGTCAGACACGGCGCCCACCGCCCGCCATTGCGACCACCCTATGATGGACCGTTCAGAGTGCTGGAAACAGGAGATAAGCATTTTTTGCTATATTTGGGGGGTAGGAGGGAAAAGGTTGGCATAGACAGACTCAAACCCGCTTTTGTGGTGGCGGACGAGCAATTGCTGTTGGCGAGGGCCCCTCGGCGTGGAAGACCCCCACAGGGAGCTTCCTAGAGAAAAGTTTCCCCAGAACACCCACAGGGACAGACAAAAAGTTTTCACCCCCAAACATCAACCCCCCAGCATGACAGTGCCGCGGAGGCGGTGAATCCTAGTTACAGCAGATACGGGAGAAGACTGAAGCCCGGTGGATGAAGGAGGGCATGACTGAGGAGGAGGAACAGTAACGACTGTTACTGTTATGCTGGCATCACCACCATGATGCCAGCATTTGGGAGAAGACGCTTCTGTGTGGAGCAGTTGCAGGTGTTGCAGGTGAAGGACAGCAAGAGGCATAGTGAGGAGCTCTGCCTGGGCTGTAAGTATCTGGTTCCCAGATAGCAGCACCCCATGATGATGATGATGTTTATGACGATAGAAATCTGGCTTTACTGCTGGAGAGTGTCTTCCCTTGTAGAGGTTTCCTGAGGGAGTCGGTATTGTGGTGGCAGATGGAGCCTGGCCTGGAAGAGTGGATCCTCCTCCTCAGCTTTTCAGGACTGTTATAGTTTGTTTGCTCTCTACATGTCTGTTCTTTTCATCTTCTCTATCCCCTCACCCCCCAGCCAGTCACAGCAGATGACTGCCCCTCCCTGAGCCTGGTTCTGCTGGAGGTTTCTTCCTGTTAAAAGGGAGTTTTTCCTCTCAACCGTCGCCAAGTGCTTGCTCACAGGGGATCACCTGATTGCTGGGGTCTTTCTGCAACTGTGGGGGTTCCCCCTACAGTTGATAGTGCTATGAGATGGCTGTTGATGTGAAATGGCGCTATATAAATAAAGTTGAATTGAATTGAATTGTATTGTTTAGCCCACTTTTAGCTTTTTACCTTAAGTTTTTTTTAGTTAGTATGTTAATCTATTTTAGCTTAATTTAACTTAATTTCAATTCTTAAATTTTAGTTTAGGAATTAAAATTCCTGCTGGGTTCTTGCTGGGACAGTTTGTTGCTGATTGTGAAGCAGCTGAGATGAGAATCAGCACCTCCAAGTCCGAGTCCATGGTCTTAAGCCAGAAAAAGGTGGATTGTCCTCTCTGGGTTGGGGACAGGCTCCTGCCCCAAGTGGAGGAGTTTAAGTGTCTTGGGGTCTTATTCACAAGTGAGGGGAGAATGGAGCAAGAGATTGACAGATGGATCGGAGCAGCATTTGCAGTGATACAGACGTTGTACCGGTCTGCTGTGGTGAAGAGGGAGCTGAGTTCTAAGGCAAAGCTGTCGATTTACTAGTCAATCTACATTCCTGCTCTCACCTATGGTCACAAGCTTTGGGTAATGACCGAAAGAATGAGATCACGGATACAAGTGGCTGAAATGAGCTTTCTCCATAGGATTGCTGGACTCACCCTCAGAGATAGGGTGAGGAGCTCAGTCATCCGGGAGGAGCTCAGAGTAGAACCGCTGCCCCTCCACATTGAAAGGAGTCAGTTGAGGTGGTTTGGGCATCTGATTAGGATGCCTCCTTGACACCTCCCACTTGAGGTGTTTTGGGCACGCCCCACTGGGAGGAGACCCCGGGGCAGACCCAGGACTCGGTGGAGAGACTAAAGCCCCTTTTCCACTAGTCCCCACTTGGCAATACACGGTACGACTCGGCCCGGTTTGTAGCCTTTTCCATTATACCCAGCACTGGTTAACAGGTCCTATTTTCGTACCTATTCGAGGCCAGGGTACAACCGTGCTGAGTCGAGCTGAGATGTGACGTCAACAGACAGCGAGCCACTGATTGGTCAGGGCGTAACGTCATGAAAGCGTCCGTCTTCTGTGGAATCTACACGACCGCCATTTGCAATATTTCACGGACTAAACTCGGTCACCGAGTAAATACGATATTAATAGAGATGGCATTGTAGGTTTCCCGGAAATCTACACCGTGGTCCAGCGAAGAGGTGCAGAGTTTTCTGTGCTTGGTGGCAGAACCACAGTGAGGGGAGCGACCCGCACTGATACAGATGGCAGCCCAGCATAGAACCGGACTACGAACAAGCTGAAGATGAACGTGAGAGAACCATCGATGGTGAGTGATTTGTAATATTGTGCATCTTTTTGCTTATTTATCCTGTTGGTGGTAAGCTCACTTTTTTTGAGCGATACAGCGCCGTCGCTAGCTAGTAGCCAACTGCTGATTCGCGCTTGTTTTGTCCGAAGTATTCGCTTGTGAGAGTAAAACGATGAAATATGTTAATCCTGTTACAACCTGAGCACTGGGTTCTGTCCGCGCTCGGGCTACGCACAGCTCGCTGCCGGTCTTGACAGCTGTGGGTTGTATTCTGGCCTCACCGGGCTCTTATTGTGAAGGTGCTCGGTGGGGCTTCCACCTGTCAAGGTTGGTCAGCTGTCTGTCATCACTGCTCGTTAGTGTCTCCTTTATAAGGCGGGCACTGACGGCAGTTAAATTGCAGGAGTATCGTCAGATATCGACAAACAATCCTCGTGAGGCCTCGTTAGACCTTCATGTCAGGTTCGTGTTCTTTCTCGTCTTGTCTTGTCATAGTTTAGCTCGTAGTGGCTGGGGTTAGCCCTACGAGCCCTTGTATCGCTTAGTGTGTGTTTTTGCCCTTAGCGGCTCATAGCCTTGTGTCTTGTCTTATTTTATTAATAAATTACCATCATTGCAAAACTCACCGGTGGACTCTTGGCGTCTTATGGTGATCCGCGAGGGTCACCGCATGACAAATCCTGGTTAAAGTCCTGGTTTGTGTACGTGTTGCACTTTGGTGCTGTGCACTAAGTTGTGTGTAATTTCTTTCTAGAATCTGTTTCCACATGCCAGGGGTCCGCCTCCCTCAGCATGTTGTGTTTATATTGTGGATACAGGTCAAGAGGACCCCAGGATCTGAAATCTCAACATATACAAGTGCATTATCAAACCAGTGATTTATAAAGTGATTCATATAATTTTCTAAAGCGTCAGAATAGACCCAAACACCTATTCTGTTGATTTTCCAAAAAAAGTGTTGGAACAGTGTTTTCGTGCTGTTTCTGTTCCACCATAAATCCCTGGATTGATAATGTACTTGTACATGTACAGAGTGGATCCCGCGGAGCTCACTGGTCAGGGAAACGAAGCATTTTTGTCACATCCCACCACTGACTTTCACAAGTATTTATTTATTTATTTATTTATTTCATGACGATGTCTAACCAAGTGTTATCCAGCTGAGGTCAAAATTTTGTAACAATACCACAAAAAATGAATATATTACACAGCTTTGTTCTCAGGTTGTTCCCAGGCGTTTTTGAACTGTGCCAAATTGTGCCAAATGGCACAGTTTGGAAAAACGTCTGTAACTTTTGAATGATTCAATATAGAAGCTTCATCTTGGGCGCTAATGAAAGGTGACACTCAGGGCTGTGTGTGTGTCTGTGGGGGGGGGGGGTTGTTTATTCATTCATTCATGAATGAATGAACAAACAAGCCCCCACACACAAAGAAGCATGCCACGTAAAAAATGTGTGGCTTTTTTTTACAAGAAAAAATAACCTACAGTGCACTAAAAATTATTCTAAAATATTTGTAATGTAGAAGATAACAACTCCCACCCCCCCACCCCCCCGCTACAGAGGACGGACATCGGCCATCGCTACATGACGGAACAGTCATGTGGCGATGTGGCGACCGCGGCGCACAGTCCCCGCGGTCCCCCCCCCCGCGGGGGGGTGGTGGTGGTGTTCACGGTCCGGACGCGGCGCACGAATCGTGTACCGCGGCGCACAGACTTCGGACTTCGTGCGCCGCACAGTTGTAATTTAGCGATCAGCAAAAGTCATTTTTGATTACAATTTTCAGGGATAAAGAATAATTTAGCTTATAACACTTACCTGTTCACAACAGCATGTGGACGGTCTATGATGACCATGGAAGAATCCTAAACGTCTACTCTGCTGGGACAGCACCGCCTGTGGCTGAACAGGCCGATGTGTGGATGGCAGTCCCTGTCACACAGGTCGCACTTGTGGGTGGTCTCCGTGCTGCTGGGTCTGTGGTGGTTCTTCCTGCGGCTCCTTTTTTCATCTGCTGCAGCAGTCAGTCTCTCTTCACCCAGCCTTACACAAAACAGCTTTCGAACTTCTGTGCTTCAATTGGCTCGCTGCATTCGCAGCCGTTGGTAGGCGGGTCCTTCTTGCTAGGTTTTCAGTCATTGGTCCTTCAAGGTTTCAGAAACCCAATTCAAGGTTCTTATTAGTCGAATGAGAGGTCAATCACATCTAAACCAATCAAAGCACTCCTTTGGCTTTCTGTTCGCGGCTGTGTCTGTAGTGAAAGAACGGAAATGCAGCTTTTTTTTTCAGTGCCTCCTAGGACGCAACGCCCTCGTGCGCACTCGTGCGCCCTCGTGCGCTCTAGGACGCAGAGACGTGCCCGCCCACGGTACACCGGAGTGCAAGAGGTTAACTGAAGACTGTATTGTTGGATGTGCCACTGCAGAAGACCCTGCACAGTTTATCAAATCAAATCAAATCAAACCAAACTTTATTGTCATATTGCTGTACATACAACTGTAGTGCAGGCAAGATGAAATTGCGTTTCTCTCGGCATCCATATAAGAAGCAGCATGATTAAGACACACTCCCACATAGCTCCCACCCCCCCATCCATTCACACATCCCTGAGACATACTTGGGGAAAAAGAATAACTAACTATAATATACAAAATGTCCATAGGTGCAGTAGTGTGTATGTGAGATTCCGGGTCAGCTGTTCAGCATCCTGACAGCTTGTGGGAGGAAGCTGTTGATCAGTCTGGTGGTTCTGCCTCTGATGCTCCGGAATCGTTTACCAGATGGAAGAAGTTCAAAGTGTTTATGCAGAGGGTGAGAACGGTCCTTGACAATGTTCAGTGCCCTGCTCCTACAACGGTTCTGAAAAAGTTCTTGGACAGAGGGGAGGGAGACTCCAATTACCCTCTCCGCCCCCTTAACTATCCTCTGCAGGGCTTTTTTGTCTGACATACTGCAGCTGGAGTACCATGTAGCAATGCAGTACGTCAGAACACTCTCCACCACACCTCTGTAGAAGGTCCTGAGGATGCAGATGGGGAGAGAGGCCTGTTTGAGTTTCCTCAAGAAGTGTAGTCTCTGCTGAGCTCACTTCCTGATCTCCAAGGAATTCTTGCTCCAGGTCAGGTCCTGCGAGATCTGCACTCCGAGGAACTTGATGTTCTCTACTCTCTCCACTAAACGGCCGCCGATGCTGAGGAGGATGTGCTCAGGCTGTGACCGCCGGAAGTCGATAATCATCTCCTTTGTTTTGTCCACGTTGAGCACCAGATTGTTCAGTGACAGTACCAGTATATGGAGGAATTCTGGGCCATGTTAGCGTCTGTACTTCATCATAATGGGTTTGGGCAGGGGTGTCCAATCATGTCCCATGGAGGGCCAAGACCCTGCAGGCTTTACCTCCAACCAGTGTCTTCAACAGCAGATTCCACTGAATTTCTCCCACTGACTGCTGATCAGTGAGAACACCTGCTGAAGAGACTGGGTAGAAGAAAGAACCTGCAGGGTCTTGGCCCCCCATGACACATGATTGAAAACCCTCGGGTTAGGGTTTAATGGGATTTAACATTTTCACACAAACTGCTTTATGGTTCATAATTCTGTTGACAGACTTACACCAAACCAAAAGTGATTTCTCAAACTGCTGGATTGTTCTTAGACAGCTTTTCCAATCTATTAGTATTTAATTTGTGCCACTTGGTGGTAACCTTCACATATAAAAAAAGAGACATCTGCAAAAACTTCAAAGGTTTATTGTCAGTGCAATTCTTAGTGCAGTACTACATGAATGCATGTACAGTATAGTACATTGTTGATGCAGAGAATAGATATTTCTACAGTACATGTATCTAGTAAAGGGGTTGGAACCTTTCTGTGTGGAGTTTGCATGTTCTCCCTGTGCTGCGTGGGTTTACTCCGGGGGCTCCGGTTTCCTCCCACAATCCAAAGACATGCATGTTAGGTTAATTGGCTGTTCTAAATTGTCCCTAGATATCTGTTTCCTATAGGCCCTTAGAATAGAGGGTTAGTACTAGTGAAAGCGCTTTGAGTGGTCTTTGTGACTAGAAAAGCGCTATACAAGTGCAGGTTAGTTAGTTAGTAGTTAGTTAGTAAATCAGCTGGCGTCCTGGTGCAGCCACAACAACCTGCAGCTGAACGCTCTGAAGACAGTGGAGATGATCGTGGACTTCAGGAAAGTCACAACCCCTCTGCCCCCCCTCACCCTCACAGGCTCTCCCATCACCACTGCAGATTCCTTCCGCTTCCTGGGCACCACCATCACCCGGGACCTCAAATGGGAGCCGACCATCAGCTCCCTCATCAAAAAGGCCCAGCAGAGGATGTTCTTCCTGCAGCAGCTGAGGAAGCTCAAGCTACCCACCAAGAGGTTAGTGCAGTTCTACACAGCCATCATCGAGTCCATCCTCACCACCTCCATAACCGTGTGGTACGCAGGAGCCACTGCCAGGGACAGACTAAGGTTGCAGTGCGTCTTGCGCACTGCTGAGAAGATGATCGGCTGCAAGCTCCCATCTCTCCAGGACCTGTACATCTCCAGGACCCGGAGGCGTGCAGGCTGGATCATAGCCGATCCTTCACACCCTGGTCACGTTCTGTTTGCCCCCCTCCCCTCAGGTAGAAGACTTCGGTCCATTCAGACTAAAACCTCCCGGCACATGAACAGCTTCTTCCCCTCTGCCATCAGACTGCTGAACACTAAGTGACTTATTGACTCTTGTGCACTATGTACAGCAGCTCAACCAGACTCATGTCAATCATCACTGTTTCTGTTGCATTACCGTCTGCACTATGTGGTACTCCACGATATCTGCTGCTCGCTAATATATTTAAAAACTGCTTTGACTAGTATTACTCATTCCTATTCTACACTTATTGCATGTATAGTTTTTTTATTTCTTTTATCTTATCATGTTTAATGTCGCAGCATTGCACCGAGACAAATTCCTAGTTTGTGTACTACATGAACAATGGCAATAAATCTGATTCTGATTCTGATTCTGATTCTAAATCAAGTATTTTCCATGTAACCTTGTGACTGCATTATTTTAATTGCTTTTAATCCTAGATCAAGTTTGTTTTGGCCTAAAACGCATCATAATTGTCAAATATATCTTATTATACTTAACTCAGTACTGTTTACTTTTTGAATATATATTTTGTGGTTAATATAACCCCATAACTAGAACCTGGTGATCAAGTTGTGTCAGCTGATCACTTTTTGCTATGACACCACCACAGACTCAGTGCTGCTGGAGCAGCTACATCCATCATGTCTTAACAGTCTCTCCATGATTTTCACGCAGATCAGAGCAATTTGTTGCACAGGAAGCTAAACGTTTCTACAGACATGCTTAAGCTCTATAACCACTGATCGTTTGTGAAGCTGGGGTGACATCAGTGACAGGCTGTGTTGAACGCCAGACCGACCGTTTGAAGCGGTAATTTTCCCACAACAGAGCCATCTGAAACACACACACACACACACAGCATACATATTTTAGTACCTAACAGCGATAACTTGCAGACATTACAGTGTAGTACAACGTACTTAAAGCAAACTAGCAATAGCAACCATTAGCTTACCGTCATATATGATCTAGTTTGTATCCTCACGTCTTTGGCTCACCCAGAAGCTGCAGAACTATTCCAAGAGTGTTTCGTCTCGCTGCCTGTACCCTTGACTGGTGGTCCTTTTTGGCATTTACAGTGAAAAAAGCCACAGACCGAGGAGTCGCCTTGTACAGCCGCCATATTATGTTTTGCTTGGGTCGTGTGTTTTACGTCACGGTGTGGAGAGTGTAAATAACAAGACTGATTTATGCAGCTGACGATTTTATTCACTCTCACATCAGTCATACACAGAAAGAATCTCTCAATACACCATGGGTTCTCCTTTTATACCAACCGCCCATCTCACATCTGCATGACATCTCACATCACAATACATTCATCCCTTCTCCCCCCAACTCCTTCTTCCTGCTACCTCACCATAATCTCCATCATTATTGTCCTTCTCTGTTTACCCTCTGCATCCAGTCTGAGATGATTAACCCAGTCTCTACCCCCCCCCCCCCCCCCAGAATCTCAGACCGAGTTTCAGTCCTCACATCCTTTTGGCTTCAGTCTCCTCCCATATCTGCTGTAACGGGGGTTTATCGCCTCCGCAGCACTGCTGTGCCGGCGGGGGGCTCCTGGGGGTGTGTCTGTCTGCGGGTGGGCCATGGCGAGGGGGGCGAAACCTTCGACTTGCCCGTGTGGCTGCTCTGATGAATCGTTTACCTGGGGAGTTCTCAGTGGGGGTCTTCTGTGCCAAGGGGCCTGAGCCAACAGCACTTGCTCGTCCGCCACGACAAAGGCGGGCTTAAGTCTGTCTATGCATATTTTCTCCCGACGACCCCCCAAGTCTAACAAAAAATGTTTGTCCCCTGTTTCCAGCACTCTGAACGGGCCATCGTAGGGTGGGTGCAATGGAGGGTGGTGGGCACCGTGCCTGACAAACACAAACACCGCGTTTTTCAAAGTTTTTGGCACAAAAGCGCATGGAAAACAGTGGTGGGCCGGGCCCGGCAGTGTGCCTGTGTCTGCACTATACTGCAAACGCTGAGACGGGCAGCTGTCCGGCGCGGGATTATCTGGCAAAAATTCCCCAGGCAGCCGCAGTGGCTGAGAAAAAACAAGCTCCGCCAGGGAAGCCTCTAAATCCTCTTTTGGTGTGGAACGCAACCCCAATAAAGCCCACGGCAACCAGTCTACCCAATTTGCATCCATCAGCGAAGCCCTGAGCACTGCTTTCAGTGACCTATGAAAACGCTCGCATAACCCATTGGCCTGTGGGTTGTACGCGGTTGTGCGATGAATTGCAACACCCAGGCTACGGGCCATCACGGACCAGAGGTCGGAAACAAACTGAGGGCCCCTATTGGAAGTGATGTCCGACGGGATTCCAAAACGTGCCACCCATGTCGTCAAAAAAGCACGCGCCACGTCCGCGGACGTGATTGCAGCCAGTGGGACCACTTCTGGCCAGTGTGTGGTGCGGTCCACCACTGTCAGAAAGTGGGTGCACCCCTGCGATGGCGGGAGGGGGCCCACGAGGTCCATGTGAACATGGTCGAACCTCTTAGCCGGGATACGAAACGGCTCCAAAGGAGCCTTCGTGTGTCTGTGTATTTTGGCTCGTTGGCACGCTATGCAGGCTGCAGCCCACTCTTTCACTTGTTTGTGTAGGCCTGGCCACACGAACTTTGCTCCCACCGTTTTGACTGACGCACGCACCCCTGGGTGCGCCAGAGCGTGAACTGACTCAAGCACGCGGTGGCGCCAAGCGACTGGGACCACCGGGCGCCCCGTGGAGACGTCGCAGATTAGGGGGGGCTTGCCATCTTGCAGTACTCTGCTCTCCAGCCTTAACCCTGTTGGTCCAGACTGGAGCGCGCGCACGTCCGTATCACCAGACTGCGCGCGAGAGGTAGTCCGCTACCACATTCAGTTTGCTCGACACATGCTGAATATCGGTCGTAAACTCCGAGATCACGGCCAGCTGTCTCTGCTGCCGGCCCGACCATGGTTCCGAAACCTTGGCCAACACGAACATTAGCGGCTTGTGGTCCACAAACGCGGTGAAGTTGCACCCTTCTAGCCAGAACTGGAAGTGGCGTATGGCCAGGTGGAGAGCCAGCAACTCTGTCGAACGCATTGTATTTACGCTCACTGTCGCGCAACGCCCTGCTGAAAAAAGCGAGTGGCTGCCAGGAACTGGTGACACGTTGCTCCACGATGGCCCCTATGGCCATGTCCAAGGCGTCGGTAGTGAGTGCTATCCAGGCTGCCGGGTCCGGGTGCGCCAACAGTGCGGCGTTTGCCAGGGCTGTTTTAACCTCAGAGAACGCCTGCTCTCGCTCCGGAGTCCATTCAACTCTGTCCGCGGGTTTCCATTTCTTGAGCACAGCGTATAATGGCTGCATGAGTTGAGCTGCGTGGGGGAGGAACCGGTTATAAAAATTAACCATCCCCAAAAATTCTTGCAGCACCCTGACCGTCTGAGGCCGGGGAAAATTCACCACGGTGCGCACTTTGTCGGGCAAGGGTATCGCTCCCTCCGGTGAGACGTGGTGCCCCAAAAAATCAATCCCCGTCACGCCGAACTGGCATTTCGCCGGGTTGATTATTAACCCGTGCTCCTCCAACCTCTGGAAAACCGTCCTGAGGTGGGTTACGTGTTCGTCCTCGGACGCACTGGCCACCAGGACATCATCCAGGTAGACGAACACAAACGGGAGATCACGCAACACCGCATCCATCATGCGTTGGAATGTGTGCCGCTCCTTTTAATCCGAAGGGCATGCATAAAAACTCAAACAAGCCAAACGGAGTTATTACCGCTGTTTTGGGTATGTCCTCCGCGCACACTGGGACCTGGTGGTAAACGCGGACCAGGTCTATTTTAGAAAAAATGCGTGCTCCTGCAAAGTGAACGGAAAAATCCTGAATATGGGGAATCGGGTAGCGGTCGTGCGCTGTGGCATTATTCAATCTGCGGAAATCTCAACACGGTCGCCACGATCCCTTGGACTTAGGGACCATGTGTAGCGGGGATGCCCATGGGCTGTTCGATCTCCTGATGATGCCCAACCTTTCCAGGTTGGCAAACTCCTCGCGCACTATGGCCAGTTTAGCTGCGTCCAAGCGCCGAGGTCGTGTGAAAACGGGAGGCCCGGTGGTGGTGATAAAGTGTTCCACCCCGTGTTTAGCGATGGCCGCCGAAAACGTCGGGACCATGAGTGCTGGGAACTGAGTGAGCAGTGTGTGGACCTTACCGCCTGTAGCTGTGATGCTGGCTTGTGTTATTGGCCCGGCCCCTCAAGCTGTACAGGGGAGAGAATCAAAAGACAGTGCATTAACCAGGCACCTGTTAGCAACATCGACTAGCAACCCATGTGCACACAGAAAATCAGCTCCCACGATTGGGAAACTCAATGCCGCTATGACAAAAGTCCACTCGTACATACGGCTGTGTAGGGATAAAGTCAGTGTTCTCTCACCAAAAGTCTTAATGCCCGAGCCGTTTACTGCTACCAGCCCGGGGCTGCTAGGTCCTGCTAGCCGGTCGGCGTAGGACGGCAGGATGATGCTCCCCTGGGCTCCGGTGTCTACAAGGAACCATCTCCCCGAGCGCGAGTCCGTCACGTAGAGCAGCTTGTTCTCTTCACCGGCGGTTGCAGTTGCTACCGACTGCCAGCCTTGACGTTTCCCGAGCGTTTGAATTGGCACGGTGGCGCACATCTGCGTGCGTTCTCTCCAAAGCGGCGGTGGTAGAAGCAGAGCGTGTCTCTCTGGTGCTTCCTGGCCTCCGCTGCCGCTACTGTCGGCGGCCCTTTGCCTCCGCTGGTCGTCTCACTGGGTTCCGACGACGGCAAGTTCACTGTGAGGGCTCTGGTGGTGAGGATGATCTGATCTGCCTCCTGTGCTAGCACACGGTAGTCACGCTCGGCCAGCAACGATGAATTGGAAAGAACCACTCTCGCCTCTGTTGGGAGGTTCCGGAGGAAAAGGTGGGCAAACAGAAAATGCCCGTCGTCTGTGCCCATTAACGCCAACATCTTCTCCATCAGTTCGACCGCCGAACCATCTCCTAACTCGGAGCGCCTCAGGAGCCTCTCTGCTCTCTCACAGTCCGAGAGCATGTAGCGCTGGGTCAGCGCGGCCTTGAGAGTCCCGTATTTGTCGTGGGCTGGAGGCTGTTGGAGCAGGCTCGCTACCTGCTGAGACGTGCGAGCGTCCAGCGCTACGACCATATAGTAATATTTGGTGTCGTCTGCCGTTATTCCCCGGAGGGTGAACTGAGCCTCGGTGTGGAGGAACCAAGACCGCGGGTCGTGCAGCCAAAAGTCCGGTAGTTTGACCAAAACAGCGCACGCGATGCTGGGGGTTCCCGTCCGGGCCGTCTCTGGGATGCTTGCTGCGTCACTGAGGCTTCCCGTCCGGGCCGACTCCAGGGTTCTTGCCTCGTGTTCCATAATTCGTCAAGGGGTCACCAGTGTGGAGAGTGTAAATAACGAGACTGATTTATGCAGCAGACGATTTTATTCACTCTCACATCAGTCATACACAGAAAGAATCTCTCAATACACCATGGGTTCTCCTTTTATACCAACCACCCATCTCACATCTGCATGACATCTCACATCACAATACATTCATCCCTTCTCCCCCCAACTCCTTCTTCCTGCTACCTCACCATGATCTCCATAGCCATTGTCCTTCTCTGTTTACCCTCTGCATCCAGTCTGAGATGATTAACCCAGTCTCTACAACGGGAGTGTGGAGCCACCTTGCTGTAAAAAAAAATCCCGCCCACCCCAGTTGTACCCAGCTGCAATGGAAATACAACCAAGGCCGAAACAAGAAGTGGTGAGTAGTGTAGAGTAAGGCCGACTGGGGCTAGTGGAAAAGGGCCATATGTCTCCCAGCTGGTCTGGGAACGCCTTGGTATCCTCTCTGAAGAGCTGGAGCAGGTGGCTGGAGAGAGGGAAGTCTGGGCTTCTCTGCTTGAACTGCTGCCTCGGTGACCCGGACCTCCGGAAAAGCGGTAGAAGATGGATGGATGGAAGTTTTAGTTTAGGCTTTTTATTTAACCTGTTGAACTCCGGGATTCCACGGGCGGTCACGTCTCTGTGTCATAGTGCATCTCAGTGCGCACTGAAAAAAAAAAGCTGCATTTCCGTTCTTCCAGTACAGACACAGCCGCGAACAGGAAGCCAAAGGAGTGTTTTGATTGGTTTAGATTTGATTGACCTCTCATTCGACTAAAAGAGCCTTGAATTGGGTTTCTGAAACCTTGAAACCATACTTATTTTACTGAGGAATTTACCAATTAATTCATTAAAAATCCTTCAATGTGATTTTCTGGATTTTTTTCCTCATTTTGTCTCTCATAGTTGAGGTACACCTATGATGAAAATTGGAGACCTCTCTCATCTTTTAAGTGGGAGAACTTGCACAATTGGTGGCTGACTAAATACTTTTTTGCCCCACTGTATATAAATGATATATGTAAAGTCTCGGAAAAAATGGATTTAATATTGTTTGCAGATGACACTAATCTATTATGCAGTGGAAGCAATTTGGAACAACTTTTGGATACACTCGGAAAGGAATTAGGAAAGCTTAAACTGTGGTTTGATTCAAACAAATTAACGCTCAATTTAAGTAAGACAAAATTTATAATTTTTAACAACCATCACAACAACTTAGTATCTAAACTCAGTGTAAATGGTGTAGAGATTGAAAGGGTATCTGAAACTAAATTTCTTGGAATAATAATTGATAATAAACTGTGTTGGAAGTCACATATTAATTATATTAAAGGAAAAACATCTAAATTAATCGCAATACTAACCAGAGTGAAATATTTGCTGAATCAACCCACATTATATACTTTGTATCATTCATTAATACTCCCATACATGACATATTGTACTGAAGTATGGGGAAATACATATAAAACAAACATATATCCAGTCTTTCTGCTTCAGAAGAGAATCAGAATCAGAATCAGAATCAGATTTATTGCCATTGTTCATGTAGTACACAAACTAGGAATTTGTCTCGGTGCAATGCTGCAACATTAAACATGATAAAAATAAAAGACAGAAATAAAAAACTATACATGCAATAAAATGTAGAATATGAATGAGTAATACTAGTCAAGCAATTTTTAAATATATTAGCGAGCAGCAGATATTGTGGAGTTCCACATAGTGCAGTCGGTAATGCAAAAAGAAAACAGTGATGATTGACATGAGTCTGGTTGAGCTGCTGTACATAGTGCACGAGAGTCTAATAAGTCACTTAGTGTTCAGCAGTCTGATGGCAGAGAGGAAGAGGCTGTTCATGTGACGGGAGGTTTTAGTCTGAATGGACCAAAGTCTTCTACCTGAGGGGAGGGGGGCAAACAGTACGTGACCAGGGTGTGAAGGATCAGCTATGATCCGGCCTGCATGCCTCCGGGTCCTGGAGATGTACAGATCCTGGAGGGATGGGAGCTTGCAGCCGATCACCTTCTCAGCAGTGCGCATGACGTGCTGCAGCCTTAGTCTGTCCCTGGCAGTGGCTCCTGCGTACCACACGGTTATGGAGGTGGTGAGGATGGACTCGATGATGGCCGTGTAGAACTGCACTAACATCTTGGTGGGTAACTTGAGCTTCCTCAGCTGCCGCAGGAAGAACATCCTCTGCTGGGCCTTTTTGATGAGGGAGCTGATGGTCGGCTCCCACTTGAGGTCCCGGGTGATGGTGGTGCCCAGGAAGCGGAAGGAATCCGCAGTGGTGATGGGAGAGTCTGTGAGGGTAAGGAGGGGCAGAGGGGTTGTGACTTTCCTGAAGTCCACGATCATCTCCACTGTCTTCAGAGCATTCAGCTGCAGGTTGTTGTGGCTGCACCAGGACGCCAGCTGGGCCACCTCTCTCCTGTAGACGGACTCGTCGCCGTTGGAGATGAGCCCGATGAGGGTGGTGTCGTCCGCAAACTTGATCAGCTTGACAGACTGGTGGCTGGAGGTGCAGGAGTTGGTATAAAGGGAGAAGAGTAGGGGGGAAAGTACACAGCCCTGGGGTGATCCGGTGCTGATGCTAACAGAGTCTGAGACAGTCTTTCCCAGCCGCACATGCTGCCTCCGGTCCGTCAGGAAGTCGGTGATCCACCTGCAGAGGGAGTCAGGCACGTTGAGCAGGGACAGCTTGTCCCGGAGCAGAGCGGGGCGGATGGTGCTGAATGCAGAGCTGAAGTCCACAAACAGGATCCTGGCGTAGGTTCCCGGGGAGTCCAGGTGCTGCAGGATGGAGTGGAGGGCCAGGTTGACTGTGTCGTCCACAGACCTGTTGGCTCGGTAGGCAAACTGCAGCGGGTCCAGGAGGGGAGTGGTGGTGGACTTGAGGTGGGGCAGGACCAGGCGCTCAAAGGACTTCATGACTACAGAGGTGAGCGCTACAGGTCTGTAGTTGTTAAGTCCAGTGATCCGTGGCTTCTTGGGGACAGGGATGATGGTGGAGGTTTTGAGGCAGGTCGGCACGTGGCATAACTTCAGGGAGGTGTTAAAAATGTCTGTGAAGACAGGAGTCAGCTCTTCCGCACAGTGTCTCAGGGTGGAGGGAGACACGCCGTCCGGACTGGGGGCCTTGCGCGGGTTCAGTCTGGAGAACTGTTTGAGCACGTCCTGCTCACTGATGACAAGGGCAGGAGGAGGGGGGGGGCGCCTTTGATGAAGTGGGGACCGTGGAGGCGGTGGTGCTGGGGGGAGGGGGGAGATGGACACAGCTGATGAGGTGTCTAAACGGGCGTAATGTTGGGAAAGTCTTTGACAAAGGGCTTTGTCATCCTGACCTTTAGAAGCCTGAGGCTGATAGTTGGTGATTTGCCTCAGTCCTCTCCACACAGAAGCAGAGTCGTTAGCAGTGAACTGTTGCTGGAGTATCTCAGAATACTCAGATTTAGCTCTCTTCAGCTCTCTGTTAAACCGATATTTGACCTCCCTGTAGCAGTCCCTGTCTCCACTTTTCAACGCTGCTTCTTTCTCCTTCCTGATCTGTCTGAGCTTAGCAGTGAACCAGGGCTTGTCATTTGAGTACCTCCCCCTGGTGCGCGATGGAAGAATGCTCTCCTCACAAAAGTGGATATATGAGTTCACAGTGTCCGTGTACTCATCCAGATCATGCGTGGCTCCTTTAAACATGCCCCAGTCGGTTATTTCCATGCACGTGCTCAGCTTCTCCCCAGCTTCACTGGTCAATTTCCTTGTAGTGCTCACAACAGGTTTAGTGAGCTTTAGTCTCTGTCTGTATGTGGGAATGAGGTGGACCATCACATGATCAGATAGTCCGAGCGCAGCGCAGGGAACAGCGTGATACGCGTCCTTCACTGTAGTGTAACAGTGATCCAGCGTGTTCTTTCTTCTGGTGGGGCATTTAATAAGCTGTTTGTAGCGGGGGAGATCATGGCTCAGGTTGCTCTGGTTAAAGTCGCCAACCACAATAACCAGAGAGTCCGGGAAAGTCCGCTCCGTTTGTTGAATGTGATCAGCGAGTGTCCGCTGAGCCTCACGCGTGTCCACGTCGGGCGGGACGTAAACAGCGGCCAGGATGAATGAAGCGAACTCCCGCGGGGAATAAAAAGGCTTGCAGTTAATGAATAAATATTCCAGAGCGGGGTAACAGTGTTGGGAAATCACCGTTACATCAGAGCACCAGCTGCTGTTAATGTAAAAGCAGACTCCTCCTCCTGAGGTCTTGCCGGAGAGCTCTGTGTCTCGATCAGCACGAAACAGCTGAAATCCCTCGAGGAGGAGCGCGCTGTCCGGAGTCACTTCCTTAAGCCAGGTCTCAGTAAAACAGAGGGCAGACGAGGTAGAGAGGTCCTTAAATCGCATCATCAGACTCAGTTCATCTACCTTGTTAGAGAGAGAATTGACATTGGACAGAAATATGCCAGATGAAGCCGTGCGCGTGCCTCTCCTGCGAAGCCGCACGAGAGCGCCCGCTCGCCTTCCTCTCTTTCGCCGTCTCACTTTTTGGGCTAAAAAGTGAACCAGATCGGCGGCAGGAGCCAAAAAAACTGGGAGTAGATCCGTGGGAGTGAAAGTCCTGATATTTAGTAGCTCTTCACGGGTGTAAGAGCAGGCAGACACGCAATTGACGAACAAAAACATACAAAGAAAGGCACAGCGAAGCACCATGGCGGCCACTGTGGGCGCCATCTTGGATCATCTAAGAGAGCTATTAGAATAATAAACAAAGCTGCTTACAGGGAACCAACAAACCCACTTTTTCTTAAATTAAAAGCTCTCAAGTTGAAAGATCTGGTTGACTTTAAAACTGCAGTAATAATGTTTAAAGTGAAGAATCTATCACTGCCTGCAAATATCCAAAAGTTGTTCCAAATAAGGGAGAAACAATATCATTTCAGAGGAACATGTATATTTCAAAAACCTTCAGTGAGAACTACCACCAAGCAACACTGTGTTTCAGTGCAAGGAGTCAGATTATGGAACGATTTTGGACCTGAATTAAAATTATGTACAACGCTTGGACAATTTAAACAAAAACTAAAGGAAGAAATACTCCAAACATATATACAAGATGACATGTAAAATCACATAAGGATTGTCATATCCAGTCTGCGTTGTGTTGTTGCTTAGTTTTTTGTCACATTTTGTCTTAGCTTTGTTCTGAATTGTAATCCCTCTTGTTTTGTTTTTCTTTTGAATTCTTGGATGGAATATGGTGGGCAATATAAGCTGCGGCTTCAGCCATCACCCATTTCAGATAACTTATGTTGAACTGGATAATCAGAGGAGTTATTGTCTAATTTGATCTAGTTGGATTTTTTCCCCCTTTGTTATATTATTCTGTTTCTTTTTAATCTTTACTTTTAATCTCTCCGAAATAAAGATTCATTCATTCATTCATTCATTCATTCGTGATGTGGCTGAAGAGTGAGAGCACGTGCGCAGCACCAAAAGCAGAGGATACATTCTAGCGTCAGCATCACGAAATGAGGCAAACTGAGCGTGGAGCAGACTGACCAGACTGAAGTCTTTTTTGAACTGGAAGCAGGAGTGAGACCAAGCTGATGTGGCCCTCTGTGTTGTTGTGGACACCAACTGTTTTTTGGGTTTTTTTTGAGTGGCACAAATAATTTGTCATCTCTAATAATTTGTCACCTCTTTAAGACCCATGATTGGTCTGTAAATAGTTGTTCAAAATATGCCTGAGCACTGCCTGCATTTTCAGGTAAATAGTATATAACTTTATTTGCTAAATTTTCACACAAGTTTTTGAATTTACACTTTAAATTTGCATGCTGAGTTATACACCTGGTTCATTCGACATGTCTGTGGGTTTTACAATTAAAAAAAAAAATCAACCTTTTTCCTACTTGAACTTTGTTTTTGTATTAATTTAGCTCCAGTGTGTTTATACAGGGTACAAAAATGAAAAAAAAAATAACTGTTTACTTTGCCTTGTTTGGTGTCATTTTTTCAGCACAACCTGACGTGTGAATGCAACGTTTTGATGTGAAATATAAAGGTAAAATCAAAAGTAGTAAAAACTCCCAATTACACAATGGACTCACAAGGGTTAAACAAAGGGTAGAACATGTGACCCTGGTGAACACCTTCAATGACCTTGAAGACTGGATGGTTTGAAGAAAACAGTGTATTCTATTTGATGTACAAAGACTTTAGAAGAATGTTTCCATCTAGAAATAAATCTATCAAGTGTTGATTTTGTTTCCTGATCCTGACACGTACCAGACTTAACATTTATCAGTCATAGCTAATAACTTAGAAACAAAACCGCAGCAGAAATGATGCAAAACATTTAGAAAATTCTCAAAGTGATTGTTAAAGTTCAGTAGTTCTCAGTCCACATAAAAACAGAAGTTGATTCTCATCATGTGACGTTAGCAGAAACAGAAAATAATTCACTCACGCAAAAGGAAATCATTCTGATGGATTTAAATTTAGAAAGAATTGTTTTTCTCTTTTGTAGTGACGCACTAACAAATATTTTTCAAATAATAAAAAGGGTTTGGTGAGGTGTGGTGACATGGCACCAAAGAAGAGAACCAGAATGTTCATGCAGTAAAAATGTGGACCCACCCAGTCCTGATGTGACCTGTTCTGCATATAAGAACATGGTGAGTATACAGCGCAGCATTACAGTCCAGGGAAGCTGACCTACAGACTCACCTGTTCATCACCATGAAGCTGATCCTCTCTCTGGTCTCCCTCTGGACTCTCTCCAGCACAGGTAACACCAGTTCTGACACTGTTCTGATCTGCTGCTAGAAGTCAATATAGCGTCAAATCACTGAGAACTGTTTGATTTGAACAAGAACATGTATCATGACTCTCAGAACACTTCCACCTGTTCTAAGCCTGGTTCTGCTCATTTCACTGTTTTCTCTGATGCAGCTGGAGCCCTTCAGTGTCACACCTGTACGGATACGTGTTCATCTACAATTCTATTACCATGTCAACAATCAGAGCCGATGTGTATAACAGCTTCTGTTTCAGGTATTCTTTCATTAATTTTATCAGTTAACCTTTCAGTGCAGTGATATGTGCTTCATGTCAACATTAACAAACTGCTCTCTGCTTCTTCAGCTGGACCTCCATCACAACAACAACAAGTGATTTTCAAGGGCTGTGCATCTTCCAGCCTGTGTCCAACCACGGGCAGTCACACATTTTCAGTTGATGTGTATTATGCAAATGCAATCTCATCAGCTATGTGCTGCAACGACAAAGATGGCTGCAACGCACAAAATCTAACTTGTAAGTTATTTCTTCAGCATGCTAGAAAAGTCTGTGGTAACTGAATCTGTTCTGTTACTCAATCCATCTATGCTTGTCTTTTACCTTTATAGTCCCTACTTCTCCAGGGACAGATAACAGCCTAACATGTCCTGGTTTTGACCCAATGAGCATGCCTCCTACAACAACACTGGTACAATGTCAGGGAGTGGAGGACCGCTGTTTTACAGGAACAGGTAAGTTTTTAAGCCATCCAACTTCAAAAATATTATCTGTAAATCTCATTACATACATTTGTCAAAATCACACCAGAAGCATCTGGAAAATCTGGTCAGTGAAAAACAGTTATAAAACATTGTATGAACACTTAGAATTTATGACTTTAAAATTATGATGTTGGCGGTTGGTGGCGCTGCCTTGCCTGCTCGGGGTTCCCGGGGGGAGAGCTGCTGCGACCGGCCCTCCGTTTCGTATGTTTCCTGACAAACCACTCACATGCACACACTTATTTTGTGCACGTTCTCATATATATGCACACAGACATGCACGCACAAGTGTCTCTCCTTTAACAGGTGTGGAAACCAGACTCGTGTTGAGACATCTTCAGTGGAAGAAGCAGTTTGTCTTTTGTTTGTTTTTGTTTTTTGTCTGTTCCCCTCCCTTTTCTTTTCCCCCTTCACACACTTCCTTTCCCTCTTCCCCATCCTGTTGGGTCTTCCATGGGTAAAACAATTAAAATAAAGTATTAAAAGTTATTACAGGAGGAGTTTACAACAATACACAGTTAGATACTGTATAAGCTCCTCTTGGCAAAGTAAATCTGTTTTGGCACAATAAGGGTGACAGATCCCTGTTCTGTTTGCCTAGCTGCCTGACAGGACAAGGGAAAAAATTATGATGTTTGAGGAAAAAGAAAGTCGGTGAGATTTAAAATTAAATGACAATAAATAAAACAAAGGAATGAAACAAAGTAATTTGGGACATTTGACATCCAGTTTGATGATTTACTGATAAATTTCGCTAAATTGCTGTTACTGATCAACATATACTGAACCAAATCATTATTAGTGAACCAGTGAATGCATGAAACAGCCTCCAACATCCAGTGATGGTTAAAACACAGTAGAGATTAGTGAGAAACTGCAGTTTTTGTGGACAACTAGTCAGTTTTGACGAGTGATGGGATCCATCGTTCACTAAAATGTATTGAATCACTTCTGGATCGTTCACTAAAAAATCGGTTCAAAAGACTTGTTCACCGAATCACTCAGTGCTGGAGCTCTAACTGTCTACCACTCACTGACCTGAAACAAGCGGCTGAACGGAGTGGGCGGGGTTCCTTCCTTCGTTCACTGCTCTCCAGTAGGTTCTCAGAGTGAGCCGGCTCTGATTCGTGCTGTGCATTTAAACACAGTAGACAAACGCCTCTTATGAGTCTGACATTTTAAAGGTTTGCTGAACAATTGTTAGATATGACAAGGGGATTTATTATCATTAATTACATATAATTAATATATTAATTAATGTTTATATGATGTTTTAAAGTCTTATTAACTGGTCTGGATCAGTGGTGCTCTTAGACTTGCTAAGCCTGATTCCAGCAGTTTAAGCAGCTTTCACACTCAGAGATCACGTATGCCGTTTCCTCACAGTGAAAGGATGAGACGTTCTCAGCCCCTTATTCAGTCAGATTACAGATTTTACCGTGCAGTGTAACCTGGGAAGGAGGTGAGATCAGAGTGCATACTGTTCCCTCTCTGACGGCTGCTGCAGCATCACACACAGAAGCAGGAGCCTCTGACTGTCCTCTCATAAGACAACGGGCCAGTCTAACCTTTTAAGTCTGCAGTTAAAGATTGTGGGTTTGATGTCTTTCTGTTGCTATAAAGCACTTTCGTTTGGATTTCATGGATTTAAAGTGTTATACAAATAGGCTGCACGGTGGCGCAGTGGTTTAGCACTGTGGCAGCACAGTTTTACCCTTGGCCGGGGGATCGCGGGGATCATGAGGTCGTGGGTTCGATCCCAGCCCCCGACCAACAGTGAACTGTGTGGAGTTTGCATGTTCTCCCCGTGTTGCGTGGGTTTACTCCGGGATTTCTCCGGTTTCCTCCCGCATACCAAAAACATGTAGGTTTAGGGCGCTCGCGCACGCAGCGACCAGCAGCCGGTGGCTCGTCACCAGACTGCAAACCAAGTCTACCTACAGGTACAAATAAGTAACAAAAAAAAAACAAAAAAAAAAAAATAATAATGTTTATCATTTAAAGTTTAGGATTTTTGTCACAAAGTTGGTCAGAACAGCACTGTGAGTGTAACTCTTTTGTTTAGCTGCTGTTTCGTAAGTGATTCGTTCAGTTACGGTACATGATTCAGTACAGTTCATTCACCCAAAAGAACTAGTATACTTGAACTAATGGTTGGTAAACATTCCAACTGTAGTTCAGACTGCAGCCCTAAATCAAAAACATGTAGTTGTGTTTAATTGCTAAAAGGTGCCACAGTGACTGGGTGTCTGAAGAAACTCAGTTCTGCTGATGTCATTAATGTTTTAAAACACTAACCTGCTGCTGGATCTGGAGTAGTTTGTGGAACATTGAGGACCACTTCACAAATGTAGCATAAATGATAATAATAATATAATATTGATTTTGTTCTGTGGGTCACCTATAACATAAAAGTAGCCAGGTATTACATTTACTGGTAATACTGTATTTTCCCATGTCCTACTGAGAGTGTGTTTTCATGTTTTAGGCTGCATGTCCACCAAGCGGGTTTTTTCCGCTCTGGATGACTATTTTCCATTCATTCTCTATGTAGTCCAGCGTTTACAGCGCTGAGCTCCCTCAACGCCGAAACACTCTCTGCGGTGGCCATTTTTTTGTCATGGCACTCAGGGCACTCAGAGCTGAAAAAAGTTCAACTTTTCAGACTGCAGCTGAGCTCGTCAATGTCAGACCTTAAGCAGCCAATCAGAACTGCTGCATGGGCGGGACATAGAACACTGGTACAAGTCTGTACTCTGACTCCTGCTTTCCATGTCATCATATTTTACATCCACAGCGGCTAGAAAACGTTTCCTGTCCATTGTTATTTAGAGACTGCTATCAAAAAATCTGTAGAAAGTCTGAAAATAGGAAAAGCGGAAGTGCTGAGCTGAGAATAAAAAGCTGTTGCTGGGATACAGGGCACAGACTTTTTTTTTTTCCAAGAGCTCTACACACAAATACTGAAAGAAAAAAAAATGCTTAGGGCGGTCAGGCGACAAAAAGCACGATTGGTGGACATGCAGCCTTTTAGGAAATAAGATTTGTCTTACAAGTGTAGAAAGTTCTGGAGTTGACTCTGAAATCTAGTTTAATGTACCAAACAGGAGGTTAAAGATCAGCGTTCTGCTCCACTCTCTGGGTGGACGTGTAACAGCAGTGGTGGTTATGTGAGGCCTGACAAACTACAGAGTTAGAACCACCCAACAGTGTTAGAACGAGATCCTGGAGGCTGTTCTAGATTAAGTCAGACATGAAAACTAGTTCAGAGTTTACCTGGACGCTGATTTCTTTCAGGACAAAACTACTGAACTGACTGATTGTCTGGTTGTTCATCTGCAGTGCAAACAGAAACTGGAGAGATTCCAGCAAATGGCTGTGTGTCTGAAAACTTGTGTCAAGCTGCTGAAGATGTGAAAGGACTGCAGTTTGTGAAGAGTTTGGTTAACTTCACAATGGGACCTACCTGTACTGAACAAACTACAACTGCTGCACCTACAACTACAACTGCTGCACCCACCACGACAACTGCTGCACCCACCACGACAACTGCTGCACCCACAACTACAACTGCTGCACCTACAACTACAACTGCTGCACCCACCACGACAACTGCTGCACCCACAACTACAACTGCTGCACCCACAACTACAACTGCTGCACCTACAACAACAACTGCTGCACCCACCACGACAACTGCTGCACCCACAACTACAACTGCTGCACCCACCACGACAACTGCTGCACCCACAACTACAACTGCTGCAACCACCACGACAACTGCTGCACCCACAACTACAACTGCTGCACCTACAACTACAACTGCTGCACCCACAACTACAACTGCTGCACCCACCACGACAACTGCTGCACCGACAACTACAACTGCTGCACCCACAACTACAACTGCTGCACCCACCACGACAACTGCTGCACCCACAACTACGACTGCTGCACCTACAACTACGACTGCTGCACCTACAATTACAACTACTTCACCCACAACTACAACTGCTGCACCTACAACTACAACTGCTGCACCCACAACTACGACTGCTGCACCCACCACGACAACTGCTGCACCCACAACTACAACTGCTGCACCCACCACGACAACTGCTGCACCCACAACTACAACTGCTGCACCTACAACTGCTGCACCCACAACTACAACTGCTGCACCCACCACGACAACTGCTGCACCCACAACTACAACTGCTGCACCCACCACGACAACTGCTGCACCCACAACTACAACTGCTGCACCTACAACTACAACTGCTGCACCCACAACTACAACTGCTGCACCCACCACGACAACTGCTGCACCCACAACTACAACTGCTGCACCTACAACTACAACTGCTGCACCCACAACTACAACTGCTGCACCCACCACGACAACTGCTGCACCCACAACTACAACTGCTGCACCTACAACTGCTGCACCCACAACTACAACTGCTGCACCCACCACGACAACTGCTGCACCCACAACTACAACTGCTGCACCCACCACGACAACTGCTGCACCCATAACTACAACTGCTGCACCTACAACTGCTGCACCCACAACAACAACTGCTGCACCCACCACGACAACTGCTGCACCCACAACTACAACTGCTGCACCTACAACTGCTGCACCCACAACTACAACTGCTGCACCCACCACGACAACTGCTGCACCCACAACTACAACTGCTGCACCCACCACGACAACTGCTGCACCCACAACTACAACTGCTGCACCCACCACGACAACTGCTGCACCCACAACTACAACTGCTGCACCCACAACTACAACTGCTGCACCCACCACTACAACTGCTGCACCCACAACTACGACTGCTGCACCTACAACTGCTGCACCCACAACTACAACTGCTGCACCCACCACGACAACTGCTGCACCCACAGCTACAACTGCTGCACCCACCACGACAACTGCTGCACCCACAACTACAACTGCTGCACCCACAACTACAACTGCTGCACCCACCACAACAACTGCTGCACCTACAACTACAACTGCTGCACCCACAACTACAACTTCTGCACCCACCACGACAACTGCTGCACCCACAACTACAACTGCTGCACCTACAACTACAACTGCTGCACCCACAACGACAACTGCTGCACCCACAACTACAACTGCTGCACCCACAATTACAACTGCTGTTCCCACCACGACAACTGCTGCACCCACAACTACAACTGCTGCACCTACAACTGCTGCACCGACAACTACAACTGCTGCACCCACAACTACAACTGCTGCACCCACCACGACAACTGCTGCACCCACAACTACAACTGCTGCACCTACAACTACGACTGCTGCACCTACAACTACAACTACTTCACCCACAACTACAACTGCTGCACCCACAACTACAACTGCTGCACCCACCACGACAACTGCTGCACCCACAACTACAACTGCTGCACCTACAACTACAACTGCTGCACCCACAACTACAACTGCTGCACCCACCACAACAACTGCTGCACCCACAACTACAACTGCTGCACCCACAACTACAACTTCTGCACCCACCACGACAACTGCTGCACCCACAACTACAACTGCTGCACCCACCACGACAACTGCTGCACCCACCACAACAACTGCTGCACCCACCACGACAACTGCTGCACCCACCACAACAACTGCTGCACCCACAACTACAACTGCTGCACCTACAACTACAACTGCTGCACCCACCACAACAACTGCTGCACCTACAACTACAACTGCTGCACCCACAACTACGACTGCTGCACCCACCACGACAACTGCTGCACCCACAACAACAACTGCTGCACCTACAACTACAACTGCTGCACCCACCACGACAACTGCTGCACCCACAACTACAACTGCTGCACCCACAACTACAACTGCTGCACCCACCACGACAACTGCTGCACCCACAACTACAACTGCTGCACCCACAACGACAACTGCTGCACCCACAACTACAACTGCTGCACCCACAACTACAACTGCTGCACCCACCACGACAACTGCTGCACCTACAACTACAACTGCTGCACCCACAACTACAACTTCTGCACCCACCACGACAACTGCTGCACCCACAACTACAACTGCTGCACCCACCACGACAACTGCTGCACCCACCACAACAACTGCTGCACCCACCACGACAACTGCTGCACCCACCACAACAACTGCTGCACCCACAACTACAACTGCTGCACCTACAACTACAACTGCTGCACCCACCACAACAACTGCTGCACCTACAACTACAACTGCTGCACCCACAACTACAACTGCTGCACCCACCACGACAACTGCTGCACCCACAACAACAACTGCTGCACCTACAACTACAACTGCTGCACCCACCACGACAACTGCTGCACCCACAACTACAACTGCTGCACCCACAACTACAACTGCTGCACCCACCACGACAACTGCTGCACCCACAACTACAACTGCTGCACCCACAACTACAACTGCTGCACCCACCACGACAACTGCTGCACCCACAACTACAACTGCTGCACCCACAACTACAACTGCTGCACCCACCACGACAACTGCTGTACCCACAACTACGACTGCTGCACCCACCACAACAACTGCTGCACCCACCACAACAACTGTTGCACCCACAACTACAACTGCTGCACCTACAACTACAACTGCTGCACCCACAACTACAACTGCTGCACCCACCACGACAACTGCTGCACCCACAACAACAACTGCTGCACCTACAACTACAACTGCTGCACCCACAACTACAACTGCTGCACCTACAACTACAACTGCTGCACCCACAACTGCGACTGCTGCACCTACAACTACGACTGCTGCACCCACAACTACAACTGCTGCACCCACCACCACAACTGCTGCACCCACCACCACGACTGCTGCACCCACCACCACGACTGCAGCAACTACAACTACAACTGCTGCACCCACAACTACAACTGCTGCACCTACAACTACGACTGCTGCACCCACAACTATGACTGCTGCACCTACAACTACAACTACTTCACCCACAGCTACAACTGCTGCACCCATCACGACAACTGCTGCACCCACAACTACAACTGCTGCACCCACAACGACAACTGCTGCACCCACAACTACAACTGCTGCACCCACCACAACAACTGCTGCACCTACAACTACAACTGCTGCACCCACAACTACGACTGCTTCACCTTCAACTATGACTGCTGCACCCACAACTACGACTGCTGCACCCACCACCACGACTGCTGCACCCACAACTATGGCTGCTGCACCCACCACCACGACTGCTGCACCCACAACTACAACTGCTGCACCCACCACCACAACTGCAGCACCCACAACTACAACTGCTGCACCCACCACTGCAACTGCTTGTAGTGTCCAAGTTGGCATCATCCATGTATTGCTTGGTCTCCTTGTTTTCACTCTCATTTAAAAAAAACATAAGCAGCACATGTGTGTCATAACCTTTTGAAATGGGCCCTGAGTCTTCTATATTCTGGCATCTTTATAGCTACCTTTCCAATGTCCCCTTGAATGAAAGAGTTCAAATCCACCTTTAGCTGACATGTTTTTATTACACCTTGTATCATACTTTTCACTTTAAATCAATATTCCAGCATTATTTATAATTTTCTGCCTTGTTTTGTTTCTAGTTACCAGAATAAACCGTCTCTGCATATTTTTTTCCATTATGTCTTTCATTTTATATTTTGAAAATGAATTGCTTGAATATTAACAGACATGTGCACACAGACACTTCCCTTTTACAGGACATGAATTATTTGATTTGTTATATAAAATATGTATTTCATTTTAATTTATTTTCTTTGTTTTTAAATTGTGTTAATGCATTTTATTTTCTCAATTTATTCTTTCTGCTCTGCTCAATTCCTTGTCCTTAAGTTGGAATAAAATTCTGCCCCCACTGAGCTCTAAATGGCTAAGAGCATGTTGATGCATAGTTTAGCACTGCTGCCTCACAGATAAGAGTTTTTTATTCCTTTCTCTGGCTGGCAGAGATAACAACCTTTCTCAATCAATCTTTTTCAGTCAACCTTTATTTTGACACAGAAATGCATTGAGGTGCAAACCTCATTTATGGCACTGTTACATCTTGATGATTTAGTCAGCATTTATCCATATATATCCATATATTTATCCATATATGCTCTACACTGTGTGTCTGTGTGTGTATATATATATATATATATATATATATATATATATATATATATATATATATATATATATTTATAGTAATATGTACATATGTATATTAGCTGCTCTTGCTTGCTTGCTTTTTTTTCTTGCCTTCTGATTGTTGCTCTGAGTGTTGCTATCCCTGTGCTGTTGCAATCCTGGAATTTCCCCGTTGTGAGACTAATAAAGGCTTATCTTATCTTATATATAAAAATTTCTCTAAGATGCGGTTATACAGCCAAAATTTTCAATTTTGGGCATATGCTTTGTGTATCCATAACAATTTGGACCTATATATAATGTTTTTGTAACTTATATAGAATGTTTCGGGAACTTATAGATAACTTATACAAAATGATTGCTGGGGTTCACAACTTATGCCCAGTGATTGTCTAACTTATGCATAACTTATGCATAGTTTATCCTAAGATGCATAGCACGGTCATGAGAAACTGCTGTCGCCTCCCGATCCATGAATCCTAGGTGTGGTAGAGTGTGGCGGCTCCATCATCTCACTCACAGGTACATAAAGAAGTTGAAAAAGTCAGTCTTGGTTCAGCTAAGATGATTCTCTCCTCCAAAGACCAATGCACCCCGGGGAGGGGGGGGGGGCAGTGACTGACCTGGCAGAGCTGTCAAAGCTGTCAGGCCAGTCACACCTACAGAAAGAATAAAACAGCTGATGTGACACGGCATGAATGTTAGATGACAATTGAAACATATTAAGGTATGAAACATCTCTTTACTTTGAATAGAAGAACAAAACCAAGTTTGACATGGAAATCTTCTCACCAGAGTCTGATGGCTTCCTCCTCTGAACCAACGCTGCCAATACACCATTATACTGTAGCTGTAACTTAGAAACACATTCAGTAAGTTACACAGAGGTTCAAAGCATCTTACTCAGAGGTTAGAAATGAGTTTTTGGTACGCTGGACACTTAGGTTGCGTGTCCACCAGTCGCGTTTTTTGTCGCCCGACTGCTCTGAACATTTTTTTTCAGTGTTTTATGCTGCGCCCTGGGGGAAAAACAGTCTGTGCCCTGTATCCCAGCAACAGTTTGTCCCTCTCAGCTCAACACTCCCACTTTTCCTATTGTCAGACTTTCTACAGAATTTTTAATAGCAGTCTGTAAATAACAATAGACAGGAGACGTTTTCTAGCAGCTCTGGATGTAAAATATGATGACACGGAAAGCAGTCCCGCCCACGCAGCAGTTCTGATCGCCTGCTTAAGGTCTGACATTGACGAGCTCACCTGCAGTCTCTGAAAAGTTGAACTTTTTTCAACTCTGAGCGTCGCGACAAAAAACAGCCACCGCTGAGGGCGTTTCAGTGCCGTGGGCGCTCAGGGCTGTAAATGCTGGACTACATAGAGAATGATTGGAACATAGCCGCCCAGAGCTGAAAAAACACATTTGGTGGACATGCAGCCTTATCTCTGTCAGGAGTTCTGTCTTATCTGCCTGCTGGACTCTCTCTCCTGGCTAATTACTCTCTCCTCCCCTCACCTGTAATCACCACCTGCAGCCAATCTAATCTTTGAGACAGCATAAGTAGGACACTCTCCCCTCGCACTAGTGATGGCCAAATGAGGCTTTCTGGAGGACTTGAGGCCTTTCATCAAAATGGTTCACATAAGGCCCTTTTCCACTAGGGTCAGTACGGTACGGTTCGGTACAGTACGGTATGGTTTGTCCGCTTTTTCATTAGGGACCGTAACTGCTTTCAGTTCTGTTTTTTTCAGAACGGTTCCTTTTTCTCAGAACCGCTCAATTGAGGTTCCAAGCATACTGTCCCAGTGACGTAGAAACACTGCAGGCCACTGATTGGTCCGGGCCTAACGTCATGAGAGTGGGCGTAACACTGACTTTCCAGAATCGCTCGTGATCTGCCATTTGCAACGATTCGTCCGTGAGCCAGCCAACAAGTGATATTATAAACAACAAGGATAGAATGGCTTCACAGAAGTCAACACCGCGGTCCAGCAGAGTTTTCTGTGCATTTCGGCTGATGAGAGAATCCAGAGAGAAGCAGACGGAGCCGCCCTGGGAAGTAGATGGAGCCGCCCGAACTGAACTGAATGTACGGCCGTGGGAGCACCCAACTTCAGCAGTTGAAGCCGTGATGTTGGGATATAGAGGACAGTGAGTGATGTGATTTGCATATTTTATGTTATTTATCCCAGCAGTGGAAAGTTCACTTTGACAGACAAAAACTTGATCGTGTTTAAACGATGACCTAGCTAGTTAGCCATCAATGTTTAGTCCATCCTTGTATTTTGTGCTTGTGTTGACAATATCTGATGAAATAAGCTAGTTGTAATCCTGGTTAAAAAAAAAATGTTTTTTTTACATGTTGCACTTGAGTGGAAGTGCAACATGTTAAGTGCATGTATTCCACATGGAAGTGCATGTACTTAAGTTGTGTGTATTTTCATTGTAGAGTCGGACCAGGCTGCATTTGGAACGACACAGCAATGTATTCTGACTGGTAAGCTGCTCATCTTGTTACTTATAGTCAAATCTTTTGCTTTTAATCTTTGCTGCACGGTGGCGCAGTGGTTAGCACTGCGGCAGCACAATTTACCCTTGGCCGGGGGATTGTGGGGATCGTGGGATCGTGGGTTCGATCCCAGCCCCCGACCAACAGTGATCTGTGTGGAGTTTGCATGTTCTCCCCGTGTTGTGTGGGTTTACTCCGGGATTTCTCCGGTTTCCTCCCACATGCCAAAAACATGCATGTTAGGTTAATTGGCTGTTCTAAATTGTCCCTAGATATCTGTTTCCTATAGGCCCTTAGAATAGAGGGTTAGTATTAATGAAAGCGCTTTGAGAGGTCTTTGTGACTAGAAAAGCGCTATATAAGTGCAGGTTAGTTAGTAGTTCGTTAGTTTTAAAGTTAAAGTATAGGTAAAGTGCCAAATTTAAAGTAGCACAATTTCCACTAAATATGAAAGGGACTGAGCTGAGATTTATTTGATTGTGTGAATATTAATTACAGAGTAATTGAAAATGAATGGCACATCCAGTAGAAGACACTGTAAAATAAACCGCTTGTTTGTTTATTTATTTATATATATATATTTTTTTTTATCAGAGCATTTCTGTGATCCTTTATGAGTTCTAGTCATAATAGTGTATCTTGCACTTTGGGGAATGGGAGTTGTTCAGTCACCATTAGAATTTAGTTTATATGTGTAGTTTATAGTATTTCATCTTTAAATTCATCCAGTAAAAGAACACATTACAAATATTGGAGACCCATTGTAGTGTTTCCTTTTATATTTTAGCAATACAAGCACAAAACACCACCCACACTTGAAACCAGGGCGACACCGCGGTGGCTAAACTTTTATTGATAACGTTATTTCACACCATCACAACAACTCAGTATCTAAACTCAGTGTAAATGGTGTAGAGATTGAAAGGGTATCCAAAATTAAAATCCTTGGTGTAATCGTCGTTGTCGGCCTCCGTCGGTCTATGATGACCATGGAAGAGAATCCTAAACGTCTACTCTGCTGGAACAGCACCGCCTGTGGCTGAACAGGCCGATGCGCGAATGGCAGTCCCTGTCACACAGGTCGCACTTGTGGGTGGTCTCCGTGCTGCTGGGTCTGTGGCGGTTCTTCCTGCGGGTCCTTTTTTCATCTGCTGCAGCAGTCAGTCTCTCTTCACCCGCCTTGAGCTGTCTGGTCAGGGTGCCTCTCCATTTGGAGCGGTCCGTTGCAAGGTCCTCCCAGCGCTCTGTGTTGATCTCCAGGGCCTTCATGTCTCTCTTGCAGACGTCTCTAAAGCGCAGCTGTGGGCGGCCAACGTCTCTCCTGCCAGTCGCCAGATCTCCGTAGAGGACGTCTTTGGGGATTCTGCCATCCTCCATACGGTGAACGTGGCCTAGCCAGCGGAGCCTGCGCTGCCTGAGTAGAGTGAACATGGAGGGAAGGCCGGCGCGGGACAGAACTTCTGTGTTGGGCACTTTGTCCTGCCAGGATATGTCCAGGATGTGGCGAATGCAGCGCAAGTGGAAGGAGTTCAGTCTCTTTTCCTGCCGGGCGTATGTTGTCCACGTCTCACTCCCATAGAGCAGTGTGCTGATGATGCAGGCGTTGTACACTGCCATCTTCGTCTTGACAGAGAGTTTGGGATTCTCCCACACTCGTGTGGTGAGGCGAGCGAGTGTGAAGGCTGTTTTTCCAATCCTCTTGTCGATCTCTGTATCAAGGGAGAGGTTGTTGCTGATCGTGGACCCCAGGTACGTGAACTGATTCACGATTCTGTTGGTCCAGACTGGAGCGCGCACACGTCCGCGTCGGCAACTTGATCCGCGGCCATGGCTGCATAATCTATCCCTACGCGGACTGGGGCCGCGCGCACTTCAGCGTCGCTAACCTGGTCCGCGGCCATGGCTGCAAAATCTACCTCCGCGCGGGCTAGAGCCGCCACGGCGTGCGAGAGACAGTCCGCCACTACAGTAAGTTTACCCGCTACATGCTGGATATCGGTAGTAAACTCCGAGATGGCGGCCAGCTGTCTCTGCTGCCGGCCCAACCACGGTTCTGTAATCTTGGCCATCGCGAAAGTCAGCGGCTTGTGATCCACGAACGCGGTGAAACTGCGTCCCTCCAGCCAAAACTGGAAATGGTGAATGGCCAAGTGGAGAGCTAACAACTCCCTGTCGAATGCGCTGTATTTTCGTTCGCTATCGCGCAAGGTCCTGCTGAAAAAGGCGAGCGGTTGCCAAGCTCCTGCTACATACTGTTCCACGACCGCTCCTATGGCCACGTCTGATGCATCAGTAGTGAGCGCTATGCGGGCCATTGGGTCTGGATGTGCCAACAACGCAGCGTTTGCCAGGGCTATTTTGACTTCAGCGAATGCGCGCTCCCGCTCCGGAGACCATTCGATTTTGTTTGTGGGTTTTTGTTTTTTTAGTGCAGCATACAATGGTTGCATGAGCTGTGCTGCGTGAGGGAGGAAACGGTTATAAAAATTCACCATTCCCAAAAACTCCTGTAACGCTTTGACCATTTGTGGTTGGGGAAAATTTGTTATTGCGCGCACTTTGTCGGGCAGAGGAACTGCTCCTTCTGGAGAGACGCGATGCCCCAAAAAATCAATCTGCGCCACCCCGAACTGACACTTTGCTGGGTTGATTATTAACCCGTGCTCTGCCAACCTCTCCGAGGGCCTTCTCCGAGGGCCGCGGCTGCTACCGACCCCTGGCCTTGGCGTTTCCCGAGTGCTTGAAGTGGCACGATGGAATGCACTTGCGTGCCCTCTCTGCGAAACAGCGATGGTAGAAGCAAAGGACGTCGTCCGCTCCGTGTCGCCTGGCCCTTGCTGCTGCCGTCGTCGGTGAGTCTGGTGCTGCAGCCTCTGGCCCCATGCCGTCTCCGGACGTCGCACCTAGCTCTGCTGCTGCGGTCGAAGCTGTGCTCCGTTTGTGGGCGTCGACGAGTCGCTGCGCCTCCTGGCTCAGCTCGTGGTAGTCTCGTCGGGCCAACAGCGGTGAACCGGCCTGGGTCACTCTCACCGCTGACGGTAGGGTCCTGAGGAAAAGGTGGGTGAAGATAAAGCTGTCATCATCGGAGTCTCTCAACCTCAGCATCTTCCCCATCAGGTCTGTGGGTCTGTCGTTCTCAAACTCCGTCAACGCCAGGAGCCCCTCTGCTCGCTGTTGCACCGAGGGGGTGAAATGGCTGATAAGCGCAGCCTTCAATGTGCCGTACTTGTCGCTGTCCAGTGGGTTGTTGACCAGGCTCTCCACCCTCTGGACTATGTGGTTGTCCAGCTTCGCCACCACATGGTAGAATTTTGTGTCATCTCTTGAAATTCTCCGGAGGTTGAACTGCACCTCGACCGCGCTAAACCAGGAGCGCGGACTGTTCTGCCAGAAGTTCGGCAGCTGGAACGTGGCGGCATTCGTCAGGCTGGCTTCTGACGAGTCCGGCTCAGGAGAATTACTTCTGCTCATGCTTCGTCGTAAGGTCACCAGTGTGGAGAGTTGTGAAGGACGAGACTGAGTGTATTCCTCAGGTTCAGCTTTATTCACAATGACATTCTCCAACATTCAAAAGCAGAAAAAGAGGATGAATCTTCTCACATCTGTCCTTTTATACCAGGACATCAAACATACAATCACATGGTGCTTAATCAAACATACAGTCACATGGTACTTAATCCCAGTCACAATGTAACTTCCCCCGATCTTCACACCATCCACCTCCTAGTCTCCGGTGGTCAGGAAATCTCTTAAGGCCATCTCCTTGAAATAAAAGGCCAGATCTCACACCCTCCTGTTACCTCTGGAAGGCTCAGCCCCTTTGTTCCCCTGAGACGTGAAGTATACAATAAGCATACAGTGATATATCTGTGGAGCATCTGAAATCAACATATGTGCATATATGTGTGCCACAAAAGCACCATTCGGAGTACCGGTGCCTGCCTTCCCATCACTACCTCGCACTGTCTGGTTGCATCTTAGCTTCTCCCTACCTGCATACTGCCTGCAACTAACTGATATTGATTTCGTCAACTATTCTACTGTGTTCTGACCCTTACTTACCCCTAGACCCTGTGCCTGCCTGTTGTATTGGATTGTTTGTCTGCCCAAATCTTGCTTGCCTTACTCAGCACTCTGCCTGCTTCTGGACTCTGGAAATTGCCACACGGATTGGATTTAGAAACGGTTGGACAGTACACTCTTCTCTTTCATAGGCGGATTTAGGGGGTGGCTTCATGGGCTCAAGCCTCTAATGTTTTCCCAAAAGCCCCGGTTCTGAAAATGAAAACATCTGGTCTGCTGAGTACACCAAGCGAGAAGAGCGGCGTCCTGTTGGAGAGAGCCAAAAAGAGCCGAGAACTGTGCACCAATCACATCCGGCCAATCACATGCGAGGACAGACTCAGATCATACCATTGTAAAGATGAAGGAGGGGGGTAGACGGCCACTCTCCTCCAATAGTGGCCAGTGTTCTGCCATTTTACCATACCCTGGGTTACTACGCATGCACACACATGCGTAGTAGCAGGAAATACGTTTCCGCTCATACCATACAGTTGACGGCGCTTCACCATGATTGGCTGGTTCAAAAAAGTGTGGCGCATTTTCAGTGTCTATTTATATTTCCTGCTCAGTACAGCTGACGGAAGGTAAACAATAGCACCTCGGTATGCTGGGCTGTGGTACCCAGCTGATGGAAGGTAAGCAATTATACAATTTAGTGGTATACTTGCAGTGCAACTGATTCTGACACAGTATACTAAACTGATAGCTACATAGAATGATAGTTGCGACACGTTTAGACCTCACTGCTGCCTGGTCACGTGGTTCATGGAGCTCCAAATAGTTCCAAACAGCGGCCTTTCTATAATGTCATGTGAATGGCAGCTGTGAGTATCTGTGTCAAAAAAAACCAAAACATTTTTAGCCAAATTGGGTAAATATTCAAAATATCTATCAGGAGGTATATTGTTAAACTTATAATGAACAGACTTAACTGTATTGTAATACAAACAAGCAACATTAACATTAACATTTTTCTGACAGAATTGTGATTTTTTTTCTTTTGAAATGTATGACCTTCTTTATTCTAACTTTAACTTTTGCATAAATTTCCTACTTTTTCCTCATAATATTGTATTACTCTGTCTCATAACTCTGATTTTTATTGTACATTTGAGACTATTTTCAAATTGAAATGTGGCTGTTTGTTAGTTTTTTTTTAAAAAAAGCACTTTTTCTTTCAGATTTATGTATTTTTACACTAAATTTTAAAGTTTTTTTTTTCATTCTAGCTTTTTAGCACACATTTGTGAACTCTTTTGGAAGTGTTACATTTTTCTCTTCAAAGTTTAACCCCTTGCACTCCGGTCAATTTTCCTAAAAACGCCAAAAAATAATGTGCCCAAAGTAAATCGAAAGCTGTTCTTCAATCCTTTGCAGCATCTTCATGGGGTTGGTCTCATTTAAAAGAAAACACTTTGAATTTTTTGGCAAAATAGTCATAATCTCTCTAAGTGCTCCGGCCACTGAGTTACAGTCATCTAAACATAGTGAACTTGAAGAAAATAAATTTGGCCTGGGCGTTTTTTTGGATACAAATGCTTGCGAATACCACACAGCTTCAGATCCGGGCTGGAATATGCAACAGAAATGTAGAACCAAGTGTTATCCAGCTGAGGTCCAAATTTTGTAACAATACCACAAAAAGTGAATATATTACACAGCTTTTTCCTCAGGTAGTTCCCAGGCGTTTTGGAACTGTGCTTGGAAAAACGTCTGTAACTTTTGAATGCTTCAATATAGAAGCTTCATTTTGGGCTCTAATGAAAGGTCACTGTGTTGTTACAGTTTAAATATATTTGTTCGTCCAGTCCTCTAGAGGGCACTAGGCTCTGTAGTAGCTTTAAGCTTGCCAGTAGGTGACGAGAAGAAGAGACCTAGCATACTGAATGTCAACAGGAACACGAGTCTGCGTCGCTGTTCCTTCTAAAGCCATCCGTTCACTTCCAGCCCTTTGAGTGGCAATATGAGTAAGTTTGGTAGTTTATTGTGGTAAGTAGATAAATTATAGTTGATTATTAGAATAAGTTTTATAGTTTTATAGACGCTAAGCGGAGATGTGTTTATGATAGCGGAGCTGTATCCGAGTCCGTGTGATGACGCTGTTTAGCTAGTATCGACCCTTAAATGTACCGTTTGTGGATATTGTATTTATTTTCCTAATTTGTAAATATTTCTTTGTGTCTGTATTTTTCAGTTTCACACTCTCTGTATTAAATCCTAGTCCAAAACGACACCTGCCTGTTCCTTGGAGGAGGTGATGCAAGAGAGAGTTTAGCTGGCTGTGAATCTCAATATAGGACACGAGTCACATTGGGTGCAACAGTACAGTGAAATCATATTGCCGAGTGAAATCATAGCACTCGGTGAGGGACCACAGTGAAGGTGGGTGGAATTTAATGTACATTTAACATCAGCGGTCCTATCCAGTCGTCAAGATGGAGCAAACACAGGCTGAAAGCCATAACAGTGAAGAAGCACGGAGCGAAAAAGGGTCATGCTCCTCAAGGTCACGCTCCTCAAGGTCACGCTCCTCCCACTCATCCAGGTCTTCTGTACATTCCGGGAAACTGACTCCCCGATCAGCTGTAGGATCTAGGAGGTCATCAGCTTCAAGTCAAGCCAGTATGGCAGCAGCACATGCCCGAGCAGAAGCTCAAGCAGCAAAAGACAGACTAGCATATGCTGAGAGAGAGATGAGCATTAAAATGGAAAAGGCACGGTTAGAGGCAACTCTAGATCTACTTAACCTACAAAGGGAAGCAGATGCAGCCAGGGTTAAAGCAGAAGTGATGGAGTCTGCTGTAGCTCGGCTCATTAACCCAGAACACAGCGAAAAATTGAGATTCTTGCCTTTAGAACAAACTGCAGAACAAAAAGTGAGTGAATACATAAACAGGCATAGTTGTATTGATTCATCTCAAAAGAAAGAAACTTCTCAACAGGACAGTACACATCAGGAACAACATTCCACACTAATTTATTCACATCTCCATGCCAAACAAGAAACAGCTCATTGCCCAATTCAGCCACAAGAGGGCACCAAACGACCACCACAAAGAGATGCAATTCACCAAAATTCTCAAAGTGTGTTGCAACCACAACAGATATCAAGTTCAAATGATGCAAACAACACTACCAGCGACCTTGCCAGGTTCTTAGCCAGAAGCCAACTATTAACAGGAGGACTGACAAAATATGATGACAAGCCAGAGAGTTATCTTAGCTGGAAAGCCACATTCCAGAGTACCATCAGAGACCTCGGTCTTACAGCCAGTGAAGAACTAAACCTCCTCATTAAGTGGCTCGGCCCTGAGTCTTCTGAACATGCTAAGAGATTAAAAGCAGTCAATATCAGGCATCCACCTGCTGGTCTGAACATGGTCTGGGCGAGACTGGAAGAATGCTACGGCTCACCAGAGGCAATAGAAAAGTCCATGTTTGAAAGAATCCAAAATTTTCCAAAGCTCATGAGCAAAGAGCCACACAAGCTTCGCGATCTATCAGATCTACTGTGTGAACTGGAAGCAGCAAAGCTGGATGGATATCTGCCAGGCTTGAGCTACTTAGACACAGCAAGGGGTGTAAGTCCAATCGTGGAAAAGTTGCCCTTTCACCTTCAGGAGAAGTGGACAATGGTAGGGTCAAAGTATAAAGAAGACCATCATGTAAGTTTCCCACCTTTCTCATTCTTTGTTGAATTTGTAAAAGGCCAAGCCAAGGCAAGGAATGACCCAAGCTTCAACACGACTTATAGCTCACCTGCCAATTCTACAATTAGTTACAAAAAAGGAAAATCACAAAGTCACTACATGCAGAAACAATCAGTTACGGTACACAAAACAGACGTGTCAGTCGGAGTGGAGACAAAAGAAGGAGGCGAAGACATTAAAAGACAATGTCCCATACATCACAAACCACACCCACTGAAAGGATGCAGGGGTTTCAGAGCTATGTTGCTTGAGGACAGAAAAAAGGTACTCAGAGACAACAAAATCTGCTATCGCTGCCTTGCTTCCACTACCCACCAAGCCAGAGACTGTCGAATAACAATCAAGTGGGGAGAATGCAACAGCGACAAACACCTGGCAGCTCTCCACCCAGGCCCGGCTCCAACAGCATCTAAGCCTCCCTCATCCCCTAAAGAGAACGGCGGGGAGCAAGAGCTCACACAAGACTTAGATGTTACAGCCACATGTACTGAGGTATGTGGAAATCACAGGAAAATCCTGCTCCAAGATCTGTTTGGTGCAAGTCTACCCGAAAGGTGAGCCACACAACATGAAAAAGATGTATGCAATAATAGATGATCAAAGTAATCAATCACTCGCAAAAACAGAGTTTTTTGAAACATTCAATATTCAAGGCACAGCCACACCTTACACACTGAAGACGTGTACTGGCACAACACAAGTAAATGGTAGAAGAGCCTGCAACTACATAGTTCAATCATTGGATGGAAAAATGAGTTTTCCTCTCCCCACGCCCATAGAGTGCAATGCTATCCCCAACAATAGGGAAGAAATACCCACTGCAGAAGCTGCCTCGCATCACCCCCATCTGAAAGCAATAGCTGCTGAAATACCACCCCTCGAACCAGACGCTGACATACTGCTGCTGATAGGATGCAACCTTCTCAGAGTACACAAGGTGAGAAAGCAAATCAGTGGCAGGCACAACGATCCATTTGCACAGAAGCTTGACCTGGGCTGGGTTATCATTGGTGATGTATGTCTGGGCACCGCCCACAAGCCAAGTGAGGTAAGCGCCCTCAAAACACATGTGTTGGACAACGGACGCCCAAGCTATCTCACTCCCTGTGACAGTCGCTTCAATGTAAAAGAGAGCTTCACAGTGAGCCAACCGAAAGCTGTCTCCAACCTACTGCCATTTTCAAACCCACATGCAAAGCCCACGGTTGAGAATCTAGGTGAAGCAGTCTTCTGTCGCACTAATGAAGACAATCACCTCGCGCACTCTGTTGAAGACACAATCTTTCTGAAGAAGATGGAAAGGTCCTTCAAAGATGACACAAACAGTTGGGTGGCACCACTTCCGTTTCGTAACCCCAGACGCCTACTCCCTGACAACAGGTGCTACGCCTACAAGCGGCTCATGTCTCTGCGACGTATGCTTGACAAGAAGCCAGACATGAAAGCACACTTTGTTGAGTTCATGCAGAAGATGCTCGACAACAAACACGCAGAGCCAGCGCCACCTCGTGATAGAGACAAAGAGGCCTGGTATCTCCCTATTTTCGGTGTATACCACCCACAGAAGCCTGGGAAGATCCGTGTGGTGTTCGATTCCAGTGCGCAGTTTGATGGAGTTTCACTCAATGATGTACTGCTGTCAGGGCCTGACCTAAACAACACACTCGTAGGTGTGCTCCTCCGCTTCAAAAAAGAACCTGTTGCTGTCACAGCTGACATCGAGCAGATGTTTTACTGCTTTGTTGTCCAAGAAGATCACGGAGATTACCTTCGCTTCTTGTGGTACGAAAACAACGACCTGATCAAAGAAGTGGTGGACTATCGTATGAGGGTGCATGTTTTCGGTAATAGTCCCTCCCCTGCGGTGGCGATCTACGGGTTGAGGATGGCAGCAAAGGAAGCAGAAGGTGAATATGGAACTGACGCTCGAAACTTCATAGAACAGGATTTCTATGTGGACGATGCATTAAAGTCTTTCTCGACAGAAGCTGAGGCTATCGACGTTCTAGAAAGAGCCCAGAAAATGCTCGCACTTTCTAATCTATGTCTCCACAAGATTGCCTCCAACAAAGTAGAAGTAGTGAACGCTTTCCCACCTGAAGACAGGGCCAAAGAACTCAAAGACCTTGATCTGTCTACAGACGAGCTCCCAGCCCAACGCAGTTTGGGTGTGATCTGGGACACCACATCAGACACGTTCACATTTGATGTTCCACAAGAGCAAAAGCCCTTTACTCGACGTGGTGTGCTGTCAATTGTTAACAGTCTGTTCGACCCTCTCGGGCTGCTAGCACCTGTAACCATCAAAGGTAGACTTCTTCTCAGAGAGCTCTCCAACAGCAATCTTGAGTGGGACAGCCCCTTGCCTCAAGACATGTATGATGGTTGGAGAAAATGGCATGATTCTCTGCAACATCTCAAGACACTGAACATTCCCCGTACCTATGTTTCATTCTCCATCTCACAAGCCAAGGTCACTGAACTCTGTGTGTTCTCAGATGCTTCAGTTAAAGCTATAACTGCAGTTGCCTACTTGAGAGTCACACACGAAGACGACCATAACGAGGTCGGGTTTGTCATGGGTAAGGCCAAACTAGCTCCTGTGCCAGAGCTCACCATTCCGAGGCTAGAACTGTGTGCTGCAGTGCTCGCTGTGGAAATGTCTGAGCTTCTCAGAGAAGAACTAAAGATGAAAATTGACAAGACCATATTTTACACTGACAGCAAAGTGATGTTAGGATACATCTACAATCAACACAGAAGATTTCATGTATATGTGAACAATCGTGTCCAAAGAATCAAGCAATCGTCTCTGCCTGGCCAATGGAAGTATGTCCCAACAGAGTACAATCCTGCTGATCATGGATCTCGCTCTCTGCCAGCAGGGAAAATCTCCAGTACTACATGGTGGTATGGTCCAACCTTCCTGCTCGACAAACAGACTGTCGCTCCTGAAAAAGGCCCATTTGAGCTCATCGATCCAGAGTCGGATGTTGAAATTAGACAGAACGTGATAACGCTTCTGACAAGAGCTAACCTCAAATCCTTGGGTTCATCACGTTTTGAACGTTTCTCAAAGTGGACCTCCCTTGTCAAAGCAGTAGCTTACCTACGTCACATTGCTCACGGTTTCAAGTCCAAAGGAGGTAACAGATGTAGGAGCTGGCATCTCTGTAAAACAAGTCTCACAGAAGAAGCCTTAACACAAGCAGAGTACACAATCATCAGATGTGTCCAACATGAAGTGTATGCAGAGGAAATCAAGTGCATCAAGACAAAACGAGAAATAGCGCGGAACAGTTCCCTTTACAAGCTCAATCCGATTATCAACGACAATGGTTTACTCCGAGTAGGAGGACGTCTGTCAGAGTCAAAGCTGCCCAGTCATGAAGTCAATCCTCTTCTACTCTCAGCAAAGCATCACATCGCTACATTGCTCATCCGACATCACCATGAGGCTGTTAAGCATCAAGGAAGACATTTCACTGAGGGTGCAGTGAGAGCAAGCGGCGTGTGGTTAGTTGGTGCCAAGAGATCCATCAGCAGTGTCATCCACAAATGTGTAACCTGTAGAAAGCTTCGAGGCAAGACAGAGCAGCAAATCATGGCAGATCTACCCGCTGAACGTTTGCAAACCGATCCCCCATTTTCTTATGTTGGCCTAGATGTATTTGGACCGTGGGAGGGTACAATGCGACGCACTAGAGGTGGTCAAGTCAACAGCAAAAGATGGGCAGTTCCTCTTCACGTGCATGTCTACAACAGCCATTCACATCGAAGTAATCGAAACACTCAGCTCTTCAAGTTTTATCAATGCTCTTCGAAGATTCTTCGCCATCAGAGGCCCTGCTAAACAGCTAAGATCTGACTGCGGGACCAACTTTGTCGGAGCATCCAAGGAATTGAAATTGGATCCTCCAAAACCTGATGAGACAAGTGTAGAAGACTATTTATGCGGACAAAGGTGCTCCTGGGTGTTTAACCCTCCTCACTCATCACACATGGGAGGCACATGGGAGCGTATGATCGGCATAGCACGACGCATCCTGGACTCGATGCTCTTACAATCAGGAAACCCCAAGCTAACCCATGAAGTCCTAACAACATTGCTGGCTGAAGTCACAGCTATTATCAACGCGAGACCTCTGGTGCCGGTCTCCTCAGATCCGGAAGCTCCTTTGATCCTGACGCCCATGACTCTTCTCACACAGAAGACTAATGCAATCCTAACTCCACCTGGAGATTTCACCAAGGCCGACATGTACAGACACCAGTGGAAGAGAGTTCAAGTCCTTGCCGACACCTTCTGGGCCCGTTGGCAAAAAGAGTACCTGAACACGCTCCAGAGTCGTCAGAAGTGGCAGCGCAACAAACCAAACCTGGAAGAAGGGGACGTCATTCTTCTCAAGGACAAGAACCTAAAAAGGAACGAATGGCCTATGGGCATCATCGTGAAGACTCTCGCAAGCAAGGATGGAGTCGTAAGGAAGGTGGAGGTCAAGGTGACACAGAACAAAGCTACAAAGACTTTCTCCAGACCCATCTCAGACTGTATACTCCTTTTATCTCGAACAAATTAGTTTATAAGTTTAGTGGCATTCTTAAAATAATGCCAGGCGGGGAGTGTGTTGTTACAGTTTAAATATATTTGTTCGTCCAGTCCTCTAGAGGGTGCTAGGCTCTGTAGTAGCTTTAAGCTTGCCAGTAGGTGACGAGAAGAAGAGACCTAGCATACTGAATGTCAACAGGAACACGAGTCTGCGTCGCTGTTCCTTCTAAAGCCATCCGTTCACTTCCAGCCCTTTGAGTGGCAATATGAGTAAGTTTGGTAGTTTATTGTGATAAGTAGATAAATTATAGTTGATTATTAGAATAAGTTTTATAGTTTTATAGACGCTAAGCGGAGATGTGTTTATGATAGCGGAGCCGTATCCGAGTCCGTGTGATGACGCTGTTTAGCTAGTATCGACCCTTAAATGTACCGTTTGTGGATATTGTATTTATTTTCCTAATTTGTAAATATTTCTTTGTGTCTGTATTTTTCAGTTTCACACTCTCTGTATTAAATCCTAGTCCAAAACGACACCTGCCTGTTCCTTGGAGGAAGTGATGCAAGAGAGAGTTTAGCTGGCTGTGAATCTCAATATAGGACACGAGTCACATTGGGTGCAACAGTACAGTCATACTCAGGGCTGTGTCTGTGTGTGTGTGTGGGGGGGGGGTTGTCCCCCCCCCCCTCGCTACAGAGGATGGACATCAGCCATCGCTACATGACGGATTAGCCTCATGTGGCGGTTTGGGACAGCAGTGCAGTCACCGCGGCTTCCCCCCCCTCGCTACAGAAGAATAGCGGGGGGGGGGTGGCGTTCACAGTCTGGACGTGGCGAACAACCCATTGTACAGCGGCGCACAAACTTCAGACTTCGTGCGCCGCACAGTTGTAATTTATCGATCGGTCAAAAGTCATTTTGGATTACAATTTTCAGGAATAAAGAATAATATAGCTTATAACACCTTACCTCTTCACAGCAGTGTCCTGGCGAACTTCTCTTCCTCACTGTCAGACGAACGCGACGCTGGTCCACTCGTGGTTCTGGTCTCGCGACCCGATCAAAACATAATTCCATTATTGCAGTTTTGTGCTTCCATGATTGCAGTTTTTGGCGAACGATTTTTCAAAACAAATAACAGTAATAATTAAAAAAAGACTGGTGAAGGCGTGTGTGTCACTCAGCCTTCGTCGTCAGCCTCCGTCAGTCTATGACCATGGAAGAAATCATAACGTCTACTCTGCTGGAACAAAAACAAAAAAGCACCGCCTGTGGCCGAACATGCCGATGCGCAAATGGCACTCCCTGTCACACAGGTTGCATTTGTGGATGGTCTCCGTGCTGCTGGGTCTGTGGGGTTCTTCCTGCGGGTCCTTTTTTGATCCACTGCAGCAGTCAGTCTTCACCCAGCCTTAAAAAAAACAGCTTGCGAACTTCTCTGCTTCAATTGGCTCACTGCATTCACAGCGTTGGTAGGTGGGTCCTTCTTGCTAGGTTTTCAGTCATTGGTTCTTCAAGGTTTCAGAAACCCAATTCAAGGCTCTTATTAGTCGAATGAGAGGTCAATCAGATGAACTAATCTGTTTGCGGCTGTGTCTGCAGCTTTTATTTTCAGTGCGCGCTTCGACGCCATCACCACCTACATCACCATCTCCATCATGCATCCTAGAGCGCACGAGAGCGCCCTCGTGCGCTCTAGGACACAGAGACTTGCCCGTCCGCAGTACAATGGAGTGCAAGAGGTTAAACATGAGGAAAAAATACAAACTCTACACGTGTACTCTGTAAAACAATCAAATTCATATAGAGACAGTCATATATAAAATGAATTTCCTGAACCACAATAGAATTACAACAGACAGAAAATATATTCTGTTGATAGTTCAGTTAGTTTTTTTTTAATAATTTCAAATGAGCCATTTTTAAAACGGAGTTTTTCACATTTGTAAATATGACAGTTGTTTTTACAGTGTTTGTTTGTAACATTTGACTCTTCGTTTACCATCTTAAAATAATCACTTGTTTTCAAATGTATTGAAAAAATAAACCAGTCAATATCCCAAGTGTCTTTCACCCCATGTTTGTCCCAACAATTTCTTCAAATAAGTGCAGAATATTTTCAACACAGCAGAATGATAAAATATTAAAATTGCTCATACATGAATGTTGAATAACACTGCCACCACCAGGTGCTAATTTATGCTAATTTATCAATGTTAATGTTGATGTATGCTAATTTATGAATGTTAAATAACACTGCCAGGGTGGCAGTCGTCTGGGCTAAGCCCCAGATCTCTTAAAATCCTAGATCCACCCCTGCTCTCCTTCTCCATTTAAGTTGACTTACGTTTGTCACTTTTGTGCTCCCAGGCCTGGCCAGCCGCTTGCCCCCCCCCCCCCCCCCACAGTCTAAGACTCCCTCACTATTGTTCACTTCTTCTTCTTTTAGATTTGATTGACGGTTGGCAACCAGCTTACAGGTGCATTACTGCCACATACTTCACTTTATATCCCTCTTCTTCTTCTTCTAGATCTGATTCCACCATCTGAGGATCTAGCTGTCATTTCCCCAGAGTCTCCACCAGTCTAACCTGTTTGCCAGATCCTCTCCACCATTCACTGTATTATGGATATTACTGTCAACAACAAAGGTCATTGTTCACTTACCTATACGTTGTTGCCCGTGTCTGCTCCTGGGTCTTGGTTTCTGTAATATCAGTACACAACCAGCAGGCAGACCCAGTGGGCACGGTCACAACCCAACCCAGTGTTCTGGAGCAGCCTTCAGACCAACATTCCTCTCTCATTTCATCAGTCACTAAGCTGGACAACAGACTTCACAATCTCTCAACTGAGCAGTGGCGCACATCTATCTCTTCATCACTCATTAATCAGCTATGCCCACAACTTCAGGGGGCTACTATTTTCTCAAAGTTGGATCTTAGTGTTACAGGTCCCAAGGCTGCGACCATGTAAACAATTATATTTGACTGTCGTCTCTGACCCTGGAAACTGGAAAATAGCAGAAATAAGAATGAGGCAGAGACGTGACTTCCATTTTCCTTCAACGCTCTGATAGCAATGAAGGTAAAACGGCCGTTACACCAAAGCACTGCTGCTGCTCGGTCACTGCCTTATACTGCCCTCTACTGTTCTGGAAACAGATGGCTGATTTAATTGTGTTAAAGGGTCTCCTTACATTGCAAGTAGATGTGGGCATTGGAATAAAACATAAGAAAATTAAATTAATTAATTAAAAAAACAAATTATAATACCCCACTTGTGATCACACATTAGTGAGTGTCACACACTCCCCACCAAAGAAAAGATGGCTCCTGGCATTGCCAATAAAACTTACTTACATACAAAATACATTTCAGCTCTTCAGTACACCTGTGTAGTGGTACCATAAGACACAAAGGGAGTAGAAGGCAACCACTGGTATGGTGTATTGAGGTAGGGTGGTTGATATGGGATGTGGTGCGGCTGTATTTCCCATATGGACATATGTGGTACTGCATAGGCACTTATAAGGTTAACTCTGCCTCTGGGCTGGTAAGAAGGTTCACCTAAAGACTCATAAGTTAGCGTCTGAGCAGGCTTTCTCTTGCGCGTGGATTTCCAGACTGCATTAATGTGATCAGCTGGCTGAGGTGATTGTGCAGCTGGTTAGCTTGGCTGTGGTACCTGTGTGTGATAACCTGGTGAGGTACAGTCTTTCTGTGAGGCTGCTGTACTAGGCATCTGCCCTGGCTGATTACCAGGCAGCTGTGGTGGCATAGGCTTGTACTGCTCTTGTGACCCCACATCACCCAACTCTTCCCCCTCATCTGCTAGCGCAGGGCTAAATGCTATATTATCTGGCCCATCAAGTAATGTCTCTTTAGGGAGAGAGTGTGTCAGGTTTCTCTCCGGCCCTTGCATGAGTCTTGGTGGTTCATTGATGAGTTCTCTCCTTATGGGTATCCGAAGCCAGTATCTGGGGCCATCTTCTTCATTCGATTCTGATAAGTCACTATTTGTAGCCAGTTCATTCTGATGTCTGTGGTTTACCTGCCTCTTTCTCCTTTGTCCCGCTTTGGGTGGTGATGAGGATCGTTCAGATAAGTTTCTTTCCTTTGCAGGTACAGATGGTGAAGGTAGGTCAACAGGTAAGTCATTTACTAGGTGTAACAGGTTGCGGTGCAAGGTACGAGTCCTACTGTCTCCTCTTTCTGGATACACTCTGTACACAGGGCCATTGTTCATTTGCTCTTTGACTATGTGCACAGTGTCTTCCCAGTAAGATCTCAATTTTCCCGGGCCTCTTTTCTCCCCCAAATTGCGGACCAGTACACAGTCACCTGGCAACAGAGTCACTCCTTTCACATGCCGATCATAGTATTGTTTCCCCCTAGCACTTGACTGACGGCTGTTTTCAGAAGCAATTTTATAGGCTTCTTTCATTCTTGCTGCCCACTTTTCTGCATATCCCTTTGGAGATGTGCCTTCTTCCTCCGTTCCCAGTCCAAATAGGAGGTCAACAGGCAGACAATGATGGCAACCATACAGTAAGTAGAAGGGTGAGTACCCTGTGGCATTGTGTCTTGTACAGTTGTAGGCATGGACCATCTGCGGCAAATGCTCTTTCCATCTGTGTTTTTCCTTGTCTTTCAGTGTTTGAAGTAGTTGTAGAAGGGTCCTATTGAACCTCTTTGACAGGTTACACTGAGGATAGTAAGGTGTAGTTCTAGAGTGCCCAACTCCTGAGAGCCGCTGCAAGGTCTCGAATAAATTATTTTCAAATTCGCGACCCTGGTCATAATGGAGTTGTTTTTGGTACCCAAAGCATGGAATAAAGTCATCGAACAGCTTTTCTGCTGCAGTCTTTCCTGATTTATTCCGGGTAGGGTAGGCTTGGGCAAACTGAGTGAAGTGGTCAACAACAACCAAGATGTACTCGAACCCTTCAGCGCTCGGCTCTAAGAGCAACTAATCAATAGACACAAGTTCAAGTGGTGCTGTGGCGGTAATAGACCCCATAGGAGCCCTGACATGAGACACAGGCTTGTTTTGCTTGATGCATGGACACTTCCTTGTCACATACATTTCAATTTCTTTCTTCATGTAAGGCCAGTAAAATCTGTCTCTGGCAAGGTTAGTGATTCTCTCTGTCCCTACGTGTCCCATGTCATCATAGAGATGTTTCAGGGCAGTGGCTCTGTACTTTTCTGGTAAGACCAGTTGTCTTCTCTGTAGTGTCTTTTGGTATAGCAGTCCATTCTCAAGCTGAAGCCTCTCCCATTCATGGAGGAGCCTCTTTACTGGGCCACTGGCACCCTTCCCGAGTTGATTTGTCAGGTTGGTGTGTTTCTCCTTTGGTCTGATGACTTCATTGATTACTGTGTCCTCTCTCTGTGCCTTCATGAGATCTTCATGACTGATGGTTGACTGGGAGCTAAGTGTGTGTGACTCTGAGCCTCCTTGGGATAAGTTCAACACTGCAACATAAGCTACATCTTTTTCCTTGGCTGCATGACTACCATCCCACATTGCTTGGACTGTCTCCTCTGACAGTTCTTCTGTGCAGGCCGTAACATATTCAGCCATGTCTAGTGGCAGTCTGGAGAGGGTGTCGGCATCAATGTTGACTTCCCTTAGCCTGTACCGGATCTTGAAATGGAAGTCAGTCAGCTCCCCAACCCATCTGTGGTCTACGGCATTTAGTTTGGTAGTGCTCATGACATATGTCAGAGGATTGTTGTCCGTGTACACAGTAAAATGAGGAGCATAGAAGAGGTAGTCTCAAAATTTCTCACACACTGCCCACTTTAGTGGAAGAAATTTGAGCTTCCCTGAGTGCATGTGGTAGTTCTTCTCTGCAGCAGACAATGTTCTTGACCCATAGGCAACGACCCTCAACTTCCCCTCTTGACACTGGTAGAGCACTGCACCCAGGCCTTTTGCTGATGCATCTGTGTGTAACATAAACGGCAGGTCAAAGCTGGGATAGGCTAACACATGTGGGTTGGACAAGATGTTTATGTGATGGTCAAGGAACCCTTGATGTTCTGGTGTCCACTGTATGGGGGTGCTCGAGGACAGCTGGCCCCCCTTCCCCTTTCTGATCTTGAGTGGCAATTGTGTGGCCTGGCTTGCCTTCACTTGTAAGGGGTCATACAATGGCTTTGCTATTCTGGCAAAGTCCTGCACAAAGGCCCTGTAGTAACTTTAGAAGCCCATCAGCTTCCTGACATCACCTGCAGTGCTTGGGGTTCTCTCTCTCAATGTTTGGATGGCTGCTTGGTCTCTGGGGTCAATTCTCATCCCGTCGGCTGAGACTAGTCTCCCGACATACCGCACCTCACTCTTGAATAACTCGCATTTGGTGGGCTGGCGTTTGATGCCGTGCTGTTGGAGAGCCCTCAGGACCCACCTCACTCCCTCCACATGATCCTCAAAAGATTTGGCATAACAGAGTATATCATCCAGGTAAGGGACGCAGCATTCATCCCCTATGGAGTCCAACACCTCCTCCATACACCTCTGGAAGGCAGCATATGAATGTGGCACTGGAATGTCATCTTTCATGGTGATGGTCATTTGAAGGTTTGAGATACAGCCGATATCATCATCACAAACAAATGCATTGAACTCTTCATAGAGCAACTGCTTTAGGACCGCCTGTTCTGCCTCATGCAAGCGGGCAATGTCGACTGGTGGATGCCACATTGCTGATTGGTTGAGGGAGGGTGTGTCAACTTCATTCACTTGAACACTGTTTACTTGGTCTGTTTCAGTTATTCTGTCAATTGGTTGGATGCTGCCCAGGGCTGTGCAGCCGGCTAGACATAAATCATGCTTGGTTGCGTTGCCCACAGGAATTTCAACAAATGGTTTCTCGGTGTGGTGCACTTCAGCTTGTCGTGTTTGCCCCTTTAGGGGCGTAAATGAGGCGCCAGAAGCCAACAGAGAGTTTGCTTGTTTATTAAAGAAAGAACAAAATAGCCACGTGGGGCAAAACACATCCACTACACTAGGACACAAAATAAAGAACACGAACATCAATGCTAGAGTGTAGCAAGGGTGGAACCTGATGCTACAGAATGAACACTTACGATGATGAAGTGAGGACGAATTAAACACGGAAGGAAGACTGGAGCTGGGGATAGGGACTCCAGTCCTGGTAGGCACAGGTTGCAGTGAGGAGTGAGCCTCAGCTGCTCCCTTAAATGCTGATAAAAAAGTAAAGAACCAAACAGGAGAGGAGGAAACGTAATGACAAATCATGATCAGCTGTGACAGTGCCGGCTCGACTTTGACAGCCGGAAATTCGGCTGCGGCGCTGTCATAGTAAAAGCCTTGGGAACACCAATAACAACCAAGCAGAAATAATATGAGAAAAAAGGGAAAATACTGAGTGACCCGAGTGCGGATGAGCTCAGCGCTCGGCTCACCACACAACTAAACCGTCACCCATATCCAGCTGCTCAAGCTGTGGATCATCAGGGCAGGTTTCAAAGAGGGCAAGGGAATGGGTGAAACTGGCAGGGACTGGGAACTTTCGGTGGACAATTTGACCTGGGTGGACAACAACATCACGATGGCTTACTTTCGCTTCCACTTGCTCACACTTGTCAGTCTTTTTCTCGGTCTGGATGAAGCTGACTATTGCCTCAACTTTGTCAGTTTTGATCTGCATGGCCCCTTTAAGAAGGTTGCATAAGACAGGTAGGCCTTCGGTTTCATCAAAGCTCAGCGGGGTCTCAGGAGGTTGACTCAACTCACAAAGAATGGGACTTTGATGGAGTAGTTTGGGTTATCATAAACAGGCAGGTTGACACTCACTTCCATCCATCCATCATAGGGGATGGCATCTCCACTGGCTGCTCTGACATTGAAATCATAATCACCTATCAGCTCATTCAATGGACAGATCTCTTGATGGGGTAAGTATCTCTGCCTCCAGGCTCGATCAATCAGGCTGACCTGGGCACCTGTATCAAACAGAGCAGTAACGGCATAACCATTCATATTACATTTTAGTAAACACTTTTTCCCATTTAACTGTGCCACTCTCTCTGATGTGGGTTTGTTAATGGCTGGTGTGTGAGGGGAACGGTAAGGTGGCTGTGTGATATTTGCTCTGTGTGTTTGGCTGGGACTGGGTGTGGGTGCCGGTCACAGGTCGCCCCTCGTCTGTGACCGCTGCTGGTTTCCCACCAGCTTGCGTCTTCTTAGACACCCCACTGCATGGTGTCCTTCTCCACCACATGCAAAACAATGATGGCAGTCTGGCCGGTTTTGTTCAATGCAGGAAGGACAGCCATATGGTTTCCCCTTTCTCTGTGGTGGCTGTTTTGTGTGTGTACTGGCACAGTGACATGACTGTTGAGGAGAATTCTGGGCTTGTGTTTCAGGCTGCAGCTTTAACTGTTTTAATGATTCCACCATTCATGTCAGTGCCTGTACTTGTGTGGTCAGCTTTTGCATTTCCTCATCTTTATCTTGACGGGGAGAGTCCTCTTTACTGTCACCTGTCTTTTCTGAGCTCACCTCACCACTTTGGGCATAAATGGCTTTGGTGTGTGCGTTGCGATCCATGTGACAACTTCTTTCACTCTCCTCACTGGTGGTTTTGATGACTTGTCTCAGTAGAGCTTCATCGGTGACTGATGGGTTAGAGAGAAGAGGCTTTAACTCCCCCCTAATGTCATCATGTTTGTCATTTAGCCCCTGGTAGATTGTGTGCAAAAATACATTCTGTACTGTATGTGCCTCTTACTTAATTTCTGCATCGGTTTGCCTTGATGCGAAAATGACCCTCTGCTTAAGCCCCACCATCTTATATAGGAACTGTTGTGGTGTTTCGGTTTCTGATTGTCTGGCTGTAATTGGTTCTTGGAAAAGCTCTGTTGTGCCCTTCTCCCCCATATGAGACTGTAGGAAACTCTTCAACTCAGTTACCGTCATCTCATCTTTGCTGAGCAACATGTCTTTGAAGTGACCTGGCTTTATAACCCGCATCACTGCTTGAATGATTTCACTCTCTGTGTGTTGTTCTCTTAATCCCTCATGTACTGTATCTGTTTGCAGATGTTACCATAACTAATGTCTGCTGAGTTGTCACCGATCTGACCTCTGTGCACTTTAAACTCTTTTCTCTGAAGCAAAGCTATATCTCTGAGAGTCACTAGACTCTCAGCCCTCTGAGAAGGCGACTGCTCAGCAGCTGAACGGACTGGCTGAGTGATGTGTCTGCTGCTGGACTGGTTATAATCAACATGGTAACTGGCAGGCAAAGGGGGTAAGATACTATGGCCATTATTAAAATGTAGTTCAGGAACTGCATCCTTGGAAGCCACATCATAAGTAACTGTGCACATGTCAGCCTGTGTGTCAGTTGCACTTGTGGTTTTTGTTGTTAAATTTGGTTGTGAGTGAGTCATAGCACCTGCCCCTTCCTCTGCCGTTTCAACACTGTCAGAGTGACCTCTCATCATCTCATCAATGACATCATTCAAATTGCATAAGTGGGACATCCCCTCATCCTCTAACTGGAGTAGAGATGGGGAGGACGTGTAAGAGCAAACATAGTCAAAACATTCATCTTCATCACACTTATCCCACTTTGGTGGTCCCCCTTGGGGTGACACTGAGATGGCTCTTGCAACCTCAAAGAGCTGGTCCCCAGAAAGGCACGAAAGCCCCTTCTTTATCGACCTGACCAATTCCCTTCGGGCATTGGTTGTCATGCTTGCCACCTGTTAGATGTTCTGCCGACAATGACCACCCTGCTTGGACTATAGGCAGACGTTGGACCAACTGGACACACTGGGTCCCTCACTCTGACTGCTGATGGACGTGGAACTGCTTGGCACTCTCAGCCCCTCTCTCCGACTGTAGACAGATGTTCTGGACCGCTGGATGCACTGGATCCCTCTCCCTGAAGGCTGGTGGACGTGGGACTGCTTGGCACACTCAGCCCCTCTGCTCTGACATCTTTGCACGTGGTCCACAGGTTCAGCGATCACTGGACTGACGACCCATGATGCACTGATGGCATCAATCCCGGAGGAGCCCTCATGAAACTGTTACACGTCCCAAGGCTGCGACCATGTAAACAGTTATATTTGACTATAGTCTCTGACCCTGGAAACTGGAAAATAGCAGAAATAAAAATGAGGCAGAGACATTACTTGCATTTTCCTTCAATGCTCTGATAGCAATGAAGGTAAAACGGCGTTACACCAAAGCACTGCTGCTTCTAAGTCACTGCCTTATACTGCCCTCTACTGTTCTGGAAACAGATGGCTGATTTAACTGTGTTAATGGGTCTCCTTACATTGCAAGTAGATGTGGGCATTGGAATAAAACATAAGAAAATTAAATTAAAAAACCTAAATTATAATACCCCACTTGCGACCACACATTAGTGGGTGTCACATTTGGAACACCTATCACCTTTTACGGATGAGGGAGGGCAATGAGTGGAAAATGGCTTTCTCCACACACCTGGGTCAGTTCAAATATTGCATAACTAACTAACTAACTAACCTGCACTTATATAGCGCTAATGCCATTTGGGCTCACCAGTGCCCCCACAATAGTCCAACGGTTGATCAGTGATGTACTTTGAGACTTCCTGAATATATCTGTGTTTGTTTACTTGGATGACATACTCCTTTTCTCCTGCTCATTGGAGGAGCACCAAATCCATGTCCGTATGGTACCCCAGGGCAGAAAAGTGCGAATTTCACGTTACCACCACCACTTTTCTTGGCTTCATCATCTCAGCCTGTTGTTTTGAGCTTGACTCAACTAAGGTCCAAGCAGTAACAAACTGGCCAATACCATCTACCAGAAAACAGCTCCAGTGGCTTTTGGGTTTCACCAGTTTTTACCGTCATTTCATATGTAACTACAGTTGCATTTTTCCTGTGGGAATCCATGCCCCCCATGGGCGCCACCATCTTGATACGGGGAGCTCAGTTTTTTGTTACATCGACCTCAATGTAACACATTTACTTAGTAATTTACACCCGTGTACCACATCTAAAAACTCTTATGATTATCCCATGTGAATTTCATTTGTATTACGCAGCTATTTTTCCCTTTTCATGCAGTTTCTGTCATCATCGCAGCCGCGATGACCAATCGTGAAGGCATACACACTGGTGTGTGAGCTCAAAGTGGAAAAAGGAAGAATAATAATGAGGATTTCTCCCTCTTTGCTATATTCCATGTCAGCAATGATTCCTTCAGCGCGTGTCTGCCATCTTCTACACTGTTAGATCAATAGCGATTAGTACAAATTCTCAGTATAGCCGGGGGACGTGAATAAGTTGACTCATGCAGTTGCTGCACTGTGCCACTGGGGGCACGTGACCTGTCCATTTAATCTGGGCAGTTAAAGGGTTAACTCTTTGAGTGTGAGAAATTTCATGCCTCCTAGTGGCAGAGCACGGCACTGCTCCTTTCTTCTCACTCTGACATGATCGTCTGCCTTGGGGATTTGTACTGATTGTACTGATTTTCCAGTTTCAAAAGGTGGCAGACATCCGTTGGAGGATTTAGTGGATGACACATAATACACCAAAGAAGAAGAACTCCTCATTTCCTTTTTCCTGTTTTAGCATTTAGCCCAGAAAGCTAATATGTCCGCGATCGTCACGTCACTTTTTCGGCTTTGTATGAAGAAACTAGCTGTGGGATACAAGCAAAATTTATATGAGATAATCGTAAGACTTTGTAGATGTGGTAGATATTTTATATTACCGACAGAATGCAAAATAAGGACCATAATGGGTGAAAATGCAGCGACCACGCCAGCACCCCTTTGTCAACAGACTGTACAACAGTAAGTGACTTATTTATTTATTTTTTTAATGTATTAATTCCTTGTTCATATACTTTGAAGAAAAGATGATGAGGTACCTCTGTAAAAAAAAAAAAAAAATGGTGTCAAAAGACTGAACCATTCTTTGTGTAAATACGTCCAAAGTCCAGTTTTGCCTGTTGTGGAATTTAAAGAGGTGCCACGACATTATGCAAATTAGATGCGTAAATTTATTCCTATCTGAAACTTTGAAGCATATTTTACATCTTTCTCATTGACAGTAAGCCATTATCTCTTGCAACTTTCAAGTTATAGCCTTGGAAATCTGAACTATTTTATTGACAAAAAATATTTACCACTCTTGACCACTAGGGGTTATGTCGCAGTTCGGCAACATACACACTCAGAGGGTTAATCCTCGCCAAGCTAGATGGACTCTGTTCTTCACCTGGTTTTGGTTTTCCATAAGCAACAGGCCAGGGTTGAAGAACACTAAGCCAGGCGCTCTCTCCCACTAATTCTCCACCGACTCATCCACCACAGTGGCTTAGACCATGATCCCGGTAGGGTTCATTGTGGGGCCCTCACCTGGGACATAGAACAGACAGTGTGGGAGGCGCAATCCACCGATCCTGACCCAGGGGAGGGGGGTAGGGTTGGTACATCTAAGCTCTCCTGTCACCAAGGGATTGCTGGCACCCTGTCCTCCCTCCAGCGCTACTTCTGGTGGCCTGCTATGGATAAGTATGTCTGCAAGTATATAAAGGCCTGCCCCCAGTGCTCCACAGGAAAGACCCCTACTTACCCCCCTGCTGGACTCCTCCAGCCCCTCCCTATCCCGAGTCACCCTTGGTATTACATCATACTGGACTTTGTGACCGGGTTACCCCCTCCAACGGGTACACAGTCATCTTAACTATTGTGCACAGATTCTCCAAGGCGGCCCACTTTATCCCACTGAAGAAGCTTCCATCCGCCTTGGAGACAACAATCTCTTGTTGGTACATGTGGTCAGGCTGTACGGCATTCCAGATGACATAGCTTCCAACCATGGTCCACAGTTCATCTCAAAGGTCTGGTGGGTCTTTTGTTAGGCCATTGGGGCCACGGTCAGCCTCTCATCTGGTTATCACCTGCAGACCAACGGCCAGAGTGAGAGGGCCAACCAGGAAATGGAAGCAATGCTCCGGTGTGTCACAGCGACCAATCCTTTCTCCTGGGGCTCCCACCTGCAATGGGTTGAGTATGCCCACAACTCAGCCATGTCAGCAGCTACTGGATTCTCCCCATTTGAGGCATTGTTGGGCTACCACCCCCTGTTCCTCCCCATCGTTGTGGAAGAGGTGGCATTACCATCAGTGGCAGCCAACATCACCAGATCTAGGTGCTTTGGGAGGGAGACAAGGACAGCCTTGCTTCGAATTGCAAAGGAGAACTCCAGGTAGGCTAATCGGAGGAGGTGTTCCATTCCTGAGTACCAGGTCAGCCAGAGGGTCTGGCTGTCTACCCGGAACTTTCCCCTGAAGGCCAAGTACAGGAAGCCCCCCCCCCCGGTTTGTGGGGCCTTTTACCATTGTGGAGATCATTAACCCAGCCTCAGAAAGGTTGACCCTACCTGCCCTTCTTCAGATGCATCCTACTTTCCATGTCTCTCACATTAAACCAGTCTTTTCCAGCTCCCTTTGCCCACCGTGCAAACTCCCACCGCCCCCGAAAATGGTTGATGGAGGACTGGTCTATGCGGTCACCCGAATCCTGGATGTTCGCCACAAGGGAAGGGGCATCCAATTCCTCATGGATTGGCAGGGATATGGTCTGGAGGAGAGGTCATTGATACCCAAGTCTTACATCATGAACAATACTCTTATCTGGGATTGTTATCGCCACCATCCTGACAAGCCACGAGTGACGTTGGCAGGCGTCCCTCGAAGGAAAGGTACTGTAAGGGGTTCTGCCTTATGTGACTGCTGGTCTCTCTCTCCTTGCTAATTACTCTTTACTCACCTGTAATCATCACCTGCAGCCAATCTATGAGGCAGCATAAGTAGGAGACTCTCCCCTCACATTGTCTGGTTGCATCTTAGCTTCTCCCTACCTGCATACTGCCTGCAACTAATTGGAATTGATCGTGTCAACTATTCTGCTTTGTTCTGACCCTTGCTTGCCCCTAGACCCTGTGCCTGCCTGTTGTATTGGATTGTTTGTCTGCCCGGATCTTGCCTGCCTTACTCTGCCCCCTGCCTACTTTTGGACTCTAGAAATTGCCACACGGATTGGATTTTGAAAGGATTGGACAGTACACTCCTCTCCTTCTCCAAGTAAGTTGACTTACCAATGTTTGTCACTTTTGTGCTCCCAGGCTTGGCCAGACTTTTTCCCCTGCCCCCCGCACTCTAGGACTCCCTCACTGATGTCCACCATCTGAGGATTTGCTGTCATTTCCCCACAGTCTCCACAAGTCTACCCTGGTTGCCAGATTCTCTCCACCATTCACTATATTATATGTATTATTGTCAGTAAGGACCATTGTTCACTTACCTACAGTATACGTCGTCGCCCATGTCTGCTCTTGGGTCTTGGTTTGCATCATGTCAATCTCAACCTATTTTGACTTATAAGTAACTTACAAGTAATGTGTGTGAACTGCTTCAGCCACCATTAGTTTTCACATAACGTACATATAGCTTATGGCCCGTGTATGTGGGACGTATGAGCCATACGCTGGATACATCGAAAAATTTTCAGCTTGCTCAATATTTTCAGACGACCTCGCCATACTACGACATATACCAACGTGCTTCAGCATACTCTTAACTTATACAAAACTTACCCTTGACTTATTAGACGAACACCAGAGTATTTCCAATTTTTTTTAAACATCAGCATGTGCTGCCTAAATCGTCGAGGTGTGATGGGGCTTTACAATGGAGCCGAGCAAAAAAGTTCCTGAATGCAAAAAACTCTCAAAGAGATTAAAATAACACTGGAGGAAGATAATAAAACTCATAAAATATCAGAGAAAATGATAATAATTCTATGTGGAGTTTGTGTGTTCTCTGTGTATTGTGTGGGTGTGCAGGTTTTCTCACACAATCCAAAAACATTCATGTTTGGTTAATTAGTGATTCTTCATTGGCCCATTTGTAAAGCCCATAGGATGAAGGGGTAATGTCATTTCTACGCTGTAAAAAAGGATTTTTTCCATCCATCCAAATTGTTTCAAATGTTCCTTAATATATTAGCAACTGAAATGTACTATAATGGGTAAATTCTAAATTCTGCCTACGAACTGCAACATTTAATAAATAAAAAAATACTATAAAACTTAGCCTAAAACCAAGGGCTTTGCAGTACAATATGCATATGGATCAGGACCTGAGACTACAGCAGGGGTGGGCAGTGAGGGCCATTCCAGCGCAGATTTTCTGTTCCACCCAGTGTCTTCAGCAGGTGTTTTCAATTATTAGCGATCCTTGAAGCTGATCAGAGCAAACACCTGCTGAAGACACTGGGTGGAACAGAAAATCTGCAGTGGAATGGCCCTCCATGGCACATGATTGCCCACCCCTGGACTACAGGATAGCTGTAAACATCCATGTGGGACTGCCCGCCATTTTGCCTGCAACTTCCCTTCTCTCAAGAGCCTGTTTTGAGTTTAACTAAGGATTCCTATATAATATTAACTTTTGTGCTCACCCGCCAGTGTGACTAGTGGGATGTGCTTCCTGATGGTGGGTCACACGCGTGCTCTCACTTCTGGTTTTGTAATATGGTGTGCTTGTCAAGACGTGGGCCAGGCCCCATGTCTTCACCTGTTTTTTTTGTAAATTATATTTTCTCATCATCAGGACATGGGTCTCAGCCCACGTCCTCGCCTTAAGTTCTCCTTTGTGTGATTAGTTGTTAATTATAGATATTATTATCATCATGCCATTCATAGTTATTCCTGCCTTAGTTCATTGGCTAAGTTTGTTTTTTGTGTCCATCCATCTTCTACCGCTTAATCCTTTATGGGTCGCGGGGCGGGGAGGGGGCTGGAGCCTATCCCAACATCTTTTGGGCGAGAGGCAGGGTACACCCTGGATCGCAGGGCCAACACAGAGAGACAGACAACCATTCACTTTCACATCCATACCTAAGGACAATTTAGAATCCCCAATTGATGCCAGTTAACCTCACCTGCATGTCTTTGGCCTGTGGGAGGAAACTGGAGTACCCGGAGTAAACCCACGCAGACACGGGGAGAACATGCAAACGCCACACAGAAGGGTCACAGATGGTCTGAGGGTGGGATCGAACCCACAATAGTCAAGGGTGGAATCGATCCCATGACCTTCTTGCTGTGCTGCCACTGTGCTAACCACTGCACCACCGTGCTGCCCTGGTTTTTGTGTCTATTTTCATTATTGTGTCCCTCACTATTTTCCACAGTATTTGTCGCTGCTCGGCTCTCAGTTATTATTATTATTATTGTTGTTGTTGTTGTTGTTGTTTGTCAGGAACCGAGCCAGCTTGGTTTCCCTGGCTCGGCCCTGGGCTCTCTGTGGGTCTAGGTGCCATTGTGTATGTATGTATAGTATGTATTTCAGTGTCTTTCCGTACCCATAGCCACTGCTTTCTGGCCGACAGCTGTGAGGCAGCCTCTTGGGCTCACGCTGGTGTGAGCTCTGTCTAACTGTCTGCCAGTCGGACCACGCCCCCTCTCTATTACCGCCAGCTGTTCCCACTCCCGTGTGCCATCTCCCCGCTCCTCACCCAGGTGTGCCCAATTTGTGGAGCCAGCAATGCACGTACTTAAGGAACCTTTTTCCAGTCATGCATTGCTGGGTCATTGCGCTTCATGCGGTCGTCATTCGCCGTTTGAAGCCAAGGTCAACAAAAGGATTGTAACCCTCAGAGCTTTATTTGGACTCACTCAGACAGCTCCAGTGTGTGAGTATTTACTGTGCATGTTTTCCTGGTGTCCTCACTCAGACTGTAGAGCGTCCTGGAGGACTCCTTAGCTTCTGAGGCATTTGTCTGTTGGAACTATTGGTCTGTGTTTTGTGTTTAATAAATGTGTGTGGTGTGACCTGCACCTAAATCCTCATCCATTTACCCCTCCTCCGTGTGCTGTGGAGAAGCGCACGGGGAGATCATGACCGAATGGCCCAGCCCGCTCAAAGGATTTAGCGGGTTGCACCCACACAAACCTTTTTTCATTTTTTGGAACTGTCTTTTTCACCCACCTGTTTGTTGGAGCACATGATGTCCTGGGCTCATCGACCTCATCGCCGCAAGGGAGGAACGACAGCTGGCATCCCCACGCTGGAAGAAGAGTAGGCAGTAGATTTTATCCAGGACTTTGTGGAGGAGGCTCTCACGTCCCGTGGTCCCAAGAAAAAATGGGAGTGTTTGCTTGTGGCTATGGGAATCCTGGAAGCGCACCCTGGCCTCTGGAGGTGCCCACAATATGCAGAGATGCTCTCCATGGTCTGCGCGCTTGAGAGCTCATTTCCTGGATTATCTGCAAGGACACTTCCCGCCGAGCCAAAGCAGAGATGTTCCCTTTGTCACCCATCCACTTCCTCTCCAGCTCAGCCCGAAGTGCCAGCCGCAGCCCGTGTATCCTCAGCTCCGTCCAAAAGGAGTCATCCTGCATTCGAATGCCGGGGAAGCCCTCCTCATCTTTGGCATCGGCCGCCATCTTTCCAGCTGCCGTGAGGTCCCCTGAGCTCACCCCGGGAACGCCCACCTCCGTTGTTGTGGAGACGGCTCCTCTGCAAGCCCTCGAGAGGACCCACGTCACCCCTGACACGGAGAGGGATGATGGTTTTCCACCAGCTGCAGCTGTTAGCATCAAACACCGGGATGACAGGCAAGTGTTTTTTTCATTCTGTACAATCTAATAACACCAAACCTTGTCTGTCTCCCGAGGAAGAGGTCCAGTATCAGCAGTCCACTGGGTCCTCTCCTCCAGCTGCAAATCATCACGTTATCGTTCAAACCGCTCCACGGAGGATGCTATAGTCACCACCCTGCACTCGGTTATCACCCACCTGGATCAGAAAGACACCTACGCCAGACTCCTGTACATTGATTTCAGTTCAGCATTCAACACCATTACTCCCCAGAGACTGATGGAGAAATTACTCCTTCTTGGTCTGAACACCGCCACATGTCTCTGGATCCTGGATTTCCTGACTGAGAGACCTCAGTCTGTCCGGGTTGGAAATAACATCTCCAATCTGAGTACACAGTGGACTGCGTACTCAGTCCACTGTTGTTTGCACTTCTAGCACTTGACTGCATATCCAGACATGAGGGGAAACAGATTATTAAGTTTACAGACGACACCACGGTGGTGGTGGGATGAGGAATCAATGTACAGGGAAGAAATGAGAGACCTGGAGAGCTGGTGCAGGGAGAACAATCTGGTGCTCAATGTGGACAAAACAAAGGAGATGATTATCAACCTCTGGCGGTCACAGCCTGAACACGTCCCTCTCTGCATCGGCGGCCGTTCAGTGGAGAAAGTGGAGAACATCAAGTTCCTCGGAGTGCAGATCTCGCAGGACCTGACCTGGAGCAAGAATTCCTTGGGGATCAGGAAGCGGGCCCAGCAGAGACTGCACTTCTTGAGCAAACTCAAACAGGCCTCTCTCCCCATCTGCATCAGGACCTTCTACAGAGGTGTGGTGGAGAGTGTTCTGACATACTGCATTGCTACATGGTACTCCAGCTGCAGTATGTCAGACAAAAAAGCCCTGCAGAGGATAGTTAAGGGAGCTGAGAGGGTAATTGGAGTCTCCCTCCCCTCTGTCCAAGAAATTTTTCAGAACCGTTGTAGGAGCAGGGCACTGAACATTGTCAAGGACCATTCTCACCCTCTGAATAAACACTTTGAACTTCTGCCATCTGGCAAACGATTCGGAGCATCAGAGGCAGAACCACCAGACTGATTAACAGCTTCCTTCCACAAGCTGTTAGGATGCTGAACAGTTGATCCGGAATCTCTCATACATACTACTGCACCTGTGGACATTATGTATATTATTTGTATATTATAGCACTGATTAGTTTTCAAGTATGTCTCAGGGAAGTGTGAATGGCTGTGGTGGGGTGGGGGGTGAGGGTATGTGTGAGTGGATCTTAAATCATGTTCTTTTACTTATATGGATGCCGAGAGAAACGCAATTTCATCTTGCCTGCACTACAGTTGTATGTACAGCAATATGACAATAAAGGTTGATTTGATTTGATTTGATTTGATAATTCTTTCCTTCCCCTCTCCGTGTCTCCTCCCATTTTCCCTGAGTGTGTGTCGATGCAGGATCGGAGCCGGCAGACGGTGGAGGAGCTAGTGGCCTTGGAGGATCCTGCTCCGGAGCCAGCACCAAGGTGTTTCTTGGCAGCCACGCCGGTGGAGTCCCCTACTTCTTCTTCCGGGCTGGCGCCTGCTCCATCCCTGGGCATGCCAACGGATGAGGAGTGGTCAGCCCTGCTCACCGCGCTCAACTGCCGGGTCGAAGAGGAGCGCCATGAGAGGGAGGTCCGAGGGCATGCTTCCCTGGCTGTGAAGGGTCCACCCAGCACACCTGCTCAACCCCCAGGCTGACCATCAGAGGAGGAGTGGTCGAAACTGCTCGCCGTGGTCAACAGCCAAGTCAAGGAGGAGCATTAGGAGAAGGAGGGACGCTGTGAGAGGGAGGTCCAAGGATGCGCTCCCCCAGCCGCGAGGGTTCCACCCCCCCATTCCTGCTCAATCTCCGGAGAGGATGGAGCTCCTCAGCACGACGGACTTACCGGCCAGTGCAGCGCTTCGCATCCCGGACTATCTGGTCCCTGAGTCATCCGGGAGGAAGAGGAGGAAGAGCTCATGCTGGAAGAGGTCTCCAGTCTTGCAGCCACGGTACAAGGAGGAACTCCTGGATGGGCGAGATGTCCCGGAGGCCGCTGAGGACAACTCATGTCAGAAGGACAGGCAAGTTACTTCTTATTTAACTTTTATGCTTGATGAACAAGTTTGGCTGCCTCCTCGTGAGGAGACTCGGGGTGAGCAACTCCCTGAGTGCTCGGCCCAGCGGCATGTAGTGCCCCCATACCCAACATCACCCAACCCTTTCTATGTACCCCAACAAGCTCGCCGGCACCAGATCCAGGTTGGTTCAGGGGAGAGGAACCAGAGGCCTGGGAGGGTCCTGCTCATGATGACATGGGCCCAGTGGTTCCAGAGGAGGTCGACGGGGATGTAGCACCCGATGGACCGGAGGAACCCGTGCACCCAAAGTTGCCAGAGTCCTGGACGGCGGTGGAGCCCGAGTTCAGGCAAGTGTGCTCCATTATGTCTATAGAGTCAATGTCAATGTCACACTGCCTGACTCATGGTGAAGAAGACCTGGGGGCAGCTTCCAGTAGCCCCCGGGACTGCCTCACCGGGCTCTGCAGCTGCCGGCGACCCTGACCCGGTCTCTCTTTCTCCCTCTCTGGGTTCAGAGCCCCCTGACAGGGTCACCGGAGAGCAGCTGATCCCACCAGAGGCCTCCGAGGATCGGGGGTCAGTGCCAGGAGTCAAGGGGAACATGACCTCCCCCGTCGGGGAGTTCGCCACGGGTACAGCCCAGCACCAGCCCGAGTTCACTGTGGGTGTGGCCCAGCTCCAGCTGGAGGTCACCGCCAGTGCGGCCCAGCTCCAACCAGAGGTCACCTCCGGTGCAACGGAGCCAGCCTGATTGGGGTCCATCGTGGGTGCTGTAGAGCCGGCTCGGTCGGGGTCCATCGCAGGTGCAGCAGAGCCAGTCCGATTGAGGTCCGTCGCGGGTGTGGCTGTGTCCCAAGCAGGGACCACCGAGGGTACTGTGGATCTCCCTGGGGACGCTGTGGCCCCCTTCTCCTCCCTGTCCGACTCCATGGAGATTCCCTCCCTATGGTCTGGTCACCCACCAGTGAGCCTTCCAGTGGACAGGCTGCCACCTGCGTCACCCCTTCGGTCCTTGTAGCTAAACAACGCTGGCCGGCCGCTGGAACGATTGACTCCCCGGGTCTGGTGGCTCATGTTTTCTGGCAGGCCGCTGGATTCCGTCCACTGGACCTTTTGCTGGGCCGAGGATGCTGGGCAGCCTCCTGAGCACCAATGCCTGTGGACTTGGGGGGTTAATTGTGGTTCCTCGGAGGGGTGTTGTGTTCCCACCTTTCCTGTTCCCCCTACCTCCCACCCGGGTTGGTGTTGTTTTTTCCTGTTGGGGGAGGGGTCTGGGATGTTTCTTTGGGTGTCTGGGAATCCACCCATTAAAGTGGGGCTTTGTCAGGAACCGAGTCGGCTTGGTTTCCCCCGGCTCGGCTCTGAACTCTCTATGGGTCGAGGTGCCATTGTGTATATATGTATAGTATGTATTTCAGTGTTGTGCCATACCCACAGCCACTGCTTTCTGGCCGGTAGCGGTGAGGCAGCCTCTTGGGCTCATGCTGGTGTGAGCTCTGTCTAACTGTCTGCCAGTCTGACCACGCCCCCTCTCTATTACCGCCAGCTGTTTCCACTCCCGTGTGCCATCTCCCCCCCTGGTGTGCCCAATTTGTGGAGCCAGCAATGCATGTACTTATAGAGCCTTTTTCCAGTCATGCATTGCTGGGTCATTGTGTTTCATGCGGTCGTCATTCGCCGTTTGAAGCCAAGGTCAACAAAAGGATTGTAACCCTCAGAGCTTTATTTGGACTCACTCAGACAGCTCCAGTGTGTGAGTATTTACTGTGCATGTTTTCCTGGTGTCCTCACTCAGACTGTAGAGCGTCCTGGAGGACTCCTTAGCTTCTGAGGCATTTGTCTGTTGGAACTATTGGTCTGTGTTTTGTGTTTAATAAATGTGTGTGGTGTAACCTGCGCCTAAATCCTCATCCATTTACCCCTCCTCCATGTGCTGTGGAGAAGCGCACAGGGAGATCATGATAATTATTATTATTTTGTTGGGTTTTGTTGCACTGTCTCTGTTGTGTATTCATGGTTATTGTCATGGTCTTGTCTTCCCTGGTACTTTGTTCATGTTTCATGTGCATCCCCTGTCTGTGATTATCTGTGCAGCCCTGGCTGTCCTGTTCTCCGCACCGGCAGCCACTTCCCTGCCGTTTCTGTTTGTCATTGATTGTCTCCCACCAGTCCTGTGTTCCATGATTTCCCATTGTCTTTACATGGCCAGGTCAGTCTGTGTTCTTCATGGGTTCCTTTAGTCATGCGATGTGATCAACACACTTCTTGTCATGTATCCTGTTATGTCATGTCCTGTCCTTGTCTGTTTTTGCCTTGGCCTTTTGTTACAGCTTCCGAGCTGTCTTAATTTTCTGTTTTAAGCCCCCAAGCTGTGTTTGGTGACCAGCTCCCAGTAAAAACTGTAAACTTACATCCAGTATTTAGGTCCTGTCATGACCACACTGTGACAAAAGGAACCCATCAGTATGGTCACAGCAGACAGTAAGTTTTTTTCAAATGGGCCTTGATAAGGAGGAAGTTTGGGCTACTTTCCGAATCAAGAGCCTTCTCGAGGTTGCCAATGCCATGATAGACAACAGAAAACCGTCAGATTCCTTGGAGGCACCACTGAGATAATTGAGGCTTTCCCTACGCTGAAGCCTTTTCCCTAGCTCACCGGACTCTTGCATTTAGTCCTGTCCCTGCAGTGGATGTTCCTGGGGCTAGTAGGGACACTGTCGGTGGCCAAGGAGGAGCAAAAGGAGCAGAAGCTACATTGAGCTGTCTGAAGACATGACTCATGCTGGCATCGGTGGACAAAGCAGCTTGGCTCTTCTTTTCCTGCGGAGGCAATCTAAACCTCCATATCCTCCTCCCTCTCCTCAACACCAGCACCATGCCATCATGCAACAGCTCCTCATCAGGCGAGCTCCGTCACATCCCGGGAGGACTCATCTGAGTCCCCTGTGGCAGCAGAGCAGGAACAATGGCAAGTACCTTTTCATTTTTTAACACCCTTAAATGAAAGTTCTTGTCCTGTTCCTGGTGAGGGGGCTGAGCGACAGCCACCTACCACCACTGAGCTCTCTCCACCTGTCTCTGCTGTCACCTCTGCTGCTGCTTGAATCCATCCATCCTCACCTCTGTTTCACATCTCCTTTTCAATTTAATTCAATTCATTTCAATTAAACTTTATTTATATAGCGCCATTTCAGAACAACTGTCATCTCATAGCAAGGTTTTTTGGACCAACTAGAATGACTTCAGTCTTATCTGAATTTAATAGCAAGAAATTACAAATTGCAAATTGATTACTGTCATTTGGCTTCATTGACAAGTATAATTGTCTGTCATCTGCATAACAATAAACATGTAACGTATGTGTGTGTGTGTGTGTGTTTATATGCATACATATAAACATGTATGCAGTTCTTTATAATAATAATAATAATAATAATAATAATAATAATAATAATAATAATAATAATAATAATATAATTAATTCTACTTATTGATTATATATAAAGAATAGGGCCTGGTACAGATCCTTATGGAACTCCATGGCTAACTCATTATTGACATGAACAAACTGGAACCTGGAAGATTTAAAGCACTGCAATGAAGTTACATTAAGTCCAACAATGTTTTCTAATCTATCAAGTAAAATATTATGATCAATAGTATCAAAAGCTGCACTAAGGTCTAAAAGGCCAAGTACAGAAACCAGTCCATTATCAGATGTGATAAGGAGGTCATTAGTGACCTTCACTAAAGCTGTTTCAGTACTGTGATGAATTCTAAACCCTGACTGAAACTCTTCAAATAAACCATTTCCCTGCAAGTGGTAAAATAATTGCGTTGTAACAACTCTTTCTAAGATTTTTGAAATGAAAGGATAGTTAGAGATTGGTCTATAGTTTGCTAAAACTCCTGGATCCAGTTTTAGCTTTTTAAATAAGGGTTTAATTACAGTTTTAAAAGCCTGCAGTACATGGCCTAATGCTAATGAAGAATTGTCTCATCAAAGTACTGTTTTTAACATTTCAAAATCGCCGTATTGCCGAGCCTCGATCGTGGCGTCACTAGGTTGGCTGGTCAGGAGTGCCTACATTACATTATACATTAGATTATCACTTACAGTTAGCTTGCCAGAAACTCAGTGGAGAAAAAGGAAAACAAAAGGAAGAATCGACAGAAGCGGGGTCATTTCTTTATTGCACCTGGTTACATCAATGAATTTTACTGGCTCAAAAATGAGGGAAAGACTATCCATTTTCATGCATTGCCACTTTCCTATAGGCCCTTAGAATAGAGGGTTAGTATTAGTGAAAGCGCTTTGAGTGGTCTTTGTGACTAGAAAAGCGCTATATAAGTGCAGGTTAGTTAGTTAGTTAGTTAGAAACGGACAGCTGTTCTTCGCCGGTGGCTAGCTGCACTCAAACGGGTCAAGCCTCCAGTTAGCCACCATGCTAGGATTTGTAGTGAGCATTTTACCAACGAGGACTATATAGAGGAGAGAGTTTTTGAGTCAGATAAACTCATGGTTCACCAACAGGCTAAAGCAGACGCTACCCCATCTGTTTGATTTTTCTTCTTATCAAGGCGGGTGTTCAGATCACCCAACACAGGGTAAAAGTTCTGAAGCAGATGTGTGCCGTAAAGAAAAAGCCCAGCGGAGATGTCACCAGGCAGAACAGAGAGAGGTCAAGTAAATAGACGTGCCTACTGTATATATTCAGAAAAAGTCCCACAGTATATCCCAACATTATTCTCTAGATGATCTGTCAGTTTTAAGTTATTAAGGCATTTTAGTTTTTCAGTGTACACCCAAAATATTCACAGATAATACTCATAAATGTGCAGCCAACCATAAAAAGCAGCTCAGACTCAGCTGTCTTACCTCGACACACCAGGACTTCTAATATCCACAGATTTAATTGGCATTTTCCTCCTGCTAAAAAGCAATCCATGCACAGCGGTCACTTCCATATCCGTTCCTCCTGGATACTATCAGATCTGAGCAGGCTATTTGGCAAATTACTGCAAAAAAGTTTAAAAAAAGTATGTAATCTCTTCCCTTGATGCTGAACAAGCTCATAATCCATCAGTACTTCAGGAGGAATAAACCAGTGGTAATGACGTTTGTTTGCTTCCGGTATTTAGCTGGATTGGTAGAGATTAAACTTTTTTTTATACAGCCCAGAGTTTAAATAAAAATGGATTTATAGACTGAAAAAATGAGATCTGTACATAAAATTTAAAAAATTGAAATACCTTTTGATAAGTTTGGAAATTTCTCGCACAATGCTCCTCCTGGAATTGTTCAAACACATTTGCTCAAATATTATTACAGCCAAGGCAATCATTTCCAGAGACTGGGCCATCCCAGGCCCAGTGGGATGGCCAAGTGAACAAGGTCTGGTGGACTGCCAAAGTTCCAGGCCAGCCGGACAGCCAGGTGGTACGACTCGGGTGGCCTGCCAGAGAACATGGACCACCCGACCCAGCGACTCAGTCTCTCTGGCAGCCGACCCGAGTGCTTCAGGCACCAAACCCGAGGAGGTGGCCCGGGAGGCGGCACCCAGAACTGGGGAGGAGAGCCGATGAAGGGGAACCCCGACGTCGTCAGGAAGAACAGGAAGGGGGACTCCGAAGCATCAGGAAGAGGGAGAAGGGGGACCACGATGGATCTAGCTGAAGAGGAGGGAGGATCACAACGCCCCCAGTGGTCTCGGACTTGGGAAAAGTTGCACTCACGGTGGCTCTGGGCTGGGGCTCTGCAGCACCTGCGGTGGCTCCAGGCTGGAGCAATGCAGCACCCTCTGTGGCTTCGGGCTGGAGCACTGCAGCACTGTTGGTGGACCCCGGATGGGCCAGTGCTGCACCCAAAGTGGCCCCCGCTGGGCCAAAGCCGCACCCCTGGTGGACCCCGGGCTGGAGGGCAGTGTCCATGGTGGGCTCATACTAGAAAGCAGCACCCACTTTGGCTCCAAACTGGGGTGCAGCACCCATGATAGTCCCCGAGTAGGACACAGAACCCATGGAGACCGTGACTGAGGCGAGACCCACAAAACAGCCTCAGGCAGAGGGGAAGCTGCACCAGCGACGACCTCAGCAGGGGGAGCTGGACCTACGATGACTTCAGGTGGCAAGTCCGGAACCACAGAGACATCTGGGATGGATGGATCTTTCCCGGCAACCCCGGGAGGAGGCTCAGAAATAACACGGAGAGAAACAAGGTCAGGGTCGCTGGCAGCGGTGCAGCCCGGCGAGGTGAGCTCAGGTACAGCTAGTGGCTGCACCCAACTCTCCTCACCAAGAGCCAGGCAAGACTTCTCCGTAACAGTAAAGAGGAAAACAAGAGAGAGCACTTGCCTGAGCTCGAGCTCCACCACCGTCCAGGACTCCGTCGATTAAGACGATGACGATGTCTCAGGCCCGGTCTCAGGGAGGTCCAGCTCAGTCACAGACTCTGCTGAGGTGGCTTCACAGCAGGCATGATGGTCGTTGCAGTCTGAATTCCCCCAGGCAGAGCAACCCCCGCAGGTGGCTCATTTGACAGGGCAGTTGGGGGTTGGCTCACCACTGGTGCTGGAATTGGGTCCTCCAGGGCCATGGGTTCCTCCATTGTTCGGCGGTTCTGCTCCGTGGCCGGCAGATGCTCAGGAGCCGAGCGAGAGGACAAGGAGAGAGTTGGTGAGCAGTTAATTGCTGCAGCAGGTGGGGAGAGCTCATGGGAATGCAATTCCTGAGCCTCCCTATCGGGAATCAAGCAAGGCATATCATCAAAAATAGAAGGAGAATGAAATGACACTTGCCTGTTCTCCCGGTCTTTGATGTTATCTGCTGCAGTGGTTGAATTGTCATCCCTCTCCGTGGCTATGGTGGGCACCCCCCCCTCTCCCAAGGAATGTGGAGGAGCCACTTCAGCAGTCACAGAGATGGGCGGAGCCAGGGAACTCTTGGATGACCTCTCGGCAGCGGGAGAGGACACCAAGGTTGAGCAGGGAACAGCAGCTGCAGAGCAGCAAGAAGCTGAGGATTCTGCCAGGGGAGAAGGAGCCGTAGGCTGCACTGCTGAGGGAGGCTTCAGTTTTGGTGCCGCGGAGATGGCTGTCATAGAGGCAGGAGGCTTCCTCCGGCGGTCTACCGCAGGGTAACATGGCAGTGGTGAAGCTGGAGCTGGCAAACCCGGAGATGGAGTGGACTTCTGCCGGGGTGAGCGCTTCCGTGTCAGCTTCAGTCCAGCGAGGAACGGACCCACCATCAGCCCGGGGAATGATTGCTGGAGTGCGGTGACTGTGGACAGCAGTCCCACATATTGTGGACAGTTCCAGAGGCTGGGATGCACCTCAAAGATTTCCACCACTCCGTTCAGACATTTGCATGTCTTCTTGGGACTGTGGGCGGCGAGAGCTTCATCCACAAAACTCTGGATAAAGTCCGCTGCCCACTCCTCTTCCAAGGTTGGTGACCTCGCTGCTAGTCTTCCTTTCTCGGATGACCGGAGACGGCGAGCCGAGGACATGATGAGCTCCAAAATCCAGGTGAGTGAAAAAAAGACAAAAAGGAGGGGAAAAAGGGGCACAAACACAACAGCTGGATCTTTTTACCTGGTGGCTAAATTCTGTCATGTGCACCTCTACTAGGTGCAGAGAGGACAGATCCAAATGCTGGATCGTGTTTTAGACAATCCAGCTACATAAACATCCAAAAGTGCCCACAATACAAAAATGCAAACAAGAAAGACTTACATGATTCCTCAGAGTGAGTCGCACTCAGGAAAAGGGAAAACTTCAGAGGCTAACGTGTAGAGAGAAGACAATTTAAGACAATGTAATATAGCCACAACACACAGCGAAAATGCAACGCTTAAATACAAAGAGGTAATGTGCTGCAGGTGTGTGTCATGGTTCGTGTGCTGACTCTGTTGGCACTCGGGCTGTGCAGTAGTCTCCGTTCTCTCCTCTGGCGCGCTTCTAGACGTTTATTTTGACAGCGTCTCAGCAGGGCTTCCGGCTGTCAGTGGAGCCCCGCTGAACAACCTGATTCTAATCAGCTGATGACCCTTCATCAGCTTATCAGTCTATTCAGCGCTATTTAAGGGAGCAGCTCTGTTTGCTCAGGGCTGCGACCTACACAGACATACCAACGTCTCCTTTCCAGTCTGGCTTCCCTAACCCTGAGGTCAGTTTCTACAGCGTTCAGGTTCCACCCTCCCTGTTCATACACTACCGTTCAAAAGTTTGGGGTCACTTAGAAATTTCCTTATTTTTGAAAGAAAAGCACTGTTTTTTTGAATGAAGATAACTTTAAACTAATCAGAAATACACTCTAATATCTAATATACATTGCTAATGTGGTAAATGGCTATTCTAGCTGCAAATGTCTGGTTTTTGGTGCAATATCTACATAGGCGTATAGAGGCCCATTTCCAGCAACCATCACTCCAGTGTTCTAATGGTACAATGTGTTTGCTCATTGCGTCAGAAGGCTAATGGATGATTAGAAAACCCTTGTGCAATCATGTTAGCACAGCTGAAAACAGTTTAGCTGGTTAGAGAAGCTATAAAATTGACCTTCCTTTGAGCAGGTTGAGTATCTGGAAAAAATTATTATTTCAAATACAAATCATTATTTCTAACCTTGTCAATGTCTTGACTATATTTTCTATTCATTTTACAACTCATGGTGGTAAATAAGTGTGACTTTTCATGGAAAACACAAAATAATTGTCTGGGTGACCCCAAACTTTTGAACGGTAGTGTATGTAAGTGTTTGTATTTATTTGTGTTTGCCCCACGAGGCTTGTTATTTTGTCATTTTGTGTCTTTATTTAATAAATGTACGAACTCACGGCTGTCTATAGCATCTCACTGATGGCTCGTGAGAGCCATCCATGTCAGTAGGTCACAACCCAAAGAGACGCTGGTGGCCGTAGTTTGTTTAATTGGACTTGTTAGTTCCCTTGTCAGCGTACCAGCGTGCTGGGAGATGGTGTCGCTGCTCAAGGGCTACGCCACAAGCCTGGGCTATGAGCTAATTATGGCTCTCATCGAAGTCGACGGAATCTTTTCCAACGCTCGTAGCCATCGCTTCCCCAGCGGCTTGTGCTGGTACCTGGACCTTGCTGAGGATTTTATTAATCACCTTCCCCGCTACTCCAACCACCCGGAAGTCACAGCGAGGAAGGCAGACATCACTGCGCACCGGGAGAGACTCCGTGGGCTGGAGGGAAACTCCAGCAGGGAGCCAAAGAGGAGGTCTCCTCGCTCCTCGCTTCGGGATCCCCTTCCTGTCCCCGTTCCTGGCCAGGAGTTCGCACCGCCCAGGGGTGATCCCCTAGAGAGTGTGTCGTCAGTCGGGATTCCCCCGGAGGAGCTACAACTGACAGCTGTTTCAATCCGGGACCGAGTTGCTGCTGCTCGCTCCGCCGTTCACCCTATGGAGATTATAAAGCATGTGATGGCGGCAGTCAGGCTGGTGGAGAGGAATCCGGCATTAAGGGACTATCCTGAGTACGCCGACCTGATCGCTTCTGTTTCTGCACAGGAGCAGCATTTCCCGAACCTCTCCTTCGCCTTGCCCTCTGCCGGAAACCGTCGTCACACAGCTAACAAGAAGCCTCAGCAAGAACCTCGTCCGGATCCTGTTCCGTGTCGTCGCAAAGACTCTACCTCTTTGACAGCTGCCGCTCCTACGTCTCATCAGGAGGGAATCCCCGCAGCCTCTCTCCCTGGGTCACCTCTTCCTGCTGTTCCGTCAGCTCCTGGTGCCCGGATCGCCTCGGCTGTCATCCCCACCTCCTCGACATCTTCCTCGGCTGCTGTGAAGGTTATGAGTCCTTCTTCGGTGACACCCATCATGGGTCCACCGCGAGCGGCTCCTCCTCATCCTTCCAGGGGGCCCTCCATCACCATTCGGGGGGGGCAAGGGAGAAACGAAGTTCACTGCAGCAGTTTCCATCAGGCCTCCACAGATCAGTCAAGTAACTTTTCATTCTGTTCCCATATTAGATGAATTGCCTTGCTTGATTCCTGGGGGCGTAGTTCGGGGTTCACAGTCTCCTGAACTCCCTCCACCTGCTGCAATAATTAGTAATGGACCTGCTACCTCTGTGACTCCTTCCTCTGAGTGTTCCGCGGCGCCAGGCCTATGCCGCTGGACGAGGTGGGAGCCTGCAGCCCTGGATAGCCTGGTTCCAGCCCCGCAGCCACGTCATAGGCAGAGGAGGAGAGCGGACTGCAGTTTGGAGCCTGCGCCGATGATGAAGCATCCCCGGGTCTCCACGGAAGAGCGGTCCAATGCAGCAGGTCGAGGAACCCCTGCCACCACACTGTGCGAGTCGTTGGTGTGAACGTCAGCGTTGGAGGTTCCTCAGACTGTGAAGAACATCATGCTGACTGCAGGGTCCGCCGTAGCCAAGTGGGAACCAGACGACGTCCTTCTGCCTTCGGAACCCGGATTGTCGAAGTCCTGGACGGCGACAGAACTCGAGTGCAGGCAAGTGCTCTATTTTGCTTTCCTTCTATCAATTCTAGAACATTTTTGCCTGCCTCTCAGGGAGATGAGCCAGGTGCAGCCGTCCGCTGCATCCAAGCTCGTCTCACTGGGCTCTGTCACTACTGGTGATCCTGATCCCGGTTCTTTTCCTTCTCCTGAGCCTTCTCCCAGGGTCACTGGTGCGGAGTCATTCCCGGTCGCTGTGCGGGAGGTTCCGGGTCCAGGGTTGGAGGTCGTTTCTGGTGCTGCGCTGACCCAGTCGGGGTCCATCGCGGGTGCGGCATTGACCCAATCAGGGTCCGACATGGGTGCAGACGAGACCCAATCGGGGTCCAACGTGGGTGCAGATGAGACCCAATCGGGGTCCATCGCGGGTGCTGCTCCGACCCAATCGGGGTCCGACGTGGGTGCAGACGAGACCCAATCGGGGTCCATCGTGGGTGCTGCTCCGGCCCAATCAGGGTCCGTCGTGGGTGCCACGCTGACCCAATCGGGGTCCAACAGAGGTGCAGCGCCTGTTCGGTCCAAGGTCGGTGAGGGAGCTGCAGATCCTCTGCCGCCTGACGCTGGATTGGCTCATCATCATCATCATAATCATAGTCATCCTTCCCCCTATTCATCTCCACCGTGTGCCTTTGGGGTTCTCCATGATCGGCTCGGCTCTCCCTCATTTTTCCCCTCTCCAGGGAGGCCGTCTTCAACTTCTCCCCTGCGGTCCTGGTGGCTGGGTGATGCGGGTCGGCCGCCTGGAGGACTGCCCTGCCTGTTTTATCATTCTGGGTCGGCCACCCAACAAACCTTCCCGTCCGTTCGGCGATCTGGCCCGACCACCAGAAGAACTGTGTTTCCTGGCATGGGACTGGGGTAGGCCACCCGAACTGTTCCTTTTCCCCCTGCCAGTGATGTGGATGCTAGATGCAGGGCGGCGCCCCAAACTATCGGCTTTCATGCCGTGGTGCTTAGACTGCCGTCATATCTGGTTTTCGATTTCTTTGCTCCTGTAACCTTTTGGGATGTGCGGGGGTCTTGTGTATGAAATTGTGTATCTCACCGCTCCCTAGCGGGTGTTTTTTTTTTTCTGTTTAGATGTCCATTCGTTGCCTGTAACAGTTTGTGGGTATGGATTTAAACTGCAGGGTTCAACGTTTGTAGTGTTTTTTTTGTTTTGTTTTGTTTTTTTTTTCTCCTCTCCCCCCTTTCCTCTGTTGGGGGATGATATGTGTTTTTCCCTTGGAACTATGTATCTTGGTCTGTAGACATGAGTTTGTGTTTGTGGCCGGTAGGCTTAGTTGTCCCTTGTTTGGGCTTGGTATTCTGCCTGTTGGTGCATCATGGAGTGTTTCAATGTTTTTCCATACTCTGTAGTGTCTCCTGTTGTTTTTTTTTTCTCTTCACTCTGGTCTCCAGGATCTAGCACTCCTTGGCCTTTACCCCCCCTCCTCCCTCCCTGGGGTGGTGTTGTTGGCCTCCCAGTTGGGGGGGGGGGGCAATGTTACACCGCATCCAGAATCCACGTCGGGAATGGGGGCAACTGTCATGGTTCGTGTGCTGACTCTGTCGGAACTCGGGCTGTGCGGTAGTCTCCGTTCTCTCCTCTGGCGCGCTTCTAGACGTTTATTTTGACAGTGTCTCAGCAGGGCTTCCGGCTGTCAGTGGAGCCCCGCTGAACAACCTGATTCTAATCAGCTGATGACCCTTCATCAGCTGATCAATCTATTCGGCGCTATTTAAGGGAGCAGCTCTGTTTGCTCAGGGCAAACATTCGAGCAGAGAAGGCAGGCTGTGTACAATGGAAGGGAGCGTCTGGGAAAGGGGAGGCACAAGTGTAGACAAACCCAAAAATACATACAAGAAACTATCAGAAACTAATCAGACAACCAATACTTGTAATAAAGTGAGGGTCTGAGCTCAGACATATGACATGTTAGACATAATCAAACTTAACCTTAGAGCAGACGTAGAATCTAGTCAGAGCCTCAAAGAACCACAACACTGTGCTTGGCTGTTTTAATGTCGGACATTAAAATGCTCATGCTGCTGTCATACCGTAAATGCTTGTTATTTTCTGACAGTTGTCCAAAATTTTAATAATCTATATTTTGTGATAATTTAAAACTTAATGCATGCTGAAGCTGCTAATATCAAGTCCATATCGTTCCAATGCAGTGCAATGAATAAAAAAAAAAACACATTTGATATCTTTCTTAAATTGTTAAGCCTTAGGAAGTAAACTGTTACTACTTTTTATTTATTATTTTACTTCATGCAGCCTTGCATCTGGTGACATACAGTCATATGAAAAATTAGGACACCCTTTAAAAGCCTGTATGTTGTTGTTTTTTGTTTTTTTTTTTAACATATTTTGACATATGAATATTTAATATCAGTGTTTAAAATACTGGGAGATTCATGTTATGCAACTAAACAATTAAAAATGAATTAAAGACTTTTTTCAAATTTTCTGTAAAATATAATTCTAAACAAATAGTGAGGAATAAATTAAGATACCCCCCATCTTTTTTAGGACACCCCCACATTCATTCCCACTTAAAATGGCTAAAATACATGTTAAAAAATGCAAATAAAAACAAAAGCAAGGTTAGACATAGATATGTGAACATATCTTAATAAAGAACTGAATATTTAATGGGGTATCCTATTTTTTCACGACTGTATATAAATGTCAGATCTGTGACATTCATACAAGTGAAGCGGCCCTGTTGTGTCTGTCCTGTGTCTGTACCACCGATCACAGGAACAGTCCTTTTTAGTTTTCAGTACATGATCTATGGATTGCTGCTGAAGCCAGCACAGATTTAGCTGAGGTTTAGGAGCCTCACACCATGAACAGCAGCAAGTACCAAAACTACGCAAAAACATTCAAAAATACAAAAAAACTACAAGAGCTGAAATTATCTGACACTTGACTGCAAAACAGGTATGTGGACTACACATTAAAACAAATTTAAAATACTTTTTAAAAGGCTATTTTAAATCCCCCACTACTCCACTCTTGTTGACTAATTTAACACTACTTCAGCCAAAACCAGAAGTTGCACCCATAATCGTTTTTAGAGCAGCACCCTCAGGAATGAGGTGAATAATGGACCAAATTTAAGTGTATAAAATATTCACAACACTTCTTTGTATCTTATTTTATTTATGAGATTCACTGTCATCCATGTAACTTTACTGTTAAAACTGTTATAATAAATAGTGAAGATTAGTTAATTAGATATTACACAAAGTGCTTGCATACACATATCTCTTAGATTCACACATACACCCACCCACACACACAGACATGCAAGTCAAATGGTCTCCCAACCATTCACACATAAACATCAGTTGCTTACACACATACTACACACACATGCACACACATATACACACATGCACACACATATAAGCTTCACAGGAAAGTCTCTGTTCTTGTTTCCATATATGGGCATGTGCAGGGCTGAAGAGTAGACTTATGGAAGCTAGGAGGAAGCCATAAAGCCATAAAGGCAGGAACAAATGCCCATTAACTTGTCTATATTTTTTTATTTTTATAATAAAAATAAAAAATATGTATATATATGTATGTAATTCATGTATGCAATTCACAGCTAATATATGTAGCTGTGAATTCATGTGTGCAGGGTCCTTTTCAGCAAAGGGAGCTGGGAGGAGACCCGTGGCCATGTATTCTGACTCCCTGTGTGGTTCAATAAAAGTTAAGCTGACAAATAGTATTTCTTCTGTGATTATTGGTTGGTTAACTGAAAAGATTCTGCTGTCCAGAAAATATTTTTTTTGCAAAACATACATGCATATTTACATTGCATTCACAGTAAAATATTTCAAGCCTTTTACATAATTATGGCTATAACTTTGAAAATTAAATTACAAATTATGATATTCTATTTTCCTGAGATACACTGATAAACTGCATTGTACTACTGCCCCTGCTGTTTTAAAGGAGTGGGAGGTCAAAAACTTTCTTCTATGCCAAAACTCAGTTTTAGCTGAAATATCCTGCACAAATTTAAATGTTCACACAAAAAGACTGGGAATAGAGTGTGCTGAGAAAAGATTTAAACAAAGAGGGACGAGACAGAAAATACTGTTCTGAATTACATTACAGACTTTTCTTTATTTTCATAGGTCAGGCAGTCATGCATGCAATTACTACACAGCAGAAGTAGCAGCAGCAGCAACATCATATAAGAGAGGGAGAGTGACAGCGAGATTGGGCGGTAATGCTCCTGTAAGCTGGTTGCCAACCACCAATCAAATCTAAAAGAAGAAGAACAGATTGAAGAGCAGGTAGATGTAAAAAAAAGTGTTATGATCTGAGCGCCGATTTCGTCCGCGCTTGGGTCATACATCATCCCCTTCAGGCTTTGACAGCAGTGTTTCCCCTCTGGCTCCCCGGGCTCTTATTGTGACAGCGCTCGGGGAAGCTTCCTGCTGTCAAAGCCGAACAGCTGCGCTGCATTCAGGGTTCACTAGCATCCGGCATAAAAGGCGGACGCTGAATGCAGCCCGAGGCAGCAGTCTCTGTTAAACTCCCGTCAAGACTCCTCATGGTCTGACGCATCGGGCATCCCCCGGCTCAGACGTGGTCTTTTCATCGTCTACTATTGTAAGTTACTCTGTTGTGATCCTGTTTTCGTCATAGTGTGTTTTAGCCCATCGAGGCTCGTTCCTTTCCATTACTTTGTGTTATCCTCTGTTCCTTTGTCCTTTAATAAAACATCATTGCAACTCACCGGTGACTTGTGGCGTCTTATGGTGGCTCGCGAGGGCCACTGTGACAGTAGACTGCTGCCAGGATGCCTAAACAGAGGCGCCACACCGAGACGCCGTTCCCGGTGAGTTTTTGCATTGGACTTTGCGCTTTCCTGTCTGGGTACTGCGTGCTGACAGCATGCCGTTGCGGAGGGTCCACGCTCGGAGCCAGAGCAATGAGCTGGCGGACATCCTTGAAAACGTCGATGAAACCCTCATTGCTGCCTCCCTCCTCGACTTCCACAGCGACGTGCGCTGGTACCTGGACTGTGCTGAGGACGTGCTGAATCATCTCCCTCGCTTCACCAACCCCCCTGAAGTCAGCACGAGGAGAGATGACATCGCCGCGCAGCGCGAGATACTCCGTGGGCTGGAGGGAAACCCCGGCAGGAAGCCGAAGGGGAGGCATCCTCGCTCCTCACGTCCGGATCCCATTCCTGTCGCCATTCTGGTCCAGGAGTTCGCACCGCCCAGGGGTGACGACACTCAGGAGAGTGTCGTCATTCAGGAATCCCCCGGAGAAGCTACAACTCACAGCTGCTTCCAACCGGGACCGAGTGGCGGCAGCTCATTCCGCTGTTCACCCCACACAAATAATTAAGCATGTGACGGCGGCAGTCAGACTGGTGGAGAGGAACCCCGAGTTGAGTGACCTCCCTGAGTATGCTAACCTGCTCGCCTCTGTTTCTGCACAGGAGCAGCAATTCCCGGACCTCACCTTCGCCTTGCCCCCTGCAAGAAACCGTTGTCACACCCGCTCTAAGCATCAGCAAGAACCCCGTCCGGATCCAGTTCCAGGTCACCGCAAGGCCTCAACCCCACAGTCAGCTGTTTCCTCGATGTCTCGCCAGGAGGGAATCCCCGCAGTCTCTCCCCCCGAGTCATCTTCTCTTGCTGTCCTGTCAGCGCTCCGTGCCCGGTTCGTCTTGGCAGCCGCCCCCTCCTCCTTGACACCTTCCCTGGCTGCTGTGTGCGCCTGGAGTCCTGTTCCGGCAAGCACCGTCCCAGATCCATCACGAGCGGCTCCCCTTCGTCCTCCCAGGGGTCCCTCTGTCACCATCCGGCGGGGAAAGGGAGGAGCAACGTCCGCTACAGCAGGAACCATCTTGCCTCCGGGAGACAGGCAAGTACAAGTTCACTCATCTCCTCATTATTGTGATTTGCCTTGTCTGACTCCTGGGGGTGGAGTTCGGGGTTCGCAGTCCCCCGAGCTCCCACCACCTGCTGTAGCTTGTATTATTAAACCCGCTTCCTCTGTGTCTCCCTCCGCTGAGTGGTCCTCGACGCCAGGCCAACGTCACAGGATGAGGAGGGGGCCTGCGGTTCTGGAGAGCCTGGTTCCAGCCCCGCAGCCACGTCGTGGGTGGAGGAGGAGAGCGGACTGCAGCGTGGAGTCTGCGCCGACGACGAAGCGTCCACGGGTCTCCACAGATGAGGGGTCCGGTCCAGTGGGTCGAGGGTCCCCAGCCACCACGCCGTGCGGGTCGTCGGCGTGGACGTCAGTGCTGGAGGGTCCTCAGGCTGCGGACACCATCATGCCAGCTGCGGAGCCCAACGTAGCTGAGTGGGAGCCAGGGGACAATCTCCTCCCGTCTGAGCCCAGATCGTCGAAGTCCTGGACGGCGTCGGAACTCGAGATCAGGCAAGTGCTCTGTGTTGTCTTTCTCTTCTCCATTTTAGAGCATTTTTGCCTGTCTCTTGGGGGGGGCGAGCCGGGTGCAGCCGTCCGCTGCATCCGAGCCTGTCCCGCCGGATTCTGGTGCTACCGGTGATCCTGATCCCGGTTCTTTTCTCTCTCCTGAGCCTTCTCCCAGGGTCATCAGTGCAGTGCTGATTCCGGTCACTGTGCCAGAGGCTTCGGGTTCAGGGTTGGAGGTCGGTTCTGGTGCGGCGCCGACCCAGTCGGGGTCCGACGCGGGTGCAGCTGTGACCCAATCGGGGTCCGACGCGGGTGCAGCGCCAGCTGAATCCAAGGTCGGTGAGGGAGCTGCAGATCCCCTGCCACCAGACACTGGACTGGCTCATCTTAATCCTCATCTTCATCTTCATCATCATCACCCTCATCTTCCCCCAAACCTCCTCCACCAGGTGCCGTTTGGGTTCCTCACTTTCGGCCCGGCTCGCCCTCGCTATTCCCCTCTGCAGGGAAGCCGTTGTCATTCTCTCCCCTGCGGTCCTGGTGGCTAAGCGATGCGGGTCGGCCGCCTGAAGGACTGCCGCGCCCATTTGGCAATCTGGGCCGGCCACCCGACTCACTGGAGTGTCTGTTTGGTGACCTGGTCCGGCCGCCAGAAATTCTGTGTTTCCGGGCATGGGACTGGGGTAGGCCGCCCGAACTGTCCTTTTTCCCCCTGCCTGCGATATGGCCGTTTGATGCTGGGCGGCCCCCCAAACTATCAGCCTTCATGCCCCAGAACCAGGACTGCCGTCATCCCAGGTTTTCATCTTCATTGTGTCTGTAATCTTTTGGGATGTGCGGGGGGGGTCTTGTGTTTGAATTGTGCATCTCATTCTTTCCTAGCCGGTGTTTTTGTTTGTTTTTTTCCTCTGCCAAATGTCCATTCATTGTCTGTAACAGCCGGTGTATTTTTACCTTTTGGATTTGGTATTCTTTGTTGTCGTACCCTGTAATTGTGTTTTTGTTTTTTTGTTTTTCTCAATCTGCCTTGATCGTAGTCTGTTTTTGTGAATTTACTGTTTACTGTTATTTTGCCCCGCTATCATTCTGCCTTAGCAGCAATTTGTGCATGGGAGCGTCATCTTTTTTTTCCCCTCTGTCTGCCTACGCGCTCCAGTTATCATGGTTTCTTTTGTCTTTTCCACTCCCCCCTGGCCTGTCCCCCTTCCGCCCACCCTGGGGGGGTGGGGGTGGGGGGCTTGGGTGTCATTGGGTGTTCAGAGTCCGCCCTCGAGGGGGAGGTACTGTTATGATCCGAGCGCCGATCTTGTCCGCGCTCGGGTCATACATCATCCCCTTCAGGCTTTGACAGCAGTGTTTCCCCTCTGGCTCCCCGGGCTCTTATTGTGACAGTGCTCAGGGAAGCTTCCTGCTGTCAAAGCCGAACAGCTGTGCTGCATTCAGGGTTCATTAGCATCCGGCATAAAAGGAGGACGCTGAATGCAGCCCGAGGCAGCAGTCTCTGTTAAACTCCCTTCAAGACTCCTCATGGTCTGACGCATCGGGCATCCCCCGGCTCAGACGTGGTCTTTTCATCGTCTACTATTGTAAGTTACTCTGTTGTGATCCTGTTTTCGTCATAGTGTGTTTTAGTCCATCGAGGCTCGTTCCTTTCCATTACTTTGTGTTATCCTCTGTTCCTTTGTCCTTTAATAAAACATCATTGCAAACTCACCGGTGACTTGTGGCGTCTTATGGTGGCTCGCGAGGGCCACCGTGACAAAAAGTAAATGTTGGTACGCAAACGGAAGAGTGTTGGCTGGAAAAAAAACATTGGCAACAGCAAATTTCAGGAACAAAGGGACAGTGACAGATGACATTGAATTTATTCAAATGATGAGGCATGATCACCCATATGGAAAAGCAGCAGAAGGTGTCGTACCATCATCATGGCAACCTCTCCCCTGTCAGAGTCAAGAGCTGGAGTCCTCTGCTGGAGACTCAGTGGAGGATGTTTGTAGTGTTGAGATGGACGAAGACTTCCACATGAGTGACTGTGAGAGCATCAGCTGTGAAAGTGATGCAGCAGATGCACACCTAAAAACATTTCAGGACAGAAAAATCACAGTAAACATTGAAAAACTCTGCCACTTTGAAGGTTGTGGTAAATGTTTAGTCCAGACACCAACATTTAGGAGAAGTGGATTTGGCATGATAATAAAAACTGAATATATCAGTGGCCATGAGTTCATTTGGAACTTACAGCGCTTGGCCAGTGGCACCATGGAGTGCAATATTGCCACCCCTGCAGCCAGTTTTGCCACCGGGAATGAGTGCAATGTATTTCTAGAGGTATGTGACACTACTGGTCTGGAATCTCTCTCTCAGAGAGAATGCTTTAACATCCAGAAAGCATATGTCATCTCTGAGATGAATGAAGTATAGAAAACACACAATGAAGCAGTGCTAGCAGCGTATAAATGACAAAGCACTTGTTTGAGTGGTGACTGCAGATACGACAGCCCAGGCCATAACGCAACATTTGGCACTTACTCTGTTCTTGACATGGAGTCAAATCTGGTCATGGCATAGGAGACTGTCAAGGTCACAGAGGTCAAAAACAGCTGCTGACTGGAGGTAGAAGGACTGGAGAGGTGCCTGTCAAAGCTCTAAGAGTATGGAGTCCCAGTGTCTGTAATTGCCACTGACTTCCACCCATCAGTGCAAAAGGTCCTGCGACACAAATACAAGGAAAAACAGCATGAGTATGATCTGTGGCACATTGTAAAAGCTGTAAAAAAGAGCCTGTTAAACACCCACAATGAGAAGCTATCCTCCTTATTCCTGAGGGTGCTGCTGTAGAAACAATTATAGGGGTAACTTCTGGTTTTGGGCTGAAGTAGAGTTAAATCAGTCAGCAACAGTGGAGTAGTGGGACATTTAAAATAGTGTCTTTAAAAGTTTTTCAAATTCCTTTTAAAGTATAGTCCACATACTGTACGTGTCATGTGGCAGATAATTTCATCACTTGTAGTTTTTGTATTTTTTGAATGTTTTGGCGTAATTCTGGTACTTGTTGCTGCTGTTCATGGTTGTGCCATAGACTGGATAAATCGAGGCGCCTCACAAACAAGCACAGCTAAACTATAGCTTCAACAGAAATGTGTAGATCATGCACTGAAAACTAAAATGGACTGTTGGTGTGATCGGTGGTACAGACACAGGACAGACACAACAGGACCAGCTGTAGAGGAGCTGGAAATAATGAGGCAATTTTGTTTAAAAGCAGCGTTTTAATGATCAGCTCTCCTATCTTGTCTCATCAGGTGCAGAGCGTGGCAGAAGGTAAAAAGAGACAGAGTTCTGCCAGCTCGCTGGTTAAATACAGGCACACATCAAAAGACAGGCATTACAAAGGCTGATATCCCTCGTTATCTTAATCCCCCCATTGTCCTGTTATCTCCTCTCCTCGTCTTGGGAGGTGATGGGAATTCCTCTCCTTGCCTTGGGGGGTGAGGGTGACTCCTCCGGTCTCCGCCGTCGCGCCCTGGGACGTCTTTGTTCTTCACACGGCGGGTGAGATTCCTTTGTCCTTTCAGAGGTGTGAAGTTCCTTACATATGCAGTCACCAAGCATTTCACATGTTCTAGCATATGTAGGTATGGAATATATGAGTAATATAGACCACAGGCCCCCCAAACAACTAGGAAAGGACAACAGAAAGATTCACAGTCTAGAACAGTTACTACGACATACTACATGTTACAGCTATTGCCACAGAAGAACTTTCCAGCAGCCATGCTTCTAAAATAGTTCAGTGGTAATCATAACAGTATAGTAAAATCATAAGTCAGTCCTAAACTGTTGCAGCACAATTAGAGAATAATTGTGGAGTGGTTGGTATCAGTCCCTGTGCAGCCTGGGTTTAATTCTTCTCCCAAAACTGCTGTAGGTTGGTTTAGGCGTCCTGCTGGGACCTTCTTGTGAGGAATCTGCAGTGTGGGAAGGGGAGAGGTTATTTGTTCCCTGCCTGGGGGCTGAGACTTTTCCCTTGGGGGGTCTACCTCGCCGAGGTGCTCGTGCCAACTGTGCAGGTTCGTCTTTCAACAAGAAGGCAGATTTAAGTCTGTCAATGCTGACTGTTTCTTTTCTGTCTCCATAATCAAGCACAAAGTGTTTATCACCATGTTCCAGCACTCTGTAAGGGCCATCGAATACTGGGCGTAACGTTGGTCTTAGAGCTTCATGCTTAACAAAAACGAACTCAGCGTTTTTTAAAGTTTGAGGGACAAAAACCCGTGGGAAAGAGTGATGAGCTGGACCGGGAAGAGAGTCCGGTCCGTTGCTGCCTAAAAACCGTGGGACTGGCTCTGGGTTTTCTGGTAAAAATTCACCTGGGAGTCTGAGAGGCTGAGCAAAGACTAATTCTGCAGGGGAAGCGTCTAGATCCTCTTTAGGTGCAGCACGCAACCCCAATAAAACCCAGGGAAGTTTATTTACCCAATTTGTGTCCGTTAGTGAGGCTCTGAGGGCGGCCTTTAAGGACCTGTGAAAACGCTCGCATAACCCATTAGCCTGAGGGTGATAAGCGGTGGTGCGATGAATTGTTGCCCCTAAGCTGTTGGACATGGCTGACCAGAGCTCTGAGACAAATTGAGGCCCCCTATCGGACGTGATGTCCAATGGGACGCCGAAATGTGCCACCCAGTTTGTCAGAAAAACGCGAGCGACTTCCTCTGCTGTAGTTGCCGCTAGAGGAACTGCCTCTGGCCAGCGCGTGGTGCGGTCTATCATTGTTAGCAGGTGTGTGAAACCCTGGGAGGAAGGTAGTGGTCCCACAAGATCGACATGAATGTGGTCGAACCTTCTAGCAGGGATTGGAAAAGGCTCCAGAGGGGCTTTTGTGTGTCTGTGTATTTTGGCGCGTTGACAAGAAATGCAAGTTTTTGCCCACTCTTTTACGTTTTTGCGCAGGCCTGGCCACACAAACTTTTCAGCAACCATTTTGACCGAGGCGTGCACGAGGGAGTGAATTGCATCAAAAATGCGGCGGCGCCAAGCAGCTGGTACTAACGGGCGAGGTCGGCCGGTTGAAATATCGCATATTAGGGGGGGCACGCCGTCGCGTAACCCTTTTTTCTCCAGCCTTAACCCTGTTGGTCCAGACAAGAGCGCGCGCACGTCCGCGTCACTGTTTTGTTCTTCTGCTATGGCTGCATAATCTATCCCTTCATGGATAGGTGCTGCGTATGTGTCTGTGTTAGTGAAGAGTTCCGCTGCTGAGGCAGTATAATCTGTCTCCTCACGCTCTGGCGGTGCCACAGCGCGAGAGAGACAGTCCGCTACTACGTTAAGTTTGCCTGCTACGTGTCGAATGTCTGTGGTGAACTCTGAAATCGCAGCCAGCTGTCTTTGTTGTCTGCCCGACCATGGTTCTGAAATTTTAGCCATAGCAAAGGTGAGCGGTTTATGGTCTACAAAAGCCGTGAAACTCCGCCTTTCTAGCCAAAACTGGAAGTGGCGGATGGACAGATGAAGCGCCAGCAGCTCTCTGTCAAAAGTGCTGTATTTGCGTTCAGTTGGGTTTAGCGATTTGCTAAAGAATGCTAAAGGTTGCCAGACCTCGCTGACAAGTTGCTCTACAACTGCCCCTATGGCCAAGTCTGAAGCATCTGTGGTTAGTGCAATGCGGGCCGCGGGGTCTGGGTGAACTAACATTGTGGTGTTAGCTAGGGCGTTTTTAACTTCCGCGAAAGCGCGTTCGCGCTCCGGGGTCCATTCGACCGCGTTGGAAGCTTTCTTTTTTTTGAGCGCGTCATATAGGGGCTGCATGAGCTGAGCTGCGTGGGGGAGGAAGCGGTTGTAAAAATTAACCATCCCCAAAAATTCCTGTAGCGATTTGACCGTTTGGGGCCGTGGAAAACCTTCTATCGCACGAACTTTGTCTGGAAGCGGAACTGCCCCCTTCGGGGAGACTTTGTGTCCCAAAAAATCAATTTGCGAAACGCTGAATTTGCATTTAGCTGGATTGATTATTAGCCCGTGCTCCTCCAGCCTCTGAAAAACGGTAGTGAGGTGCTGCTCGTGTTCCTCCTCGGACGAGCTGGCTACCAGCATGTCGTAGAGGTAGACGAAGACAAAAGGGAGGTCGTGTAGGACCGCGTCCATCATACGTTGAAAAGTTTGGGCCGCACCTTTGAGGCCGAAAGGCATTCGCAGGAATTCAAAAAGGCCGAAAGGGGTTATAACCGCCGTTTTAGGAACGTCTTCAGCTCGGACTGGGACCTGGTGATAACCGCGGACTAAGTCTATCTTTGAAAAAATGCGCGCACCCGCTAGATGCAGTGAAAAGTCTTGAATGTGAGGGATTGGGTAGCGGTCATGCGCTGTAGCGTTGTTTAATCTGCGGTAATCTCCGCACGGTCTCCAAGAACCGTCGGATTTCGGAACCATGTGAAGTGGTGAAGCCCAGGGGCTCTTCGAGCATCTAACAATGCCCAATTTTTCGAGAGTTGCAAACTCGTCCCGTGCTATGTTGAGCTTGGCCGCGTCTAAGCGGCGAGCTTTGGCAAAAACGGGAGGTCCCGTTGTCGGAATGAAGTGTTTAACTCCGTGTTTAGCTACAGTGGCTGAGAATTTGGGGGTTGTGAGTGCTGGAAATTGGGTGAGGAGTTGCTCAAACTTACCTCCTGCCGTGGTGACGTTGGCCTGCACAGGTGGTGGAGAAACTCGAGCTGAGCATGGAATAGAAGCAAAAGATGCAAAGTGCATTAACCAGGCGCCTATTTGCTAGATCCACTAATAACCCGTGTGCACACAAAAAATTTGCGCCTAACAAGTTAAAACTCACTGCCGCTACAACAAATGTTCATCTGTAGCTGCGGCCGTGGATGAGGAGGTGCAGGCTCTTTTCGCCGAACGTGTCAATGTCAGAGCCATTGGCTGCCACTGCTCCGTTGCCCCGGGTGCCCATGGCTCGATCTGCGTGGGAGGGCATGACGAAACTCAGCTGAGCTCCTGTGTCGATGAGGAACTGCTTGCCTGTGTGTCCATCCGTCACGTACAACAGCTTATTTTTCTCGCCGAGAACCGCTGCTGTTAACGGCTCTCGGCTTTGGCGTTTCCCGACGTCGTAAATTTGCAGGGGGGGAACGCATTTGCGGGCTTTCTCAGCGAAGCGGTGGTGATAATAACAGACGTCGCTCTGTTTGTTACGTTTGGGCCGCGCCGCTGTCACCGTGGGCTGGGTCTGCTCCGTAGGTTGTGGCTCTCCATGGCTCGGGGCGTCAGTTTTGAGGTCTGTGGATGCCGCTGTGGGTGTCAGCTCCTTGCAGGCGTTGACGAGCCGGTAAGCCTCGTTGGCCAGTGTGCGGAAGTCTTGGTGGTTGTTGCACTTCATGCTGGTGAGTGTCCCTCTCATGTGTGGCGGCAGCGTGCTGAGGAAAATAAACTGGAAGAGGAAATTGTCATTGTCCTCTTCCTTGAGCTGCAGCAAATCCTCCATGAGGGCCTTCGGATTGCCCCCTCTGTGGCCCTAGACCGCCAGGATCTTCTCGGCTCTTTCCTCCGCTGACGGGACGTAGTTCGCCACGATGGTCGCCTTGAGTGTCTCGTACTTGTCCCGGGTCGGTGGTCGCCGGATCAAGCTCCGCACACACTTCGAAGTGGCGGAGTCGAGTTTGGAGACGATATGATAGAACTTCGTATCGTCTGCCGTGATACCCGCTAGTATGAATTGGGCTTCAGCCTTCTGAAACCAAGAGGAGGGGTGTTCTCGCCAGAAGTCTGGCAGCTTGACAGCGACGGCGTTTGTGCACACCATCACTGTTGTGCCCGCCGGGTGAGGGTGCCTTGCCTCGGCTCTCACAGCGGTGCTGGAGCTCGGTTGAGCCCTCTCAATTCCTTCTGCTGGGGGGAACAGTTGTTCGTCTGCTCCCTCGTCTGCGTAGTTGCTGGCGTCTGCCTGAGTCGCCACGGATGAGTCGCTTGAAGAAGAACGCCTCCGGTCCATACTCACGTCAAGGTCACCAGTGTAGAGGAGCTGGAAATAATGAGGCGATTTTGTTTAAAAGCAGCGTTTTAATGATCAGCTCTCCTATCTTGTCTCATCAGGTGCAGAGCGTGGCAGAAGGTAAAAAGAGACAGAGTTCTGCCAGCTCGCTGGTTAAATACAGGCACACATCAAAAGACAGGCATTACAGAGGCTGATATCCCTCGTTATCTTAATCCCCCCATTGTCCTGTTATATCCTCTCCTCGTCTTGGGAGGTGATGGGAATTCCTCTCCTCGCCTTGGGGGGTAAGGGTGACTCCTCCGGTCTCCGCCGTCGCGCCCTGGGACGTCTTTGTTCTTCACACGGCGGGTGAGATTCCTTTGTCCTTTCAGAGGTGTGAAGTTCCTTACATATGCAGTCACCAAGCATTTCACATGTTCTAACATATGTAGGTATGGAATATATGAGTAATATAGACCACACCAGCTATGTTTTCACTTGTATGAATGTCACAGATCTGATGTTTATGTATGTCACCAGAATGAAGGCTGCATGAAGTAAAATAAAAAATGGTAACAGTTTGCTTCCTACGGCTTTATGATTTAAGAAAGATATCAAATCGTTTTTGGGTTATTTTTGCAATCGTTGCACTGCCCTGGAATGATATAGACGATATTAGCAGCTGATACCTCACCTATGGACATTCATTAAAGATTGAAGTACGTGGCGGTAATGCATCTGTAAGCTGGTTGCCAGCCGCCAATCAAATCTAAAAGAAGAAGAAGATATTAGCAGCTTCAGCATGCATTAATTTTTACATTATCACAAAATTTACAGAGGTCTGAAAAAGTATTTGTCCACTTCCTGATTTCTCATTTTTTTTTGTATGTTTGTCACACATAAATGTTTCAGATCATCAAACAAATTTAAATATTAGACAAAGATAATACAAGTAAACACACAATGCTGTTTTTAAATGAAGGTGTTTATTATTAAGGTTAAAAAAAAATCCAAACCTACATGGCCCTGTGTGAAAAAGTGACTCCCCCCCCCCCCCCGTTAAAACATAAATTAACTGTGGTTTATCACATCTCTGGAAAGCTGAGTTCAATTTCTCTAGCCACACCCAGGCCTGATTGCTGCCACACCAGTTCTCAATCAAGAAATCACTTAAATAGGACCTGTCTGACAAAGTGAAGTAGACCAAAAGATCCTCACAAGCTAGACATCATGCTGTGATCCAAAAAAATTCAGTAACAAATGAGAAACAAAGTAATTGAGCTCTATTTGTCTGGAAAAGGTTATAAAGCCATTTCTATAGCTTTGGGACTCCAGCAAACCACAGTGAGAGCCATTATCCACAAATGGCGAAAACATGGGACAGCGGTGAACCTTCCCAGGAGTGGCCGGCCAACCAAAATTACCCAAAGAGCGCAGTGATGACTCATCCAAGAGGTCACAAAAGATCCCACAACAACATCCAAAGAAGTGCAGACCTCACTTGCCTCAGTTAAGGTCAGTGTTCATGATTTCACCATGATACTGGGAAAAAATGACCTGCATGGCAGAGTTCCAAGATGAAAACCACTGCTAAGCAAAAAAAAAACAAAAAACATAAAGGCTCGTCTTAGTTTTGCCAGAAAACATCTTGATGATCCCCAAGACTTTTGGGAAAATACTTTATGGACTGACAAGACAAAAGTTGAACTTTTTGGAAGGCGTGTGCCCCATTATATCCAGCATAAAAGTAACACAGCATTTCAGAAAAGGAACATCATACCAACAGTAAAATATGGTGGTTGTAGTGTGATAGTCTGGAGCTGTTTTGCTGCTCCAGGACCTTTAAGACTTGCTGTGGCAAATGGAACAATGAATTCTGCTGTGTACCAAAAAATCCTGAAGGAGAATGTCCGGCCATCCATTCGTGACCTCAAGCTGAAACGCACTTGGGTTCTGCACCAGGACAATGATCCAAAACACACCAGCAAGTCCACCTCTGAATGGCTTAAGAAAAGCAAAATGAAGACTTTGGAGTGGCCTAGTCAACGTCCCGACCTGAGTCCGATTGGGATGCTGTGGCATGACCTTAAAAAGACGGTTCATTCTCGAAAACCCTCCAATGTGGCTGAATTACAACAATTCTGCAAAGATGAGTGGGCCAAAATTCCTCCACAGCACTGTAAAAGACTCATTGCCAGTTATAGTAAACGCTTGATTGCAGCTGTCGCTGCTGAGGGTGGCCCAACCAATTATTAGGTTTGGGGGCAATCACTTTTTCACACAGAGCCATGGAGGTTTGGATTTTTTTCTCCTTAATAATAAGCACCTTCATTTAAAAAACTGCATTTTGTCTTTACTTGTATTATCTTTGTCTAAAATTTAAATTTGTTTGATGATCTGAAACATTTACACTACCGTTCAAAAGTTTGGGGTCACCCAGACAATTATTTTGTGTTTTCCATGAAAAGCCACACTTATTTACCACCATGAGTTGTAAAATGAATAGAAAATATAGTCAAGACATTGACAAGGTTAGAAATAATGATTTGTATTCGAAATAATAATTTTTTCCTTCAAACTTTGCTTTCGTCAGAGAATCCTCCATTTGCAGCAATTACAGCATTGCAGACCTAACATGATTGCACAAGGGTTTTCTAATCATCCATTAGCCTTCTGACGCAATGAGCAAACACATTGAACATTGGAGTGATAGTTGCTGGAAATGGGCCTCTATACACCTATGTAGATATTGCACCAAAAACCAGACATTTGCAGCTAGAATAGTCATTTACCACATTAGCAATGTATAGAGTGTATTTCTGATTAGTTTAAAGTTATCTTCATTGAAAAAAAGTGCTTTTCTTTCAAAAATAAGGAAATTTCTAAGTGACCCCAAACTTTTGAACGGTAGTGTAAGTGTGACAAACATACAAAAAAATGAGAAATCAGGAAGGGGGAAAACACTTTTTCTTACCATTGTAGATCAATAAAATTTTGAACAATTGTCAGAAATGTCTGTAAGTGTTAAGTTAAATAACAAGCATTCATGGCATGACAGCAGCATGAGCATTTTAATTCTGGGGTAAAACAAACAGCTGCAACTGTCTGTTTTACCCCGACATTAAAACACCCAAGCACGGTGCTGTGGTTCTTTGTGGCTCTGACTAGATTCTACGTCTGCTCTAAGGTACATTTGATTATGTCCAACATCTTTGTAACAAAATGTAACCAACTTTAATGTGGTGGAGAAATGGATATATCCAATCCAGTCCAATCCAATCTTGTCTAATCCAACTTTACTTATAAAGCACTTTAAGAACAACGACAGCTGACATAAAGTGCTGTATCTGAAAGCATAAGACATAAAAATCATAAAACACAGCTAAAAAAAAATACACTGCAACACAAATAAATAATAATCATAGAATAAAAGCAACAAAACAAATAAAATCAGTGTCTTACACTGGGTCAAAACCCAGAGAATAAAAATGGGTTTTAAGATGAGTTTTAAAACTGGACAGTGAAGATGCCTGTCTCATGGACAAAGGCAGATTATTCCACAATTTAGGGGTAGCAACAGAAAAAGCTCTGTCCACTCTGAGCTTCCTGTTACATCTAAAACCAGCGGGGCTCAGCGGAGGAACTACTGAGGAAGACGGCGGTAGGTTGCAGGGCTCAGAGGAGGAACTACCAGGACCCCAGCTGGACAGGAGCAGGATCAGAGCTCAACTACAGTGGCGGTGGGCGGTGGGGCTCAGTGGAGGAGCTGCCGGCACCCCAGCTGGACAGGCGGAAAGCAGCGGGACTAGCAGCGGAGGGAGCTAGCTGAGGCCCCAGCTGGATTTGAGGTTGGTCGGATCGGATACCGGTGACATCAGCAGAGATTGTTTTATTATCAACAGGTCAGTAAAAATGCCACCAAAGAAGGAGGAAATGGAAGAGACCAAAAAATTTCTGAACTTCTTGTCAGAAGAACTGACCAAAGTGGCCAGTCAACAGCTTAAACTATTAGGGCTAATGGAAGAAGTCTGAGAATTAAAATTAACAATTAAGGAAAAAGACAAAAAATTGCAGACTTGGAGCGACGCGTCGAGGAGCTTGAACAATATTCTCGTATGGATGATCTAATTATAAGTGGACTAGACATTAAATACCAATCATATCCCCATGTTTAATGTTGCCCATGTTTAATGTTGCAGCATTGCACCGAGACAAATTCCTAGTTTGTGTACTACATGAACAATGGCAATAAATCTCATTCTGATTCTGATTCTGATGTTACAGCAGGAATGAGAGGTGAGGAGACTCCCCTGAGTGAATCAGTCTCCCTGGAAAACCAAGTGCTTCAGTTCCTTGAAAGCAGAAACATAAAGGTTGATGTAAATGCAATTTCAGCCTGTCATACTTTACCCAGAAAGGATAATAAAACACAGAAATCAATTGTGATGCGTTTTGTGTACAGAAGGCTAAAGAATGACATACTGAGGCAGGCCAGAATGCTAAGGGGAACAGAAGTTTACCTAAATGAACATTTAACAAAGACGAATGCTGAAATAGCACGGCAAGCACGGATGCTGAAAAGACAAAATAAGATACAGGCAACATGGACAAGAAAATTGTAGAGTTTGGATCAAACTAAATGGAACACCTGAGGAAGCAAAGGCCATAATAATCAGAGATCTCACTGACTTAAATAAATACAGATGAACACTGATTAAGAAAATTAAGAGACTATGATAATCCATATCCACACACATGGCAAGAATAGTTCTTTTGTGACATACCATGTCAATGTACTTGGAAAAAAAAACAAAACAAAACAAACAAAAAACTTATGACTGACTTGAGTAGACATCAATTATCCCCTGTTGGAGGAAGTCATTTGACACAGTGAGGAAATTCAAACTCTGAAAATATGCCATTATGCTGAACATAAACTACAAGAGATGGAGAATGATATTGATCCTGATAACCACTTTTTCAATAATATTCATAATCATTGTGAATGCTATACTAAAATGCAATTCAAAAGTCAAGTGCAATTAGATGGTAAACTATCAATAATACACTTCAACAGCAGAAGTCTTAACAAAAACTTTCCACAGATTCAGGACTATTTAAAATAGCTAGACAGAAAATTTACAGCTATCGCAGTCTCTTAAACTTGGCTTAATGAAGAGCAGGCTCCTCTGATGGCAATAGAGGGATATCAGATGTTTCATATTCACAGAGCTCAAAAAAGGGTGGTGGTGTTGCACTGTATATTGATGACCTGTGTAGGTGTAAGCTTGTAAATGGAATGTCCTTTGCACTACCAGGGATTCTGGAATGTGTTGCTTTTGAGATTGACCAAGATAAAACAAAAAAAAATCTAATTATAAGTTATATATACAGAATGCCGGGAACTTGCATTGAGAAATTCAGAGATAAATTAGTCGAGCTGTACAATAATATTACTAGTAAGAAAATGGTTGTAATTTGTGGAGATTTCAATATTGATTTACTAAATCCATTTCAACAAAATGTAATTACAGAGTTCATGAATTCTGTGTACAGTATGAGTTTATATCCCACAATAACAAATCCCAGTAGAATCACAGTTCACACTGCTACACTTATTGATAACCTGTTTGTTAATATTATTGATAAGAAAATAGAAAGTGGATTATTGATAAATGATATAAGTGACCATTTGCCAGTCTTTGCACTTATCCATGGCCACATGGGGGCCAATAAAGAAATAACTTTAAAATCTTTCAGAAACAAATCACAAAATGCAATCAGTTCTTTTAAAGAAGACTAGACAAAAGTCTATGTATCAGATGTAAATGAAGCCTATGACACATTTATGAACATTGTAACCACTCTTTATGAAAAAAAATTGTCCATTAGTAAAGAAAAAGCTAAAACATAAATTTGTCGACAAGCCATGGTTAACCAAAGGATTACAAAAGGCGTGTAAAAAGAAAAATCTATTATATAAAGCTTTTCAAAAGAAAAGGACAAAAGAAGCAGAGCAGCGGTATAAAATATATAAAAATAAGTTAACCCTTGCACTCTGGTCAATTTCCCCTAAAAACGCCTAAAAATAACGTACCAAAAGTAAATCAAAAGCTGTTCTTCAACCCTTTGCAGCATCTTCATGGGGTTGGTCTCATTTAAAAGAAAACACTTTGAATTTTTTGGCAAAACATTCATAATCTCTCTAAGTGCTCCTGCCACTGAGTAACAGTCATCAAAACATACTGAACTTGAAGAAAATAAAGTTCGCCTGGGTGTTTTTTTAGATACAAATGCTTACAAATAACACACAGCTGTCAGATCCGGGCTGGAAAATGCAGCAGAAATGTAGAACCAAGTGTTATCCAGCTGAGGTCAAAATTTTGTAACAATACCACAAAAAATGAATATATTACACAGCTTTGTTCTCAGGTTGTTCCCAGGCATTTTTGAACTGTGCCAAATTGTGCCAAATGGCACAGTTTGGAAAAACATCTATAACTTTTGAATGATTCAACATAGAAGCTTGATCTTGGGCTCTAATGAAAGGTGACACTCAGGGTTGTGTGTGTGTGTGTGTGTGGGGGGGGGGTTGTTTATTCCTTCATGAATGAATGAATGAACAAACAAGCCCCCCACACACAAAGAAGCATACCACGTAAAAAATGTGTGGCTTTTTTTTACAAGAAAAAATAACCTACAGTGCAATAAAAATTATACTAAAATATCTGCAATGTAGAGGATAACAACCCCCCCCCCCCCCGCTACAGAGGAGTGGACCGGACACCGCGGTCCATCATATGGCGATGACGCACAGTTGTAATTTACCGATCGGTCAAAAGTCACTTTTATTACTATTTTCAGTGATAAAGAATAATTTAGTTTAGAACACTTACTTGTCCACAACAGTAGTGTTGCTGGCGAACATCTGTTCCTCATTGTCAGACGAACATGAAGCTGGTCCGCTTGTTACGACTCGCGGTTCTGGTCATGCGACCCGGTCAAACCATGATTCCATTATTGCGTTTTTGCGCTTCCATGATTGCGGTTTTGGCGAACGATTTTTCAAAACTAGTGCTGTCAAAATATCACGTTATTATCGCGTTAACTCAAGTGCCTTTTTAATGGTGAGATTTTTTTTAACGCGAGATTAATGCTGTGACCGTAGTTTTTCATAAGCACAGTGTACTGGCTGTAATACCACGCACGTACACATGGTGGCGGAACGAAGGATACGATTTCAAATATCAAACAAAGAAGAACCCAACGACTAAAGCGCGCGGCACTGGCGGCACTAGTCAGCCACAGTAATGGACGCACCAGGGACTCTTCTGAACGGAAAGTTTACATTTAAAATAGGAAAGGATGGTTCGATCGATAAAACTAAAGTTATTTGCACTTATTGTCGATGTGAACTTAGCTACCATCGAAGCACATCCAGTTTAAAATACCATTTGATGGCCAAACACACCAGTGATGTAGCTTTGCCTCCTCCGCGTCAGAACCAAACAAGTTTGGATGGCTTCCGACAGCGGCCCATGGATGCTGCTACTAAAATGAAGCTAACAGCTGCCATAGCTAAGTGGGTGGCTACGGCATGCAGGCCCGTTAGTATTGTGGAGGATGAAGGTCTGGCCGAGATAATTCGCATCGCATCCAACGACTGGACCTACGAAACTCCTTCCAGAGCTACTATCACACGCCGGATAGAAACGTTGTTTGAAACGGAGAAGTCCCAGTTACAACAGGCATTGGGGCAGACAGAAATAGTCGCGCTAACAGGAGATTACTGGACGTCACTTGGCAATGACAACTACCTCGGGGTCACAGCACATTATTTCACCCCACAGTGGAAACTTCAGTCCCATGCTTTGACTGTTATGAAGACAGAAGAGAGGCACTTCGCTGATAATGTTGCAGAGCACTTCATGAATGTAGCCAGAGAGTGGGGCATCGAAAAGAAAGTTGTTTCACTGACCACGGATAGTGCACGCAATATGATGGTTGCAGCCAGAGAGCTCCCCTTTGAACACCTGCCGTGCATCGCACACAGCGTGCACCGAGCAGTCACGGTTTCTCTGCACAATAGCCCATTCGACAGCGCATTGGCAAAATGCAGAAAACTTGTGGGACACTTTAAACACAGCCCAACGAATGCCCTGGAACTCGAGCGGCAGCAAATCGCACACAACCAGAAAGAAGAAGCGCTCACGCAGGAGGTAGCAACAAGATGGAATAGTACCCTTGAAATGATAAAGCGTGTCAACCGGAATATTGAACCTCTGACAGCTGCCCTGGCCCTACACTCAACCAAAGTCACCATGCCAACAGCAACGGAGCTGGAGAAAACAAAGAAGCTCGAAGCTGCGTTGGAGCATTGCAGGTAGGCCTAATTATGTCTTGTAGCCTATATCTGATTCTTTAACAATTAAAGTAGATCTGTGTCAAGACAGAAACATTAGCACCTGTCTCACCCAACGTAAAATACCACCCTGTGGCATGTTTTAGATGGGCCATCTCTATGTGTAGACTGTTTATTTGCTTCATTTTACTCAAAGTGTAGCTCGTGATTATCTGTATATTTTTTCTGTATTTTGACATAATCAGTGACTGTTTCAATAGCTATGATTCCCTGTGTAACTTAACAACAGAGAAGGCCAGGAAGCGCCCAAGAGGCTAGGTTTTCAGCACTTTCCGCCCTAAAAACGCATTTGGTGGACACAGGCCCTAATGTCTGTCTGTCGGTATCACCTCTCTCCCTTCAACTGTGTGTTTTTGTCCCGCACAGCACTGTAAATGGGTAATGTGTGTGTGTGTGTGTGTGTGTGTGTGTGTGCGCGCAGGAACACATGTGATTCCTCATATCCCCTCCCATCACTGTAACTGTAGGTTATCTATCAGGTGTCCGTATGTGTGTGACAGAGTTTTGTGAAAGAGCTTTTGTATATTGTTGCAGATATGTGACAGATCTTCTGGGTGGAGAGAAGTTTGTTTCTTGCTCTGTGGTGATGCCAGCATTATGCCACCTGTCCCGAGTAATGGAAGTCACTGAGGACGACCCAGCGTACTTGATCAAGTTCAAGGAAACCTTTTCAGCGGATATGGAAGGTCGCAAAGAGAAGTTGAACATCGCATGGCTCAGGGTTGCTACAGCACTCGACCCAAGGTAAGATATTCATTCTACATTCTTCTCAGTATTTTGTTTGTCTTAAGCACCACTTTGTTTTGTGGGTTGGTTCTCTTCAATATCCATTTTTTTCTTCTGAATCTGGAATAGAGAGTAGGTCAATGTTTTGTTTTACTAGTGCCTTTTCTTGTATGGCAATAACGTTGATATTTTTTATTATTTCATTTCAAGGTTTAAGGACCTCAAGTGTCTGAGCAAACCTGACCGGGTTGTCGTGTGGGATTCCATCCGTGCCTTACTCCAGCAGCAGGAGAAGGGGAGACCAGCAGCACTGGATGACCAAAGCATGCCTGAGCCAGAGAAGAAGAAGCCAGCTCTCATGTTTGCACAAGAATCTTCCTCAGATGAAGAGGAGGACACCGTGGAACGCTGCATTGAGCGCTACAAGGCAGAACCTATGATTGGCATTGAAGACTCTCCACAGGAATGGTGGTCCACACATAAAGCGTCACACAGTGAGATGGCCTCCCTTGCATGCAAATACTTAGCAACGCCTGCCACGTCAGTACCATGTGAACAATTGTTTTCACTGTCTGGACATGTCGTTCAGAAAAAACGATCTTCCCTGTTGTCTGAAAATGTCAATAGGCTTGTCTGTTTGAGCAACTGGCTCAAAGACAGAAAGTAGGCCTTTAGGTTGACTCACCTGTTACGTGCTAGCAGTTACATTATGTTCATGTTCAAGAGGCTGTGTTGGTAAGTTTAAAACTGCAGCAGTTGGGCTACTATACAGTCATTAGACTGTACTACTCCTCTCAGGGGACACTCTCCTCTTGTTTTCATTTTGTATTTAAGGGGCTGCTTTTGTGCCTATATATTTTTTATTTGTATGTATCTTTTTTTATCGCAGATATCAGTGGCAGGGTTACTAAACTAATGAAAAGGAAAAAAAGAAAACATTTTTTTATTTTCAGAGTAATATGTCCTGTTTTGTTTTCTCGGTCTAATACGGAATATATGGATGCTTTGCAATGATAATAATAATAAAAAAACATTTGTACAAAGCAAGCCCACTCACTTTTTGTGCTGTTAAGAGAATTACAATGGTTTTTCATGAGACAAAAATACGCAACTAAAATGTGATTAATCATGAGTTAACTATGAGATCGTGTGATTAATTATGATTAAATATTTTCATCGCTGGACAGCACTATTCAAAACAAATAAGAACAGTAGTAATAAAAAAAGACTGGCGAACGCTACCGTTACACACAGCGGCTTACACAAAACAGATTTTACGCACGGGACGCACGCTTTCAATCGTCAAACTTCTCTGCTTCAGTTGGCTCGTTGTATTTGCAGTCATTGGTAGGCGGGTCCTTCTTGCTAGGTTTTCAGTCATTGGTTCTTCAAGTTTTCAGAAACCCAATTCAAGGCTCTTATTAGTCGAATGAGAGGTCAATCAAATCTAAACCAATCAAAGCACTGCTTTGGCTTTCTGTTAGCGGCTGTGTCTGTAGTGGAAGAACGGAAATGCAACTTTTTTTTTTTTTCAGTGCGCACTGTGCGTCTCAGGACGCACGAGGATGCACTAGGACGCAGAGACGTGACCGCCCGCGGTATCCCGGAGTGCAAGAGGTTAACATATATAATGAGATGTAGTAAAAGAGACTATTACAGTAAAGAACTGGAGAAAAACAGAGACAATATTAAAAATACATGGACAATACTTAACAATATTCTTGGAAATAAAAACAGAAATACAAGCTACCCAACCAATCTTTCAAAAAAATAATAATAAAACGACTCAGAGTGTGAATGCAGTCTCACCTGCAGATGAATTTAATAACTTTTTTGTTAACATTGGTCCTAATTCGGCTCGAGAAATACCCATTACGGCACCAACAGGTGATACAATAAGCAAAAACATTGCTATAAAAGATTCCATTTTCATAAAGAACACAGACAAGAGAGTGGTCATTGAAATTGTTAAATCGTTTAAAAGTAAAACATCTACTGACTGTGAAGGTATTGACACACTCTTAGTCAAAACTATTGTTGAATGCTTAGGGAAACCACTGATGTATATTTGTAACCTGTCTCTCCAAACAGGTATATTTCCCAATGCAATGAAAATAGCTAAAGTAATTCCGATATACAAGACGGGTGACAGAGGGGAATTTTCAAACTATAGACCAATTTCACTATTGCCGCAATTTTCCAAGATACTAGAAAAAATATTCTGTGAGAGAAATGACAACTTCATAATGAAGAATAATTTATTGTGTGAGCAGCAATATGGGTTCAGACACAAGAGGACAGCTGCATTTGCTCTAATGGAATTTATAGAAAAAATATCAACTGCCGTTGAAAATAAAAGAGTATTCAATTGGAGTATTCCTGTATCTTAAAAAAGCATTTGATACAGTGGATCATAAATTATTATTTAAGAAATGAAAGAAAAGAAAGAAAATAAATTATTTTAAGAAATAAATTTAATAAATTTATTATTAAGAAACTACAAAATTGTGGTATTAGGGAGGTAGCACTGTCCTGGTTATGTAGTAACTTAAAGAATAAATAGCAGTATGTATGTGTTGGTAACAAAAACTCACAGTTACTGAAGGTTACTTGTGGAGTCCCACAGGGTTCAGTTTTGGGGCCACTGATATTCAGTATGTATATAAATGATATATGTAAAGTTTTGGAAAAAATGGATTTAATATTGTTTGCCGATGACACTAATTTATTCCATCTAGCTACAATGCTCCGCACTGGGTGTGTTTATGTTTATGTTTATATTTATATATCTATATATTCATTCCATCTAGCTACAATGCTCCGCACTGTGTGTTTATATATCTACATATTATTCCATCTAGCTACATTGCTCTGCACTGTGTTTATATATTTACATATTTATTCCACCTAGCTGCAATGCTTCGTACTGTGTTTATATATCTACATATTATTCCATCTAGCTACATTGCTCCGCACTGTGTTTATATATTTACATATTTATTCCACCTAGCTGCAATGCTCCATACTGTGCGTTTATATATCTACATATTATTCCATCTATCTACATTGCTCCGCACTGTGTGTTTATATATTTACATATTTATTCCATCTAGCTGCAATGCTCCGTACTGTGTGTTTATATACTCATATATTTATCCCATCCAGCTACAATGCTCTACACTGTGTGTCTGTGTGTATATATATATATTTATAGTAATATGTATATATGTATATTAGCTGCTCTTGCTTGCTTGCTTTTTTTTTCTTGCCTTCTGATTGTTGCTCTGAGTGTTGCTATCCCTGTGCTGTTGCAATCCTGGAATTGCCCCGTTGTGGGACTAATAAAGGCTTATCTTATCTTATCTTATCTTATCTCATCTTATTATGCAGTGGAAGCAATTTGGAACAACTTCTGGATACACTCGGAAAGGAATTAGGAAAGCTTAAACTGTGGTTTGATTCAAACAAATTAATGTTCAATTTAAGTAAGACAAAATTTATAGTTTTTAACAACCATCATAACAACTTAGTATCTAAACTCAGTGTAAATGGTGTAGAGATCGAAAGGGTATCTGGAACTAAATTTCTTGGAGTAATAATTGATAATAAACTGTGTTGGAAGTCACATATTAATTATATTAAAGGTAAAATATCTAAATCAATTGCATTACTACACAGAGTGAAATATTTGCTGAATCAACCCACATTATATACTTTGCATCATTCTTTAATACTCAATACATGACATATTGTACTGAAGTATGGGGAAATACATATAAAACAAACATATATCCAATATTTATGCTTCAGAAGAGAGCTATTAGAATAACAAACAAAGCTGCTTACAGGGAATCAACAAACCCACTTTTACTTAAATTAAAAGCTCTCAAATTGAAAGATCTGGTTGACTTTAAAACTGCAGTAATAATGTTTAAAGTGAAGAATCTATCACTGCCCGCAAATATCCAAAAGTTGTTCCAAATAAGGGAGAAACAATATCATTTCAGAGGAACATGTATATTTCAAAAAACCTTCAGTGAGAACTACCACCAAGCAACACTGTGTTTCAGTGCAAGGAGTCAGATTGTGGAACGATTTTTGACCTGAATTAAAATCATGTACAATGCTTGGACAATTTAAACAAAAACTAAAGGAAGAAATACTCCAAACATATATACAAGATGACATGTAAAATCACATAAGGATTGTCATATCCAGTCTGTGTTGTGTTGCTTAGTTTTTTGTCACGTTCTGTCTTAGCTTTGTTCTGAATTGTAATCGCTCTTGTTTTGTTTTTCTTTTGAATTCTTGGATGGAATATGGGTGGGCAATATAAGCTACAGCTTCAGCCGTCACCCATTTCAGATAACTTATGTTGAACTGGATAATCAGAGGAGTTATTGTTTAATTTGATCTTGTAAGATTTTTTCCCCCTTTGTTATATTATTCTGTTTCTTTTTTTTAATCTTTACTTTTTATCTCTCCGAAATAAAGATTCATTCATTCATTCATTCATTCATTCATTCATTCATTCATGTGTCCTCATATCTGTGTGTCTGTTTTCCTTCATAACTTTGTGACACTTTCCTCATAGCTTTGTGACATTTTCCTCCATTGTTCACTTTTATTATCACTTTTTCCTTTGTCTGCTTTTGGGTCAGATGCCTCACTCCTTAACAGTGACAAAAAAAAAAAATCCTTGATGCAGGCCAGTGATACTGGTGCATTAGGATGGAGGAAAACCATGAGACAAACCATTTTATCTCTATGTCACATTTTCTTATCTATGTCATTCTGTGGCGTGTTTTCCTAACTTGTTCTGAGCTCTAGAGGAACCACACATTAGAGACTTTAACTAGCCATATTTAATAACTGTTGCTCTACCTATTGTTGCATTTTAGGTGTAGTTCTTTAGAGATATTCAGTACTTTAGTGCATGGCAGATCAGATGCGTCATAGTGAAAATATACTTATTTTGTGGTTTAAAGTTTCATTTATTTTTCAGCTCAGCAGGGACATTTAAGCTGAGATGCACCTGAACCCTATTTGACAAAAACCTTGACAAGAATTTAAACAATTTTTATGACTTCACCACACCTGCTTTTATTGAGCTGATGCTACCGCCTCACTTACCTTTTAATTATAGGAGTCTTTTCAAGCAAACATGCTATTTTTGGTTCCCAGATGTAACTATGACACCTTCTTTCAAGTGTGACATAGCTGTGTTACTCACATGCTATTTATGGCTTTTTTTTTTTTTTTTGGTAAAGTATGTTCTGTTATTTCTTATGCTTTGAACATGTTTGGTCCACACATTCATCTACTTGTGCAGAGAACTACTCTTTCTGTTGTCAGAGTCGGGGGGGGGGGGGTTGTTCTGTGTTTAGATATTGCTAACCTTCCCTACCTTTCTAAGATCCTCAAAAAAGTAGTTGTCAATCAACTGCACTTTTTTAAAAAAAAAATAATTCTATATTTGAGAAATTTCAGTCAGGCTTTAGGAACCACCACAGCACAGAGACAGCCTTAGTGAAAGTTATTGATGACCTCCTTATGGCATTTGACAAAGGACTTGCCTCTGTCCTTGTCTTATTGGACCTTAGTGCTGCCTTTGACACCACTGACCACCATATTCTGCTAGAGAGACTTGAACAGTGAATCGGTTTGAAAGGAACAATGCTAAGATGGTTCCAGTCTTATCTATCAGACTGTTCCCAGTTTGTCTATGTCCAAAACAAGTCCTCTATCCAGACCATGGTTAGCTATGGAGTTACGCAGGGATCGGTACTTGGACCAGTACTGTTTACATTATACATGCTGCCTTTGGGAGACATTATGAGGAAGCATTCTATTCATTTTCATTGTTACGCTGACGACACTCAACTATATATATCCATCAATCCAGATGATCCCAGCCAGTTGGGTTCACTCCAGGAGTGTCTTAACGATTTTAAAACCTGGATGAACAACAACTTTCTATTGCTGATTACAGATAAAACTAAAGTCATTGTTCTTAGCCCCAAACATGCTAGAAGTATTCTTTCTAGGAAGATAACAACAATAGATGGCATTGTACTGGCTTCTACAGTGGAGCAAAAAAGAATTTAGTCAGCCACCAATTGTGCACGTTCTCTCACTTAAAAGATGAGAGAGGTCTCCAATTTTCATCATAGGTATACCTCAACTATGAGAGACAAAATGAGAAAAAAAAATCCAGAAAATCACATTGAAGGATTTTTAATGAATTAATTGGTAAATTCCTCTGTAAAATATTTGGTCAATAACAAAAGTTCATCTCAATACTTTGTTATATACCCTTTGTTGGCAATGACCGAGGTCAAACGTTTTCTGTGAGTCTTCACAAGGTTTTCACACACTGTTGCTGGTATTTTGGCCCATTCCTCCATGCAGATCTCCTCTAGAGCAGTGATGTTTTGGGGCTGTCGCTGGCCAACACGGACTTTCAACTCCCTCCAAAGATTTTCTATGGGGTTGAGATCTGGAGACTGGCTAGGCCACTCCAGGACCTTGAAATGCTTCTTACGAAGCCACTCCTTCGTTGCCCGGGCGGTGTGTAGTAGATTAGTTTATTTGACAGGGACAGTGCAATAAACATAGACAATTAATCAAAGACAATCAATCTGATGTGTTGCACATAGAGTGTATAGCTATTAGCTAATTTGCAACTCTTGTCCCTGGATGGGCTTTAGAAAAAAGAATCAAGATAAAAAATATACACAATAACCACATACATCAATGCAGAAAAATTATAAATACACAATTATAAATATTATAAATATTATAAATACACAAATATAACAGCCTGACTCACATTTAACATAAATATTATAAATATTATAAATACACAAATATAACAGCCTGACTCACATTTAACACATATAACATAACTCACATTTGCCTATTTCAGGCCTTCCTCCCTTCGTCACTCACTATAAACAAACACATTTATTCCTTCCCTTCATTCACTCTCACTTTGCAGACAATTAATTCATACATGAGTACATTCTTGTTTATTTTTCAGCCAGTTTTTAACATTTTTAGTGAATGTTTTAAAGTCCGTTATTATTTTAATTTCATTTGGCATTGTGTTCCAGATGTGACTGCCCTTTATAGAGAAAGCTGTTTGTCCAAATGTGGTTCTGCGGTGGAATATTTTACAGTTATTGTTAACAGAACTCCTGGTGGCTCTGCTGCTGTCCTGTCTTTGGACAAAACCAGCAAGTGGCTCGGGTGCTGATTTATGAAAACATTTGAACGTTAATTTCAGAAGACAGAGGTCAATGAAGCTCTCAAAACTCAATAGGTTGTATTTTTTTAAAACATTACAGTGATGCCACCTAATGGGCTTTTTGTCCAAGATTTTTAGGGTTTGATTATATAATGAACCTATATGTCTTATTGTGGAAGGGGCTGCTTGAGCCCAGACTGTCAAACAGTATGATATATGAGAAAAAACCATAGAATGCATATACAGTGCAGCTGCTTCGTAAGGTATGTAATATCTAATTAATTTAAAGCAGTTCAGATTTTTTTTTACTGTTTTTGAAATTTTCTTTATATGAAGATTAAATTTGAGTTGAGGATCTAGTACAATGCCAAGGTATTTGAATTCTGTAACTAAACTGATGTCATGATCATGTATATTAACTTTAAAATGTTGCAGGTTACATTTTTTGATTGAAAAGCACATTGAGACTGTTTTCTGAAGGTTCAGCAATAGATGGTTCTTGAGGAGCCACTCTTGGACATCAACCATACTTGTAGACAGTACATCTGCAGCCTGTGCTGGAGTCTTGGCAGCTGTGTAAATAACTGCATCATCTGCATAAAGTTGGCATGTTGCAGCTGAGCAGTGAAACGGCAAGTCATTAATAAAAATGCTGAAAAGTAAAGGACCAAGAATGGACCCTTGTGGGATACCCATGCGGTTGTTTAAAAATGAGGATTTATCCTGGTGAACTTTTACACACTGTTCTCTATTCTGGAGATAAGATGCAAACCATTCTAATGTATTTGGGGAGAAGTTAAAAGATACCATTTTGGATAAAAGCAAACTGTGGTTTACAGTATCGAAAGCCTTTTTGAGATCTAGAAAAACAAGCTCCTACCACATTACCCCTGTCCAAGGACTGTTTGACGTTTTCAATAAGGCAACAATTTGCTGTTTCTGTTGAGTATCCTGGTCTAAAACCAAATTGATGTGGATGAAGAAGTTGATTGTCTTGTAAGTAGTCTATCAGCTGTGTAGCTACAACTTTTTCAAGAACCTTAGATAGGACTGGTAAGATAGAGATTTGTGTTTGGGATCATTGTCATGCTGAAAGACCCAGCCACGTTTCATCTTCAATGCCCTTGCTGATGGAAGGAGGTTTTCACTCAAAATCTCATGATACATGGCCTCATTCATTCTTTCCTTTACACAGATCAGTCGTTCTGGTCCCTTTGCAGAAAAACAGCCCCAAAGCATGATGTTTCCACTCCCATGCTTCACAGTAGGTATGGTGTTCTTTCTCCTCCAAACACAATAAGTTGAGTTTTTACAATAAAGTTCTATTTTGGTTTCATCTGACCATATGACATTCTCCCAATCCTCTTCTGGATCATCCAAATGCTCTCTAGCAAACTTCAGGCGGGCCTGGACATGTACTGGCTTAAGCAGGAGGACACATCTGGCACTGCAGGATTTGAGTCCCTGGCGGCGTAGTGTGTTACTGATGGTACCCTTTGTTACTTTGGTCCCAGCTCTCTGCAGGTCATTCACTAGGTCCCCCGTGTGGTTCTGGGATTTTTGCTCACCGTTTTCGTGATCATTTTGACCCCATGGGGTGAGATCTTGCGTGGAGCCCCAGATCAAGGGAGATTTTCAGTGGTCTTGTATGTCTTCCATTTTCTAATAATTGCTCCCACAGTTGATTTCTTCACACCAAGCTGCTTACCTATTGCAGATCCAGTCTTCCCAGCCTGGTGCAGGTCTACAATTTTGTTTCTGGTGTCCTCTGACACCTCTTTGGTCTTGGCCATAGTGGAGTTTGGAGTCTGACTGTTTGAGGTTGTGGACAGGTGTCTTTTATACTGATAACGAGTTCAAACAGGTGCCATTAATACAGGTAATGAGTGGAGGACAGATGAGCCTCTTAAAGAAGAAGTTACAGGTCTGTGAGAGCCAGAAATCTTGCTTGTTTGTAGATGACCAAATACTTATTTTACCGAGGAATTTACCAATTAATTCATTAAAAATCCTTCAATGTGATTTTCTGGATTTTTTTTTTTTCTCATTTTGTCTCTCATAGTTGAGGTATACCTATGATGAAAATTGGAGACCTCTCTCATCTTTTAAGCGGGAGAACTTGCACAATTGGTGGCTGACTAAATACTTTTTTTGCCCCACTGTATGTTTTCTGTTAGGAATCCTGGAGTTGTCTTTGACCAAGATAGGTCTTTCAATTCTCATATACAGCAAACCATTAAGACTGCCTTCTTCCATCTGCGTAATATTTCTAAAAATTAGGTCCATCCTGTCTCATAAAGATGCAGAAAAACTTGTACATGCCTTTATCACCTCTAGGATAGACTATTGTAATTCACTTTTATCAGGTTGTCCTAATAAGTCTGTAAAGTTTCTCCAACTCTTTCAGAATGCAGCTGCACTTATCCTGACCAGAACAGGGAGAAGAGATCACATTTCCCCAGGTTTAGCTTCTTTACATTGGCTCCCAATAAAATATAGAATCAAATTCAAGATATTGCTCCTAATTTATAAAGCCCTTAATGGAATGGCTCCTTCTTACCTGCAAGAACTCATAGTTCCCTATCATCCAATCAGAGCTCTGCACAAACAAAAATCCAAACTACTGGTGGTCCCCAAGGTCTCCAGAAGTAGATTGGGAGGTAGAGCTTTCAGTTATCAAGCTCCCCTCCTGTGGAACCATCTTCCCAGTTCAGTTTGGGGGGCAGACACTCTTTGTTTATTCAAGAGTAAGTTGAAATCTTTTGTCTTTGATAAGGCCTATAGTTAAAAATGCTGCCACTGCCAAGCCTTCACTCACATGTGCAGCCCAACAATGCTTGATATTGGAATGTCTGGCTTTGAATATTGTATTTGTTATGTTTGTTTTGAATGTAGCTACTACTTTTTATCTTTTTTCAACTCAGCCGGTCGAGGTGGATGGCCGTCCTCTATGAGCTATGGTTCCGCTCGATGTTTCTGCCTGTTAAAGGGAAGTTTTTCTTCGCCTGTGTTGCCACAGTGGTTGCTCTTAGGGGTCTCTGCTGGGTTCTATAAATTTGAGAGCGTGGCCTAAACCCACTCTTTTCTGTAAAGTGCCTTGAGATGACTGTGTTGTGATTTGGCGCTATATAAATAAAATTGAATTGAATTGAATTAAGGTGGTGGTCTGTTACCTGTGGCTCTAGAGCTACATGTGGCTCTTTGGCCTTTTGAGGAAAAAACACACTCCTATATCACTTCTTCTTTTAGATTTTATTGGTGGTTGGCAACCAGCTTACATGTGCATTACCGCCACCTTTACTGTAGAGGTTGTAAACTAAGGACTGGATTTCTACAATAAGGTCATGCCTACACGACTGCAGTGACTGAATACTCTTGAGAGCTGCCCAACTACCTGAAGTAATGACTGCAATATTCCTATAATTTATCTCCAACCACTGTAAAACGAATATAATGGCAACTAGCTCAACTGTGTAAACTGATAAGTGACTACTGGTTCTTTAATTGATATATATTTTATACTGAGAAATGTATACTGCAGCTCCACTACGACCAGTTGTGGGATCTTTGGAACCATTGGTAAATGCTATCAGCCTGTTTCTGAAGTTCTGTTCAATATTTTTATGCACCATATAATCTGTTGCTGACTGCTTATGTTGCCTCCTCAGTTGTATTTCAGTATCTACCAGTGGAATCTCAAACAGCCATCGAGGAATAACAGACCACAGGATCATTCGGCTAAAATCTATGTATTTTAATCCTACCTGCTCAGCAATGGCATCACTTATCCATCCAAAGCTACCGATGTTGGACTCATTGTGTTCCCAGCAATCATCAGGAATAGCTTTTGCAGGACTAGTGCATACCCGTCCAAGCGTGAAGAAACCAAGTATAAGCAAGTATTTCTGCATGCCCGTTGCTGAAGGGTCTCCTCCTGTCTCAGACAGCTGTGTTGCTCACAGTCATGCCTGTGACGTACTGCTCGGACGTCAGGTGTTTCATATTCATGGCATCGTTTCTGACATGCAGCAGTTGTCCTCCAGTTATACTGCTCTCCATCTGGTGGTGGTTCTTGTTCTTCTTCTTGCTGCCCGCATATTCAGTTTTTGTTTTTTTGGGTGGAGAATGGCGACCTTGGGAATGCCACCTCCATCTATCCGCCAGGGGGTGCGGATCGTTCCGGATCGTTCCCCCGGACAGCAGTGTTACTGTGGAGGAGGGCCTTCTGGCTGTGGGTGAGCAGGTGGGCCATGATGCGATCTACTATGCGTCCCGAATGAATAGAGATGTAGTTGTGTTTCTGGCTGCTGTGGAGGATGTCCATGCTCCGATTGCGAGCGGTGTTGTCATCGGGGAAAACATATGTACAGGTTTACCCCTTATCTGTCCCATCAACGCGTATCACCGTCTCAGGTGTTCCACCTTTCATCACTGACGAGCAGTTGGCGACGGAGCTCCGCAGATTTGGGAAGTTTGCGGGCCCGTTTAGAACTGTGAGTTTGGGATGCAAGGATACCAAGTTAAAACATGTAAGATCACTCAGGCGACAGGTGTTCATGTTTCTAGACTCGCCCACTCAAACTCTGGAAGTGTCCTTCCGGGTCAAACACGGGGATGGCTCCTATATAGTGTATGCAAGCTCAGGACAGATGAAATGTTTTGAATGTGGAGACGTGGGCCATAAACGGTTTGCTTTCCCGCACAGGCAGCGGGCGGGGGACTCTGATGGAGCCGTGGCTGGAGCCGGCGGTGCGGCTTCTGCTCACACCGCTGCTGCGGACGGCGTTGCGGGGCTTCCGCCACGGCTGAGCCCGGAGGGAGCGGAGAGCCCGGTGGCGCGGCCTCGGCCCCCGCCGCTGCTGCGGCCGACGTTGCGGCGCCTTCCACCGGTCCTGCTCTGGAGCCTGCTGCTGTGTCTGTGGACAGCCCGCCTGTGGCGCCCACAGCACAGCTTGCAGCTGGGAGCATCGCTGGTGATGGCGCCCAAACAGTCACTGACGGTGCGTCAGAATCTTGCTGTGTGACATCAGCGGCTGTGCTTCCGGATGTGGAGACGTGGGCCATAAACGGTTTGCTTTCCCGCACAGGCAGCGGGCGGGGGACTCTGATGGAGCCGTGGCTGGAGCCGGCGGTGCGGCTTCCGCTCACACCGCTGCTGCGGACGGCGTTGCGGGGCTTCCGCCACGGCTGAGCCCGGAGGGAGCGGAGAGCCCGGAGGGAGCGGAGAGCCCGGTGGCGCGGCCTCGGCCCCCGCCGCTGCTGCGGCCGACGTTGCGGCGCCTTCCACCGGTCCTGCTCTGGAGCCTGCTGCTGTGTCTGTGGACAGCCCGCCTGTGGCGCCCACAGCACAGCTTGCAGCTGGGAGCATCGCTGGTGATGGCGCCCAAACAGTCACTGACGGTGCGTCAGAATCTTGCTGTGTGACATCAGCGGCTGTGCTTCCGGAGGCTGCTGCCGCTTCAGAGCAGCAGACGGAACAACGCCGGTCAGCTGCTGGAGGTGCCGTCCAGGAAAATGTGGCTAATGATGAATCAGCTGGGCCAGCTGAAATGCCAGCTGAATCCAGCAGTCAGCTGAGTTGTGCTGACGAGGAAATGGATTCTGATTCTGACACTGTGTCTGCTAAAACTGAGCCTATTGGGGCAACTTGCAGTACAAACACAGGTTTGTATTCACTGGAAGAAATAAATGCTTTTCTGGATGAAACCTATAATAACAGAGCCGTTAAAGTCACTGATTACTTCAGTGACACTGATAAATTCATTAGGTCTGTTAATGTGCTAAAAAGGCAGGTTGGTCTTGATCTCCTGGATGAAAGAAAACGTTTTTGCCTCAAGAAACACCTCACAGCCCTGCGTAAATCAGCAGGGGGACAAAAGGTCAAGCGCGCGAAGATGGAATAACTTATATGGGCACAGCACGGTGTTCCTTAGATCTATCGCCCTATGCAAAACATAAAATTAGGGTCCTTAAACATCAATGGTGGGAGGGGCAATCATAAGAGGGGATTAATTAGTGACCTGTTCCGATGAAAAAATCTCAACATTTTGTTTTTGCAGGAAACTCATACCACTTCGGCAGATGAAGTGGACTGGGGCTTGTGGTGGAAGGGCCCTTTTTCACTCAGTCACGGTACCAATCTTAGTGCAGGAGTGGCCATTTTGTTTGGGGAATCAGCAAATGCAACAGTTTTATCGGTGGTGGAGATAGTGAGGGGCAGGCTGCTTCTTGTTAGGGCCAAAATAGGGAACTCCGTGTTTTGCCTGGTCAACGTTTACGCTCCAAACCACAGTTCTGAAAGGGTTGCCTTTTTAAATACACTGACAAATGAATTGTAGAGCTATCACCAAGACCAACTTATTGTTGCTGGTGATTTCAACTGTACCTTGGACTTCACTTTGGATGGTACTAATGCAGAGCCCCATCTGTAGTCTTCTCGACAATTAAAAAATCTCACTGTACAGTTCGACTTATTGGACACGTGGAGGTCTAAACATGCAAACGCTAGACAGTATACCTGGGTCACTGACAGTGTTGTCAGTGCTGCTAGATTAGACAGGATATATGTTTCTCAAACCTTTGGCCCCGGAATCCTCCACAGTAACATAAGTCCCGTCGGTTTCACGGATCATCACCTGGCCACTGCGGTGTTAATTACCTCACCAGGGGAAGGGACTAAATCTTATTGGCACTTCAATAGCAAGCTCCTTCAGGACAACACCTTTTGCCAATATTTTGTGTGTTTCTGGGAACAGTGGAGGACCACAAAGGCTCGTTTTAGTTCCCTGGAACAGTGGTGGGAGGTTGGCAAAGTGCAAATTCACATTTTTTTGTCAGCAGTACACTGCGAACTCCACTTCCATCATCAAGGCCAAGGTTGGTGAACTTGAGGACACTGTCAAGAGGCTGGAGGACAGTTTGGTTATGGATCAGGATCCTACCGCAGGTCCTTTGCTGCAGGAGAAGAGATCGGCCCTGCGCACATTAATGCAGGAAAGAGTGAAGGGAGCACTTGTGAGGTCACGGTTCACTCGCCTGCAGGACATGGATGCCCCAACGTCCTTCTTCAATCTGGAGAAGTCTGCTGTGAAAAAGAAGTTGATGACTTGCTTGACGCTCCCAGATGGTCAAATGACTACAAATCCATCCGATATGCGGCGCCATGCAGTGGATTATTACGGGGCCCTGTTTGGTGCAGGACCGTGTTGCATGGAATCTCAAAACCAGCTCTTCGAAGGTCTTTCGGTGTTCAGCCCGGAGGACAGGGCCGCTCTGGACTGTGCCCTGACTTTGGATGAGTTAACTGTGGCTGTTAATCAGATGGCTCTGGGATGCGCACCTGGACTTGATGGTCTTTCTTCTGACTTCTTTAAGCATTTTTGGAATATTATTGGATCAGACTTCTATGACGTTCTAACTGCCTGTTACAGAAAGGGAACCTTACCTGTCTCCTGCCGCCGTGCAGTGCTATCTCTGCTGCCTAAGCAGGGGGACTTGGCCTTGCTGAAAAACTGGAGGCCCGTGGCTCTTCTTTGCACGGACTACAAGGTGCTTTCGAAAGCCCTGTCAAATAGACTGAACAATGTATTGGATTTGATCGTAGATAGAGATCAAACATATTGTATTCCTGACCGGACCATTATGGACAATATTTTTCTCGTACGTGACATTCTCCAGCTAAGTAAATGTTATGACTTACAGTTTGGTATTATGTCTTTGGACCAAGAAAAGGCATTTGATAGGGTTGACCATTCCTATTTGTTTTCCACACTGAAGGGGTTCGGTTTTGGCAATATGTTTTTGAGGGGGTCAGTCTGTTATATACTGGAGCTGAGTGTCTGGTAAAGATGGGGGCTGGGCTGAGTCAGCCAATCCCTGTACACCGGGGAATAAGGCAGGGTTGTCCAATCTCAGGTCAACTGTACAGCTTGGCTATTGAGCCTTTGCTGTGCAGGTTGCGCACTCAGCTGGGTGGTCTGGTTCTGCCGGGGCCCTCCAGCAGTTGCCGCCCAATCGTCTTGTCTGCTTACGCGGACGACGTCAGCGTTTTCATCACATCCCACAGGGATGTACAGCGTCTGGTGGACACTTTATCTATTTATGAAAGGGCATCTTCTGCACGGGTGAATTGAGCCAAGAATGAGGGTCTATTGGTGGGCCAGTGGTCACATCAGGACATTCCTCGGCTACCCGGAGGTCTTCAGTGGGGGAAAGCCGGTCTCAAAGTGTTGGGGGTTTTTCTGGGCACTGAGGAATTTGAACGCAAGAACTGGGAGGGTGTTAAGGACAAGGTGTGTGCTCGCTTTTCTAAATGGAAATGGTTGCTACCACAGCTGTCATATAGGGGCAGGGTTCTGGTCGCCAATAATCTGGTCGCTTCGGCTCTTTGGCATAGGCTTGTTGCTTTGACACTGCCCAGGAGCCTGGTGGAGGAGGTTCAGAAGATCATCGTGGATTTCTTTTGGTCTGGTCGACATTGGGTCCGTGCGGCTGTTCTCTACCTGCCTGTTGCCAAGGGAGGACAGGGCCTGGTGGACATACACTCCAAGATCACCTGTTTTAGGCTTCAGACTGCACAACGCCTCCTTTACAGATGTGGCAAGTATACAAGTATAGGCTGCAGTGCAGTCATGATGCACTGCAGCCTTTACTTGCAGTGAATCATGACTGATCTATTTGCTCACAAATGCAACTGTCATGCTCCTACCTGAATATAATGAGCAGGCCCAAGTGAGCTTTGCCTGTACATAGTGCTTTCATAGTTTAATTTCTTTGAAGATATCCATTGTGTTGAAGGTTGAAACAGAAGTGTGAAAATAGAAGCTATAAATGCAGAGAACTAAATTAACTGCATTTTATTTTTTTAGATTTAAAAAAAAATAAATTGCAGTGTCTGCTGGATGGACACTGCAAAACTGCTTCTGAGGAGAGTTGGCCACTTGGGCTATGATAAGCAGCTCTTCCTCGTGACATCTGGGGAGGTGGACCTTACTGGACTTTCTGCTTTTTACACATCAGTCTTGCATGCATGGCAAGTCTTCGCCATAGCCCGCTTCCCTGAAGAGACACCGGACATGTGGCTGTTCGAGGAACCACTGTTTTTCAATCAATTCATCGACACTCAGGTGCTGCAGTCGGTCAGTCTGCGAACTTGTTTACGAGAGGCACGCTGTACCAAGCTTGGTCATCTTATGAAGATGTCGACCACATCGATGGAAACGCTGAGGCGGAGTGCCAACATTACATCTGTCAGACTGCTGCAGAGGGTGGTGGGGGAAGTGTGTGCCGCCCTGTCACCACCGCTCCGAGCGTTTGCGGAAAACCGTACTCTTTCCACTCAATGGGTTGACGACACTGTGTCCAACTTTCCTGCCCTTTCCATAAGTCCAGCTGTGGGGGAGTGGCAGGGGGGAGAGGATCACCTGCTGGCCTTCAGAAATCCTCGTCTGGGCAAGTTCCAGTCTGTGGGGACGAAGACGGTGTATCACATCTGTGTGAAAGTTCTGAATCTGCGTTCTCTGATGGACGTGAAGGAGTCGAAGTGGGCGGGATTTTGGGGGCCAGAGGTCTCCCCGAAAGGCAGCTGGCGGTGCATGTACAAGCTCCCCATTGAGAAACAGACGGCAGATCTCCAGTGGAGGATTGTTCATGGGGCAATAGCTACGAATAAATACAGAGCACACCTGGATCCAACTGTGGGGGAGGAATGTTTGTTTTGCTCCCAAGTTGAGACCCTGGAGCATTTGTTTGTTCAATGTTTTTGTTTATCTGGGCTTTCTGATCTTTTGAAAGTGTGGTTTCGGGCTTTGGGTGAATGTTTCTCTTTTGGTTTGTTCATTTACGGTCCAAAGTATAAAGTGACAAAGAAGTCTGCACACACTTTGATGAACTTCCTATCTGGTACTGCTAAACTTGCCATCTGGCTGACAAGGAAAAATCGGGCTACCAACGCTGGCAATGTGGATCCTGTGTCTGTTTTCAAGGCCTTGTTGAAAGTCAGACTCCAGGTGGAGTTCTCTTACTATCAAATGGTGGACAATTTGGGGAATGTTGTGTGTTCTGTGGGAGAGGGGCATGAGTTATGTTTGCACTTTTGAGATGGGACACACTTGGGGGCATGATATTGGTGTTCTTACATTTTTGAATTGTACAATAAAGCCATTTTTTAAAACTCAAACTCTTCTTCTTCTTCTTCTTCTTCTTCTTCTTCTTCGTTCAGACTGGTTGAGGAATAGGTGCATCATAATTCTAGTTCATGGACAGGATCATGAAAGTAGATCTGAGCAAAAAGTGTCTTTCGACCCCGTTCAGGGAGAGGAGCACCCATGTAATGATAAACTTTACCTTGTATACGTATGCCTGGGTTGAAGCCAGGTATAGGGATCTCCTCCTCCTCCTCCTCCTCCTCCTCCTCCTCCTCCTCCTCCTCCTCCTCCTTCTTCTTCTGGTTTTAATTGGTGTTTGACAAGCTTTTAGGTGCATTACCACCATGTACTCTATATCATCAATCTATCTGGGCAGGAGGTGTAGTCCTTCTATCATCATCGCTGTGTAAAAGCAAACCTCAACTCTATCTTCAGACATTACTCTTCTTTGTCTCCTCATACTTCCTTAATGCCAATATTTGCAATTGCCAATGCACTGTTGTATTGTTTTGCTTGTTTAACTATGTAATGATAAACTTTGCCTTGTATACGTATGCCTGGGTTGATGCAGGGATCTCCTTAATGCCAATACTTGCCATTGCCAATGCATTGTTGTATTGTTTTGCTTGTTTAACAAAGTTTTGGTGCATCATGGAGCCGATGATGTGCCTACGATGTCTCTATGACATGATATAGATACCATAGACATAGACACTACTGTGACACACTGTCAGAATCTGGATACTCAGAGTGATTGTATGTCAGTTTGTTACCTCAAATAAGATTCATGACAAGAATATTCCTCATATGAGCTCTTTACTTGCAAGGAGTGCAATACCTTTAACAGAAAATGCAGCACTGACAATGAAAAACAATCAGGAAGCTTTTATACATCGTCAGTCATACAAACACAAAATAAAAAAAACCATCTGCTGGATACAGTCATAATATGAGCACGCAAAACATTGGCCTGGACTGAGAACAACATGGCCTTGCAGGTGTGTTCCAGACTCCAAGTTAATCATAGTCACAGCACTTCATAAGAAAACAAGATTAATTCTCCCTCATTCCCAGACCCCTTATCATACACACAGTTTACATTTGGTGAGACACTTTGACTTCTAAGCACATCTTAGTGAAGGACACTCAGTAGGTCCACTATTCACCCAGAAATAATACAGTATGCTATAAACCCATAGAAGATGCATGCAGTATACATTTTAATCATATAAGATGGTTATGCAATGATAATGATAATGATGATAGTAATTATAAAATGATAAACATGTATGTACAATTTTCTGACATTTCCCTCCTGTTTTATCATTTTCATCACAGTTTTTATTTAGGGATGCCTTTATTGATCAGAAACATGTAACTTCTCTCGATTTTCTACATTCTCGTCATTTGCATCATATTCCAATCATACAGGAGATTACTCACAATCCTCACAGTCCTCTTTGTGATCACAGTCATCATCAGTTTTTGAGAGAGCTGCATATTGTCCCTCACACTCAAGTTTCAGCATAGCAGTTTGCAATAGAAAAGTATGATGAGCAATGGCTTGTGTAATCATAGATCTCATGCAGGGAATAACACACATGAAGAGCACACTGAATAAGACCAATATCACAATCAACGGGGTCAGCCACTTCAAAACAATTTGCCACCAGGTTCCACTTTGAAACCAATCCCAGGGACTCCAACCCTTATCTTCATCCAAAGTATGTTGTAAGTGCAAAATATCATTTAAATGGCTAATAACGTGAGAGAGATTCTGATTTAAATCCGGGATGTATGTGCAGCACTCTTGGCCAATAATGTGACACACTCCCCCTTGTGCAGCTAATGTCAAATCCAAAGCCATTCTATTTTGCAACGTCATCATTCTTGAGAATTTCTGTTCCTCAGTTAAAGCCGTGAAACCTTGTTCCATTAATACAGTTAGATTTTCCATTGTCCATGCTAATGCATTTATGTGATATGTAGCCAGGTAACTGCCATACATTGGAAAAAGAGTACCCATTACAACTTTGAAATCACTAATCCTTTGTTTCCCAGACAGCCTACCTACTAGTTGTTGCATGTCTGGGGTTGTACTTCTCCGTGCCCTGGTGTGAATTTCAGTCTGTTCAAGATGATAATAATGGAAGTATGATGTTTTCATTTTATGTGTGAGGTTTGAACTTATGCTAATGTGTGGGATCAAAATAGCCATGTAGCATCTGCCACACCACCCTGGAGGAAGTAATGAATGAACATTAGATCCACAAACCCAGACACGGTTCTCTAAACATCCATACCCATCATCATTTGGCCACATAACGTTAGGATTATCACTACATTTAGCAGTACAATTCTTGCTTGTTAAGGTAAAATTTCCAGCAGCAAGATAAGGAAGATGAAATGCATTTCTACAAACAGAATCATGGTATCTTACTCCACAGGTTGCCTCCTTTACATCATTACATCTTGGTGAAAAACCCAGATTGAAATTTTTTTCATTACAAGCTTTATGAAAACAGACTGGTGAAGTGAACAGTGTAGGATTTACCTTCATCAAGGGCTTTTTGGGAGCAGCGGCTATTGGCGCTGGCCGGAAACGAAGGCGGCGTGGTAAACGTGCCGGTGCGCTAGTCAGGCTGAAGAAACGAGGATTTCGCACGCCGCTCCCATCGATCCATCTGGCGAATATCCGCTCTTTGGCGAACAAAATGGATGAACTGCTGCTCCTGACTCACAAAAACCTGGATTTTAGCAGATCTGGTGCCCTGTGTTTCACGGAGTCCTGGCTGAGTGAACACATCCCGGACAGCGCGGTTCGCCTGGACGGATTCCAACTGTTCCGCGCTGATCGCAGCCGAGAATTCTCTGGAAAGACTAAAGGTGGTGGAATCTGCTTCTACATAAACGAAGGTTGGTGTACTGATGTCACAGTGTTGAAGAAGTTTTGTAGCCCTAACCTAGAGTCACTGTTCATAAACTGTAAACCCTTTTATTCACCGCGAGAGTTCTCCTCGTTTATTCTGGTCGGAATTTATATCCCGCCTGCTGCTTGTACAACGGAGGCACTGCAGCACCCCTCTGACCAGATAGGAGACGTGGAGGAAAAACATCCAGACTCTCTGCTTATCATTCTGGGTGATTTCAATAGAGCTAATCTCACAAATGAGCTTCCTAAATACAGACAGCATATTAAATGTCCCACCAGGGACACAAATACACTTGACCACTGTTACACAGTTTTAAGAAATGCCTATCATCCCGTCCCCCGTGCAGCTCTGGGTTTCTCTGACCACTGTCTGTTCCATCTTATTCCAACATACAGACAGAAACTAAAAACTTCCAAGTCTGTTGTAAGGACTGTGAAGAAATGGACTGAGGAATCAAAGCTGGAGTCACAAGCCTGCTTTGACTGTACAGATTGGAGTGTTTTTGAAGATGCAGCCATTAACCTAAATGAACTCACTGACACTGTGACGTCATACATCTGTTTCTGCGAGGACATGTGTGTGCAGACCAAGACCTTCTGCACATACAACAACAATAAACCCTGGTTCATTCCTAAACTGAAGCAGCTACGTCAGACCAAGGAGGAGGCCTACAGGACTGTTGACTGGACTCTGTACAAGCGGGCCAGAAACATGCTGACGAAGGAGATCAGGCTTGCGAAGAGGAGCTACAGTGAGAAGTTACAAAAAAACTTCTCAGCCAACAACTCTGCTTCTGTTTGGAGAGGCCTGCAGAATATCACCAACTACAGGAGACCATCCCCCCACCCTGTGGAAAACCTCCAGCTGGCTAACGACCTAAACATCTTTTACTGTAGGTTTGAAAAGAACCTACAGTTCTCACCTCCCACCCACACAAAAGGTTTATCTGCAGCCCCAGGAACTCCATCCCTCCTCCACTCTGACCTCCCACCAGCACTAACGATCTGTGAAGAGGAGGTGTGCCAGGTCTTTCAGAGACAAAAGATCAAGAAGGCTGCAGGACCTGATGGTGTGTCTCCGTCCTGCCTGAGAGTCTGCTCCAACGAGTTGGCCCCCATCTTCACCTGGATCTTTAACAGATCACTGGAGCTGCATGAAGTGCCTTCCTGCTTCAAACACTCCATCATCATTCCAGTTCCCAAGAAACCCTCTGTTACAGGATTAAACGACTACAGACCTGTTGCCCTGACTTCTGTGGTCATGAAATCCTTGGAGAGATTGGTGCTGAACCACCTGAAGGTCGTCACAGGCCCCCTGATGGACCCACTGCAGTTTGCCTACCGGTCAAACAGGTCAGTGGATGATGCAGTGAATATGGGACTACACTACATCCTGCAACACCTCGACTCCCCAGGGACGTACGCCAGGTGTCACGCCGCGCCGTTCATCAGCGGCGCCACCTGCTCACACACCTGATCCTCATCAGCGGCGAGGATAAAAGCCGCCTTGCCCGGAGGCTCGGCCTGAAGCCGTCAGACTTCGTTTCCTCACCGCTGTGAGCATACCTTTCTTCAGCATCGCTATTTTGGGGTAAGAACCCTTACCTCCTTCCCAGTCTGCTCCCCTGTGCACAGGTGGATTCCCCGGTGGCGGACATCTCTGTTCCATCGCCCCTCCTTCGCCGCTGCACGGAGCTCTCCAGGTGGCTGTCTCCCGGGCTACGTTCCCCTTGCTGTGCCAGCTATCCTGACAACTCAAGTAAGATCTTCTCTTGCCATAATTCATCCTGTGTTGGTGTATGCCCGTCACCCTCTCCCTGTGCTCCTCCATAGGGTTGCTCGGCCGAACGGTCATCTGCCTCTGTGCCTGAAGCAGACGCCACCACCAACACATCTGCATCCCGCAGGACACACACTCATTCACTCCTGCTGTTAATAAACTCTTTGAAACTACTCTAAGCCTGTGTGTGTGCGTCTCCTGAGCCGTGCGTTATGTCAGTACGGCTTCAGCAGAGCGGCTCGGCGGACGGCGGGCTCGCACACCGGTTTACCACTCTCGAGACTAGAGTGGATCAGATTGCTTATCAACAGCAGGTTATCCTGAATCAATTATTAAACTTAACTAACCGGTTGGGCCGCTTAGATCCTCAACAGCCGTTCCCCCCGGCTCGTCAGGGTGGCGCGGCTCCTGCTGTTCCAGCGGCCCGTCCAGCCGGCTCCAGTGGCACCGGTTCGGCTCACACCGATTCCGACCCCCGCCCGCTTTAGCGGTAAGCTCGGCGGAGCGCGGGGGTTCATTATGCAGTGTGAGTCCGTGTTCCACCGTGTGCCCGGAGATTTTCCCTCGGATCACAGTCGGATTGGTTACATAGGGAATCTTCTGGAGGGGCGTGCGTTAACTTGGACCTACGCCGTAATGGCGAGGCCCAGTTATGCCACCCTCACCTATGACCAGTTCGATGAGGCGCTTTCTGGAGGTCTTTGACCATTCTCAAAACCGAGACGGTCCAGGTCGATCGGCTTCTCGCTCTCCAGCAGGGAGGCCGGTCGGCAGCGGACTACTCGGTCGACTTCCGGGTAGCGGCGGGAGGAATTGGGCTGGGAGGAACGCTCCCTCTGTGGCCTGTTCCTCCGCAGCCTCAATAGTGATCTGAGGGATGAACTGGCTGGACGGGATATCCCTGGGACGCTAGCGGAGCTGACATCCTTAGCGATAAGTTTGGATAACAGGTTGCGCGAGCGCTCCTCGGGGCGGAAGTCTTCTTCTTCTCGCCCTCGTGGAGTCTCGCCGCACCTGTTCCAAGCTCGCCCCCTGGCGGCGCCGCCAGCATTGTGCCCCGAGGAGTCGGAGCCGATGGTGACGGGCTGGACCAAGCTTTCCCCTGCGGAGAAACAACGCCGCCGTGAGTTGGGCCTCTGCATGTATTGCGGAGGTGACCAACACACTGTGGAGCGTTGCCCGCGGAAAGCCAGTCGGCGGGGTCCGCGAATCGCTGTAGGGAGCCTCGCTGATCCCAACCGGTTAGACTCTCTCACTCAATTAAAGCTGCCCATCCGTTTTTGCCACAATCCCACTGGGCACCTCACCCACGCACTGGTGGATTCGGGCGCAGAGGGCAGCTTCATTTCACAAGGCCTGGCAACCCCGATTGGGCATCCGCTGTCAGGCCATTAAAACACCCCATCTCCCTGGTCCATCTCTCCCGTGCCTCCCTTGGGCGAGTTTCTCACCAAACCTTGCCTGTCCCAGTCATCATCTCAGGGAACCACCGGGAGGAGATGGTATTTTACGTCCTGCCCAACTCTGTGTCGCCCCGTCATCCTGGGGGTATCCCTGGCTACGCCTCCACAACCCTGTCCTGGACTGGAGGTCCGCTGGGGTATCGGCATGGAGTACCTTCTGTATGGGCACCTGCCTTCAGTCCGCTGCCTGTCTCCCCATCCGCGGGCTCCCCCCTGTGGCGGATACAGCAACCTCCGGACCTGTCACTGGTGCCTCCAGAATTTCACGACCTGGGTATGGTTTTTTAGCAAATCGAAAGCTATGTCTCTTCCCCCGCATCGACCATATGACTGTGCCATCAACCTCCGCCAGGGGGCCCCCCTGCCATCTGGTCGGCTCTACAGCCTGTCGGCGCCGGAGAAGGAGACCATGAATATGTACCTGAAGGAATCACTGAGCGCTGGGATTATCCGCCCATCGTCATCACCCGTGGGGGCGGGGTTTTTCTTTGTAGGGAAGAAGGACGGTTCCCTCCGTCCCTGTATTGACTACCGAGCTCTTAATGACATCACTGAGAGGGACCGTTACACCCTGCCCCTCATGGACACTGCCTTCCACTCCCTCCAGGGGGCGACCTGGTTTACCAAGCTGGATCTCCGCAGCACTTACCACCTCGTCCGGATCCGGGAGGGAGATGAATGGAAAACAGCCTTCCGTACCCCCGAACGGCCACTTTGAGTATCTCGTCATGCCGTTCGGGCTGACCAACGCTCCTGCCGTCTTTCAGCGCCTCATCAATGACGTCCTCCGGGATTTTCATCGGCCTCTTCGTGTTAGTCTACCTGGACGACATTCTTTTCTTCTCTCAGTCCAGAGACGAGCACCGGGGTCCATGTGAGGCGGGTCCTTCAAAGACTGCTGGAGAATCGTTTGTACGTGAAGGCTGAGAAGTGCGAGTTTTACGCTAGGACCATATCCTTCCTGGGATTCATCATCGCCCAAGACCAGGTGCTCCCGGACCCAGAGAAGGTGAAGGCGGTGGTGGAGTGGCCTACTCCCGCATCTCGAAGCAGGTGCAACAGTTTGTTGGCTTCGCCAATTTTTACCGCCGTTTGTCCCGAATTTCAGCTGGATCGTCGGACCACTGACCCGCCTCACGTCCCCGAAGGTCCCGTTCCGGTGGACCGAAGAGGTCGATACTGCCTTTAAGGCGCTGAAGGCGGAGTTCTCCTCCCCCGGGTCCTTCGCCAGGTCGACCCCGCGCTGCAGTGCATTGTGGAGGTGGACGCATCGGACACGGGAGTGGGAGCAGTGTTATCCCAGCAATCACCGGACGATGGCGCCAAGCGACCGTGCGCCTTCTTCTCCCGGCGCCTGTCCCCGGCGGAGAGGAACTATGATGTGGGGGACAGAGAGCTCCTGGCCATTAAACTCGCCCTACAGGAGTGGCGCCACTGGCTAGAGGGGGCGGACCTGCCGTTTGTGGTCTTGACGGATCATAAGAATTTAGAGTACCTACGATCTGCCAAGCGCCTGAATGCCCACCAGGCGCGCTGGTCTCTGTTCTTCGCCAGGTTCCGGTTCTCTATCACCTTCAGGCCAGGCTCCAAGAACGGCCTGCCTGACGCCCTCTCTAGACAGTTCACCCCCGTGGGGGCTGAGGAGACGCCCCACACTATCCTGCCCAGGTCGTGCGTCGTGGGAGCTGTCTCTTGGGACATTGTGGACAAGATCCGGAAGGCACAGGAGGTGGAACCTGATCCTGGCGGCGGACCGGAGGGAAGACTGTTCGTTCCGTCTACGGTCCGAGGAGAGGTCATCCACTGGCTCCACACCTCCCGGCTCACCTGTCATCCCGGCACCTCTCGGATGATCAGCCTCCTCCAACGGTCCTTTTGGTGCCCGGGCCTGCGGAGGGATGCAGCCCGCTACGCCCGGGCTTGTCCAATTTGTGCCACCAGCAAGTCGGGAGAAACGCCCCTCCAGCGGGTCTGCTCCAGCCTCTGCCCGTCCCTGGCAGGGCCATGGTCGCACATCGCACTGGATTTCGTCACCGGGCTCCCAGCTTCCAACTCATTCGACACCATCCTGACATCGTGGACCGTTCTCTCCAAGGCGGCACACTTCATCCCCCTGCGAGGTCTCCCTACCGCCCTGGAGACGGCGGGCTTCCTCGTCCAACACGTGGTCAGGCTGCATGGGATCCCGGTGGACGTGGTCTCGGACCGGGGCCCCCCCAATTTTCATCCGAGGTTTGGAAATCCTTTTGTAACGCCATCGGAGCCAAGGTGAGCCTCTCCTCCGGCCATCACCCCCAGTCTAACGGGCAGTGTGAGAGGACCAATCAGGAGCTGGAGGCTGCACTCCGCTGTGTTGCAAGATCCAAGCCAACATCATGGAGCAACCATCTCGCCTGGGTGGAAGTACGCCCACAACACCGCCCGCTCTTCTGCAACGGGGATGTCCCCCTTCAAGGCGTCCCTGGGTTACGACCCCCCGCTGCTTCCAGCGCAGGAGAGCGAGGTAACTGTTCCGTCAGTTAGGGTGCACGTGAGGCAGTTCCGCTCCACCTGGGCCGCCGCGCGTCATGCGCTTTTACGCACAGCGGAGCGCAACAAGACCGTGGCGGACTGGCGTAGAAGACCTGCCCCCGGCGTACAGAGTTGGGCAACTTGTCTACGTTTCCACCCAGGACGTCACCCTAAAAGGCGAGAGGAGGAAGCTGGCACAGCGCTTCATGGGTCCCGTCCCCATCACCCGGATCATCAACCCAGTGGCTGTGCGTGTGGCTATTCCCCCCTCCCTCCGCATCCATTCCACCTTCCACGTATCAAAGGTGAAGCTGGCAGTCACCGACCCCCTTTGCCCTCCTCCTGCAGCGCAACCCGCGCCCCGGATGATTGGTGGCCACCCGGCCTGGTCCGTCTCCTCCATCCTGGACTCCCGGCGCCGGGGTCGTGGGTTGCAATACTTGGTGGACTGGGAGGGCTATGGGCCCGAGCATCGACAATGGGTGCCCCCGTCGTTTGTGTTGGACCCATCGCTCATCGCGGACTTCCACCGAGCGCACCCGGATAAGCCATCGCCAGGAGGCGCTGCTAGAGGGGGGAGTACTGTCACGCCGCGCCGTTCATCAGCGGCGCCACCTGCTCACACACCTGATCCTCATCAGCGGCGAGGGATAAAAGCCGCCTCGCCCGGAGGCTCGGCCTGAAGCCGTCAGACTTCGTTTCCTCACCGCTGTGAGCATACCTTTCTTCAGCATCGCTATTTTGGGTAAGAACCCTTACCTCCTTCTCCAGTCTGCTCCCCTGTGCACAGGTGGATTCCCCGGCGGCGGACATCTCCGTTCCATCGCCCATCCTTCGCCGCTGCACGGAGCTCTCCAGGTGGCTGTCTCCCGGGCTACGTTCCCCTTGCTGTGCCAGCTATCCTGACACTCAAGTAAGATCTTCTCTTGCCATAATTCATCCTGTGTTGGTGTATGCCCGTCACCCTCTCCCTGTGCTCTCTCCATAGGGTTGCTCGGCCGAACGGTCATCTGCCTCTGTGCCTGAAGCAGACGCCACCACCAACACATCTGCATCCCGCAGACACACACTCATTCACTCCTGCTGTTAATAAACTCTTTGAACTACTCTAAGCCTGTGTGTGTGCGGGATCCTGAGCCGTGCGTTATGTCACCAGGATCCTGTTTGTCGACTTCAGCTCAGCGTTCAACACCATCATCCAGGCATTCTTCATCAGAAAACTCCTCCAGCTCAAGGTGCCCCCCTCCACCTGCCAGTGGATCTCCAGCTTTCTGACTGACAGGTGGCAACAGGTGAAGCTAGGGAGATTTACATCCAGCTCCCGAAAAATTAGTACTGGCACCCCCCAAGGATGTGTCCTTTCCCCACTGCTCTTCTCCCTCTACTCCAACGACTGCACCTCAGAGGACCCTTCGGTGAAGCTCTGAAGTTTGCAGACGACACCACAGTCATCGGTTTGATCCGGGATGATGATGAGTCTGCATACAGGCGGGAGGTGGAGCAGCTGATCCTCTGGTGCAGCCAGAACCATCTTGAACTTAACCCAGCCAAAATGGTGGAGATGACTGTGGATTTCAGGCGACACCCCCTTCATTCCCCCCACTCACCATCCTCAACAGCACAGTGTCCACTGTGGACTCCTTCAAGGTTTCTGGGTACCACAATCTCCCGGAACCTGAAGTGGTCCTCCCATATAGACACTGTCCGGAAAAAGGCCCAGCAGAGGTTGTTTTTTTCTGCGTCAGCTCAAGAAGTTTGATTTGCCTCAGGAGCTGCTGGTTGTCTTCTACACCGCCATCATCCAATCTGTCCTCTGCTTTTCCATCACTGTCTGGTTTGGATCTGCCACTAAACAGGACAAGACCAGACTGCAGCGGATCATTAAGTCTGCGAGAGGATCATTGGTACCGACCCTACCCTCCATTGAGAACTTATATCGGTCCATAACCAGGAAACGGGCGGGAAACATCTGTGCTGACCCATCACACCCCGGCCACAAACTGTTTGAACTTCTATCTTCTGGTCGTCATTACAGATCACTGAAGGTCAAAACCACCCGTCACAGGAACAGTTTCTTTCCTCAAGCCATCACTCTGATGAACTCCTAACATTCACCTAGTCCTACCTGTTGCTGTACTCATGACTTTTCATCCATTATTACATTGCACATAACTCTCACTCTGCTTTTTACTTCATTCACATTATATCACTGAATCTGAGTTCACATTGAAATACTGTGTGACTGTATATTTTTTCATATATTTCTGCAAAGTGTGGTTAGTCTGAGTAAATAACTGCATATATTCCTGTATATATTTGCATCCTTTTATAGAAACGTGGACAGAATGTAATTTACTCTACATACTCTGTTGTCATTGAATCCTTATTAAATCTTATTTAAATCCTCCACCTGAACAACGAGAGCAAGTTTTTAGCCAAAGTCAATTCCTTGTATGTGTTGTGCATACTTGGCCAATAAAGCTGATTCTGATTTTAACAGCAAGCAAGGACTTTCCAATTCCAGTTAGTGTTGAATATTCTTATTTTAGACCCTGTGTAATCAGTAACAGTGACATTCAATTTATTCAGATACCCTTCAGACAAATTCCTTACCATCAATGTCTAACATCATGACTTGAATTAAGCAGATTGAGATGTGAGGTCATGCTATTGTCTACTCCGGCTGTCTCCTCCTCGCTCAGCGGACAGGAATCATGGGGATTGCAGTCTTGTGTGAATGGATAGCAATGAACACAGATAACAAGAAGTATTGATTCCCAGTCCTCTCACCGAAACCACCATTGTTTGGTACCACAGATATGCGTTTAGTCCACTGTAGTGTCACTGTCCATGTGTTGCGGGCCTTCCGTGTCCTGGAATCAAAAATGGTCCCACACCCCACAGTGATGATAAGACGGACACAGTCAGCAGAGACCTTGGGTGCTCAGGCCTCCACCCTTGAGAGGTACCCATCCGGACCCCTATCTTCACCAGGTTTGAGACGCCTTCGTCCTTAAAAGGGACAAGCCCCCTTTGTAACTGGTCGTACTCTGGGAATCAAGTTAGTTTCACTGACAGCACCTGTAGTCTTTTGACGTGAGAAAGTGAATCCAAGATGGTCGTTCAGCAATGCGTATGGCAGTGGGGTGATTAATAACACTGGAAAGGCCCGAGCCACCTTACTGAGTTCCATTGCAGTCGATGTGGTTCTTATGAAGACAGTCTCCAGTTGTAACGGGTTATCCGCTTCCTCCTGTGGACAGAAAGAGCTTGAACAGAATCAATATATCCCTCTTTCCAAACATTCTCTAAGATGTGCACCAAGATCTGTGTATTTGTTAGTGTGGTTAGTGTGAGAGACAGGTAATACATAAGGGCGGGTGAAAAGCACATTCAAAGGGTGAAAATCCTGTCTAGGGGTCTGGTATAGAGTTAATGGTCAGCAAGACTAATTTCAGGGCTTCTGGCCAAGTAATACCCTTTCCATATGTGGTTTTTGCCAACATTTGTTTAATTGTACCATTTTTTCTTTCTACTAAACCAGCACTCTGTGGGTGGCAGGCTGTATGAAATTTCAGGACATGTGCCGGTGCTTTTAGCCAAATCTTTAACTATTTGAGCTGTAAAGTGTGTGCCATTGTCAGCATAAATAATCTCTGGTATTCAAAGGTTGGAAAAATATTATTCTGTAACACTTTACAAACAAACTTTGCATCTGCTTTAGCGGTGGGATGAATTTCTGTCCACCTCGTGAAAGTGTCAATGAGGACAAGACAGTATTGGAGCTGGCCCACCTTTGATAGCTCTATAAAATCCATGCACCATTGAGAAAAAGGTGTCTTTGGTGTGGGAAACTTCCTTGCCTTGTTCTCATTGCACCTTGAGCATTGTTTTGTATGCGCACCGTGCATTGACTGCAAATTTTTTTTTACCTCTTTTTGTATTCCAGGACAGAAAAAAATATTTTTGGCTTGGGCAATTATCCTCCTGTCGATACATGGCAAAAAACCATAAATCGAGAGTGCCACCCAGCGGTACAACGAGGTGGGAGGATAATTTTACCATCAGTAGTGCAATAGATTTTCTTGTCATTCAAAACAGCATCTGGTGGAAGTGTCATTTTTTCTTTGCGTCATGCAAAATGTCCAGGTCAACTGCATTACACTTTTGTAACAATACTGACTCTGTGCGGCCTTCAGCGGCACAGCGGGCAGCATGGTCAACCAATGCATTTCCCCTGGTCAGTAAATCAGCTCCTCGTGTGGTGCAGGAAAATGAACAATTGATAGGACTTAGGTAGCGTTAGAACACGAGTCAGCTCTTTCAAAAGATCTGAATGTTGGACTGGTTTTACAGTAGATGTTACAGAACCTCTAATATTCCACAAAGCAGTGTGTGAGTGTGTTGCATTAAAGGCAAACTTGCTGTCAGTACAAACGGTGATATTTAAATCCTTAGACCATTTTAAAGCTGCGATGAGAGCCAAAAGTTCTGCCCTTTGAGCAGATGCTGGATGAGGTACATTTTTTTAGAATCAGAATTTCTGTCAATATGGTGACAGAATATGCAGTTGACGTGCTGCCATTTGGTAATTTAACTGATGAGCCATCAGTGAACAGCCAAAGAGAATCGTGTTTTACAGTCTGAGAGAATCTGGTCTGGGGAGAAATTCCCTCAGTGATTGTTGAACGCAGTCATGGTCTAAAGATTCTGGTGTATTGCCACCAGAGGGAAGCAATGTAGCAGGATTTAATGTTGTGCACCTGATGAATGTAAGATGTGGCTGTTTGTCAACAAGGTCATTGTGTACCTTAAGCATCTGGCCTTGGAGAGCATTGTATGACCATTTTCAGAAAGCTAAGCTTCAATTGAATGAGGCACATGCACAGTTAAAGGATGATATAACACAACGTCAAGAACAGCATTATTGCCATCAGCAACTGCGGGCCTACTGTTTGCATACATGGATGTAGGCCAGCTTGCCACAGAGGTCAAGCTTTCGTGAATAATAGGGACAATGGTTTGTATTGTCCTGCACTGATTTGTGTCAAAACTGCTGACATGTGTCCATTAACAAGCATCACAAAACATGGTTGATGGAATGAATGTCTTCGTAATTTGGAATTTGTAAGGGCACATATTGATGAAGCGTGTTCTTGAGGAGTAGAGATCAATTCCATGTGCTCTGGAGGACAATTCTACCTTTTCATGTAAGTTCCCATGAGGACCCTGAAGAAGTGGCATACAGTGGGGCAGTGTACTGGGGAGGTAATTTGGTATCCACTGCCGGCAGTAAATTCAGGTTGCCCAACAGCAGACAATTAGCTCCTTTTTTAGTTCGTGGTGTGGGTAAATTTTGAATGGGTTTGTATCCTATCTTTTCCAGTTTTTTCGCCATCAGCTGTGAGTGTATGTCCAAGAACTTAACGTTAGTTTTACAAAATTGCAGTTTATTTCTGCTACATTTCAGACCATTTTGATACCAAAAATTGCAACAGTGCAATGGTATCCTGTTTGCATTGATCCCCATTGGTAGATGCCACCAGGATATCATCCACATAAAGCAATATTTTAGAACCTGCAGGTGGATCAAATCGAGCCATTAAAGATGCCATTTCTTGAGAGAAAATAGTTGGACTTTCACAATAGCCTTGGGGCAATCGGGTGTAGGTGTATCTCTTGCCATCAAATGTGAATGCAAACCAAAACTGACTATCCTCGTGAATAGGGATAGTGAAATATGCATTACTGAGATCTATAACTGAAAAAACTGATGAATCATGTCCCACAGCATTTAATAGTGTATGAGGGTCTGGGACAGATGGAGGGGGGGAATGATTGCAGCATTCACTGCTTGAAGGTCCCTGCACTAGCCTCCAACCGACGCTAGGTGGAGCCTTCTTAACAGGGAATAGTGGAGTATTCACTGGTGAACTCTGACATGGGATTATTACTCCACTCTGTAAGAGATCAGCAATGATAGGTTTGATGCCTTCAAGTGCCTCAGACTTTAGTGGGTATTGTTTTTTATATGGAAATCCTCTCCCATTAGATTTTTACAATTACAGGAGTAGCATTTTTCAGAAGACCCACGTCCGAAGGCTTCTAGCCCATAAACCTTCAGGTAAAGCGGTTAGTTCTTCTCATGTTGAGACAGTGTATGTTGGTGCATATGTTATTCCCAGAGCACCAGGTGGACATTCAGTCCCACAGGCATAATGGATCTCAAAATGAAGGGTCATCATGACCCTGAGAGGAACTTTAAAAAGGCCTGTGGAAGGTGAACGCTGCACCCTTTGCTCCGTGGTGTTTTCCCAATCAGTAACACAGTTTGCTTTTTGAATCATTTTCCCACAGTCAGCCCAAAAATAATTTTCTGGGCCCCACAGAGACAGTGAGGTGGAGTGGGTATGCAATGCAAGGAAAAAAACCTCTGGGGGCAGTTCTAATGACACTGCTGCCACTCCTTGAGCATCAAAAATCAGGTTTTCAGTACATATATTTATACTACAAAATTCTTGCAACTTATCAGCCAATGGTGAGTCAAAAGCTCATTGCAGCGAATGTATTTCATGGTGACATGCAGCGTTTGTGGTCCCACTAAGTTCAGAACTACATCTTCTGGCAGCAGAGCAGACATAGCAGTCATGCTGTCCATACGGAGGGCAGTTACGGCTGTGCTGCTGTCAGACAAATCAAAGCTAAACAGGGTACCACATCCTTGATCATCCAATTCATCCTCATTTGTAAGAAATGCCTGAGCATTTCTCAAAACTGTGTAGTCATCCTTTTTTAAATCTGGACCTAATGTAATGTCAAGTCTGAATAGCACATCCCTTCCCAGCAGGTTCACTGGGCAGGAGGGGGCAACCACAACATCAGACACACAGGAGTTTCCTGTCTCCTTATCTGTTAGAGTGACTGGACCATACAGGCTTTCTGTGGTTGTGCCCCCCCCCCCCCGCATTTTGGACCCTTATTGTCCTTCCAGTGAATCTAGCACTGTTAGGGATTTTACGAACAGTAGTGCGCGTGGCTCCTGTGTCACAAAGAAATTCAACCTCCTTTCCATTCACCAGTAACCATATTGTGGGAGCAGATAACGCACTGCTGTACATAGTCAGGTCCAGGGTGTCATTAGGTCGAGTCAACACCTCAGATAGTCTTTTTTGTTGGTCAAGTACTGTCTGTTTGTCCTGAGGAGAGAGTCTGTCTATGTCGGTTAGTCATGCTCTCCCGTCTGCAGGTCTCTGACCCCTGAGGGTCTTTGTCTTTGGTCATTCTCACAATCACCTTGATACTCCTCTCCTCTGCCTTGTTGAAAACCACCTCTCTGAATATTTTGAAACCTTCTCCTGCCTGCACCACGTCCTCTTCTTCTGAATCCACCCCTATTGCAGCCACGGGCCCAGTGACCAAGCTGGCCACACTTGAAACAAGCATTCTGATCACACATCCAGTCAGGTTCTGCGTCCCATTGCCTTCGCCCCCTCGGGTGCGCTCCACCTCGGGTCATTTCAGCCTCATACATGCCATCACCAAACTCCTTATTTACATAAATTTCCACCTTTTTCTTACCCTTGTCTTTCCTCTGTCTGGCCTCAGCCACATGGAACACATGCTGTTTAAACTCCTCCATGCTGCATGTTTTTAAAGTCACACAGGACACCTTTATAGCCTCCCTAAGGTCGGCAGGCAGGGTGTCTAGGAAAGTGTGCTAAAACAGCAGGCATTCTTTTGCATCCTGATTCATATTGACATAACCTCCAAAGACTATATCAAACACTTCCTTAAAACGCACCCAGTAATCAACAATGTTTTCATCAGGCTTCATTCGCAGCATTGCCACATCAGTCATAGACTTAGGGAGCCCATAATGCTCTCTAGCCCTTTTCAGCACCTTCTCAACAGCCCTTTCCCAATCTGGCCGGTGCTCATCATGGTCATATCTGTCTACCCAGTCAGCCTCAATCAACTCATCAGTAAAGAACTTTTCCTTTTTCCCAAACACTATCCTAAAGATCTTTAACATTTCTGCTGGGCTGGGGTTATACAAATCCATAATGCTGATCAATTCCTCTATGCAACCATTTATGTCTGTGTCAGGTTTTGGAACAGCCTTGGCAATCCCATGCATTTCAACAAGAGTCCATGGTTTAAAAATCTGGACAGTACCTTCCTCTAATTCCTGGGGTGCTGTCTTTGACGCCGGGGTTTTACCCTTACTAGCTTGCGAGGCCCCTTCTTCCTCTTCTTCCTTTTTTACGGGTCTAAGGCAAGGCTTTTCAATATGTGGATAATTTGACTGAGGAGTTCGAAACTGTTTTTCCACTTGTTTTGCCTCTTTCAGCAGTTTGGAATATGGACCCTCCTTAGGATCCGTTACGGGATAAGGGGGAGGAGCGCTCGGTTTTTCTCTGTCAGGCTTCGACAGAGGGTTTTCACTGTTTTGATTCTCACATGATTTTTTCTGATCTAATCTTTTCTTACTATTTTTGCACCCTTGGTTGGCTTTTATTCGGGCATCTGCAGCTGCTGCCATCCAAAGATTTGCACATTGAAGTTCCGAATTCGGTTTTCTCTTATTTCCTTTGGTTACAAATTTTACCGTTGATGCTAAGACTTCTTTTAACTGGTCATTGTAATTTTTAACTGTTCGACGCACTGTCTGTTCTCTTTTCTGCTGTTTACTTTTTCGCTTATTCTCTTTCTGCCCCACACAGTTACCCATTTTTCCCCCTTTTTTTGCTGTTTTTATTATTTTTTAAACCCTTAGTAATTCCACAGGAATTAAAATGTTTTACCAGGGAAAAGTGTGAAACGCCGTCACACTACCATTACGTCACAAAACACGACCTGATACTCTATTTTTAGTTCCAAACTCGGGAATTTCAACCCAACCTTATTTTTAGTTCCAAACTCGGGGATTTCAACTCACACTTATTTTTGTCCCAGACCGGGGATTTCAACCCAACCCAAACTTTTTTATCTCGTTGCAACTACTTCCACGCACTTCATTTACTTATCGCGTTAGTCACTCGTAGTTGGATTTGGAGATTCTTGTAACATATTTAAGAATACATTCTATTTTACATTACTCATTCAAGGCTGGATTTTAAAGGATCTTGTAACGCACTTATAGTATATACCATATCCTTTTCTCTTTAATAATAAAAAAGATGTCACTTACTTTTCTTTTTTATCGAGGATGGCCTTCACTAGACGACGTCTAGAGTCCTGCAACATCCAGATTTCCTCAATGGGGAGTCCAATACTGACTGTATGCAGTCAGACCATGCGCATGGTTTTCAACCCGGAGAGCGCGTCGCCTCTATCCGTCGTCTAGATATCGCCCATCTGGGTCACGGCACCAAGTATGTCAGAATCTGGATACTCAGAGTGATCGTATGTCAGTTTGTTACCTCAAATAAGATTCATGACACAAGAATATTCCTCATATGAGCTCTTTACTTGCAAGGAGTGCAATACCTTTAACAGAAAATGCAGCACTGACAATGAAAAACAATCAGGAAGCTTTTATACATCGTCAGTCATACAAACACAAAAAAACATCTGCTGGATACAGTCATAATATGAGCATGCAAAACATTGGCCTGGACTGAGAACAACATGGCCTTGCAGGTGTGTTCCAGACTCCAAGTTAATCATAGTCACAGCACTTCATAAGAAAACAAGATTAATTCTCCCTCATTCCCAGACCCCTTATCATACACACAGTTTACATTTGGTGAGACACTTTGACTTCTAAGCATATCTTAGTGAAGGACACTCAGTAGGTCCACTATTCACCCAGAAATAATACATTATGCTATAAACCCATAGAAGATGCATGCAGTATACATTTTAATCATATAAGATGGTTATGCAATGATAATGATAATGATGATAGTTATTATAAAATGATAAACACGTATGTACAATTTTCTGACACACACACACAGATTTTTAGTGAGTCTGATTGTCTGATGGCATCGCGAGTCCTACAATGCCTGAGATCATAGAAACATCATAGGAACATCATAGGTGGTCCTATGATCGTGACACACTGACAGAGATTTTTTGAATTTGTAGAGTGACGATGATGTGACCTTGTATGCCCCTTCAAGTTGATCCAGTATGCCAGCATTAATTTGGCTCTTCTTAATCATAAGGTCATTTTGCCAATATCTACTTGGATCGCTGAAACTGGAGAAGTTTTAAATGCACCACAAAATATCCTAAGAGCCTTTGTCTGCTCTATGTCCAGTTAGTTCAGGTGACAATCAGCAGCTGACATGAATGCAACACATCCAATGTCTAGTGTAGCTCTCATTAGATCTTGATACACCCTCAGCAGAGGTCCAAGAGGCCCCCCAGTCCCGTCCTGCCAGACATCTCAAAGTATTATTTGTTTTCTTACATTTTACTTTAGTTTTTTTAATGTACTGGTTCCAAGTTAGTTTTTCATCAAACAACACACCTAAATACCAAACTACCTTTACTTGCTCTAACTTTTGGCCATAAAGTTTTAAAAAAAATTGCTTTGTGACTTTTAGAGAAGCAAATTATTTGTGTCATTGAGACCAATAATTTAAAAGCCCACCGGTTTGCCCATTGTTCAGCCTGGTCTATTGTTGCCTGCATTTCCTCTCAATGTACACAAGATTAGGTCCCATTATCTTTAAGCCCCATCATCTGCATACAAGACCTTCCCCATTCCACTATCAATTCCTTCAAAAATATCATTAATCATAATATTAAACAAAACAGGGCTACACACGCTGTCTTGGGGGGTACCATTTTCAACTTGATATGTTTTGGAGTACTCTGTACCAACTCTTACCTCAATCATTCTATCATACAGGAAATTTAATACCCAGTTCTATAGATTACCTTCAGTACCAAATTGATTTGATTTAATCAGCAACCCTTCCTTCCACAGCATGCCATAAGTTTTTTCTACATCAAAGAAGACAGCTATCACATTTTCCCTATTTACCTGGGCTTTCCTAATTTCAGATTCTTGGAGCAAAATGGAATCCATAGTATTTCTCCCTTTTCAGAACCCACTTTGAAAAAGAGAAAGACATTCCCTCCCTTCCAAAATTTAATTCAGCCTATCAGTCACCCTTTGTTCCATTGTTTTCCCGAACTGTGTGGTAAGAGCTTCCGGCCTTGTAGCATGACCTTGAGTTACAATTTATTAAAATCATTCTTTGCTGAAGAAAAAATGTTTCAAACCAAAAGTCTGGCTTTTGAGACTGCTTCCCTCACCAAAGAACCAGAGCTGTAACCCTATCCATCAGCCATAAAGTGGAAGTTAATCCCTTTCTCCAAGACCCTTTGGCAAAGGAATGTTCTAATTGATAGTTTTATGATCGACATAGTCCATACGTGTGGGGAACCCAAGACTTTCCAGTTTACAATCAACCAGTTTCACAGTGCCATCTGGTGGATGAATCAGGACTATTTAACTTTTTCCTTTGCTGCTGAATTTATGCAATTTTGGACAAATGAACTAATTCATATTCTTTCTCTTAAGATAGTACCTGTTCCTGAAGAACAAGGATTGAACTCTGGGATGGACAATGTGGTTTCAAATGATTTTATTGATATGATTTGACTTGATAGGATTTTGATATGTTCTGCTCTTTTCAGGAAGAAATTAATGTTTGCATGCTTACTATCACAAGTTAATTAGTTACAATTCAATTCAACTTTATTTATATAGCGCCATTTCACAACAACAGTCATCTCATAGCACTATCAACTGTAGGGGGAACTCCCACAGTTGCAGAAAGACCCAAGCAATCAGGTGATCCCCTGTGAGCAAGCACTTGGCAATGGTGGAGAGGAAAAACTCCCTTTTAACAGGAAGAAACCTCCAGCAGAACCAGGCTCAGGGAGGGGCAGTCATCTGCTCTGACTGGCTGGGGGGTGAGGGGATAGAGAAGAAGAAAAGAACAGACATGTAGAGAGCAAACAGCACGATGGGGACTCAATCTATGGGAGAGAACAAACAAATGTTAATGACCAGCAAAAAAAATATTTCATTGAGAGTGAGAAAAGGAGTGAGGCCCAGTGCATTACTGGAGGTCCCCCGGCTGACTAAACCTATTAGCAGCATAACTAAGGGAGGGTTCAGAAACACATGATCCCTCCCCAATTGTAGGCTATATCAAAAAGATAGGTTTTATCCCTTTTCTTAAAAACAGAGATCGAGTCTGACTCCCGAATCCAGATTGGCAGCTGATTCCACAGGAGAGGAGCTTGATAACTGAAGGCTCTGCCTCCCATTGTACTTTTGGAGATTCTAGGTATTACAAGTAATCCTGCATTTTGGGAGCGTAGTGCTCTGTTAGGATAATACGGTAGTATCAGATCTTTTAAATAAAAAGGAGCCTGATTGTTTAGAGCTTTGCAAGTAAGAAGAAGGATTTTAAACTTAATTCTAAACTCTATGGGAAGCCAATGAAGGGAGGCCAGAACCGGAGAGATATGATCTCTCTTTCTAGTACCTGTTAAAACTCTTACTGCAGCATTTTGGATAAGCTGAAGACTTTTTAAAGATGTTTTAGGACAGCCTGATAATAAAGAATAACAATAATCTAATCTCGAGCTAACAAAAGTGTGGATCAGTTTCTCAGCATCACTCTGAGACAAGATGCTCCTAATCTTGGCAATATTACGCAAATGATAGAAGGCAGTCTTAGAAACAAATTTAATATGTGAATTGAAGGACAAATCCTGATCAATAATAACTCCAAGGTTCCTCACAGAGCTATTAAGAGAAAGAGTAACCGCATCCAAACTGAAAGTTTGATTTGGAAAGGAATTTCTAAGGTTTTTTGGACCAACAAGAATGACTTCAGTCTTATCTGAATTTAATAGCAGGAAATTACAAGTCATCCAAGCTTTGATTTTCTTAAGACAGGCTTCTAACTTGGCTAATTGATTACTATCATCTGGATTCATTGACAGGTATAATTGTGTGTCATCAGCATAACAATGAAAATGTATACAGTGCTTTCTAATAATGTTGCCTAACGGAAGCATATAAACTAAAAAAGAGTAGGGCCTAGCACAGATCCCTGTGGAACTCCATGACTGAGCTTTGAGTTGAAAGAAAACTCATTATTTACATGAACAAACTGGAACCTATCAGATAAATAAGATCTAAGCCACTGCAACGAAGTTCCATTAAATCCAACATAGTGTTCTAATCTATCAAGTAGAATATTATGATCGATAGTATCAAAAGCTGCACTAAGGTCTAAAAGGACAAGTACAGAAACTAGTCCATTATCAGATGCAATGAGGAGGTCGTTAGTGACCTTCGCTAAGGCTGTTTCAGTACTATGATGGATTCTAAACCCAGACTGAAACTCTTCAAGTAAACCATTTCCCTGCAGGTGGTCAAATAATTGCGTAGCAACAACTCTTTCTAAGATTTTTGAAATGAAAGGGAGATTAGAGATTGGTCTATAGTTAGCTAAAGCTCCTGGATCTAGCGTTGGCTTTTTGAGTAAGGGTTTAATTACAGCTGTTTTAAAAGCCTGCGGTACATGGCCTAATGTTAATGAGGAATTGATTATTTGAAGAATAGAGCTACCAATAAATGGGAAGACTTCTTTAAATAACCTGGTAGGAATAGGGTCTAAAAGACAAGTTGAAGGTTTGGATGAGGAAACTATTTTGTCTAACTCACAAAGGTCGATTGGAGTAAACTCATCAAGACAGACATCAATAGAAGGAGTTGTAGTAGTTACTGTATTTAAGTTAACTGTGGGAAGAATCTGATTGATTTTATCTCTGATGGATGAAATTTTATTATTGAAAAAGTTCATAAAGTCCTGACTAGTAAGCTCTAAGGGAATGCTAGGATTGACAGAGTCCTGACTCTTTGTCAACCTGGCTACAGTGCTGAAAAGAAACCTGGGATTATTCTTGTTCTATTCTATTAATGCAGAGTAATAACTTGTTCTAGCTTTTCTAAGAGATTTTTTATAAATTAAAAGATGATTTCTCCAAGCTAAATAGATTTCATCTAAATTAGTGGAGCGCCATTTTCTTTCTAATTGGCGAGTCTTCTGTTTTAAGCTATGAGTTTCTGTGTTGAACCAAGGAGTTAGAAATCTCTGATTAGACTTTTTCTTTTTTAAGGGGGCCACCAAGTCTAGAGTCTGTTGCAGAGAAGCTGAAACACTATCCACCATGTTATCAATTACAGAAGGAGCAAGCTGTCTATAGCTTATTTCCGTTGTGTTGACACATGGCATAGAGGAAACAATCTGCATAAATTTGGTAACAGCATCATCTGAGAGGCATCTACTGTAATAATATTTTTCTTTAGGAGCCAAATAGTCAGAAATAGTAAAATCAAAGGTTAACAGACAATGGTTTGACAGTACAGGGTTATGAGGAGACACTACAAGATTTTCTATTTCTATGCCATATGTCAGAACAAGGTCCAATGTATGGTGGAGGTAATGAGTAGAATTTCCTACTTTCTGAGAAAACCCAATCGAGTCTAATATTGAATTAAATGCCACATTAAGGCAGTCACTATCTACATCCACATGTATATTAAAGTCCCCTACTATAATTATTCTATCAGATTTCAGCACTAAATCAGCTAAGAAATCAGCAAATTCGGATAAAAATTCTGAGTAGGTTGATGGGGAACGATAAATTATGGCAAATAAAATTGGGTTTAACCTAAAATTGCTAAAGTGCCCAATACTGAGGACCAGGCCCTCAAAGGAATTATAACATGTTTTTTGCTTTACATTAACTAGTAATTTGGAATGGTAAATTGTTGCTACTCCTCCTCCACGACCAGAACTTCTGGGATTTTGACAGTTTAAATAACCAGAGGGAGTTGATTCATTTAAACCAACATAATCCTCTTGCCCTAACCAAGTCTCTGTAAGGGTAATTAAATCAATCTGATGATCAATTAACAGATCATGGACTAACAGAGACTTGGGAGTTAGAGACCTAATATTTAATAAACCACAATTAATTTTTAAATTATGAGGAGGAACAGAGGCCAGTTCATTCAATTTAGAGGCTTTATGTTTAATTTGAGTTTTACCAATATTTTGCTTTATCACTTTGGGATGCTTATGCATTATATTTTTATTTACTTTGGAGGGAGCAGACAACGATTCTCTGATGGGGAAGACAGGGGTTAAGCCGAGGGGTGGCGGATGAAGAGGAGCTGCAGAGAGGCGTGTAAGACTGCGACTCTGCTTCCTGGTCCCAACTCTGAGTAGTCAGGGTTTTGGAAATTTGGATAAAAAAGATGCCAAATTGTTAGACAAATGAGAAGCACCATCCAAAGTGGGATGAATGCTGTCTCGTCTCATAAGACCAGGCTTTCCCCAAAAAGAGCTCCAATTGTCAATGTAGCCCACGTCATTTTTAGGACACCACACAGACAGCCAGCGGTTCAAGGATGACGAGCGGCTAAACATGTCATCACTGGTCAGATTGGGGAGGGGCCCAGAGAATTCTACAGTGGCAGACATCGTTTTTGCAAAGTCACACACCGATTCTATATTAAGTTTCGTGACTTCCGACTGCCGGAGACGGATGTCATTAATGCCGGTGTGAATAACAATTGTGGAGTATTTACAGTTACTTTTAGCCAGCATTTTCAAATTTGACTCGATGTCGCCTGCTCTGGCCCCAGGAATGCATTTGACTATGGCTGCTGGAGTCTCTAGGTTCACGTTTCTGACTACAGAGTCGCCAATGATCAGAGTTTTTTCCTCAGCGGGTGTGTCGCTGAGTGGGGAAAAATGATTAGAAACGTGAACAGGTTGGTGGTGTACCGGGGCTTTGCGATTAGGCTTCCTTCTCACCGTCACCCACCCAGTCTCCTCGCTGCTGAGGAGAGCCGGGGAACCGCTGACAGGGGGGCCTAAGCTAGCTAGCAACGCTGCAGCTAAGGGGCGTCCGTCGAGATTAACTGGCGCAGATGGTGTTTCAATGCAGCGGAGCCGGGATTCCAAATCAGACAACCTCGCCTCGAGCGCCTCAAAAAGACAACATTTATTACATTTACCGTTATCACTAAAAGAGGCAGAGGTGTAGCTAAACATCTGACAGAGAGAGCACACCAGAGGAGGAGAGGAAAGAGAGCTAGTAGCCATAGCTAGTGGCTAGCTAGTGGCTGGAGAGCAAACCACACAGGCAGACAGCAAAACAGGAAGTGACGATACGTTACCACAAGGAAGTGACGATCTTACACTGTAGATGCATTCTATGCTCCTTTATTGAGTAGAATATCTTAGTCACTAAAGTTTAAAGAAGTTATGCTTTATTCAGCACACTTCTTTAAGGAGGGTCTCAGTCTTCATATCAAATGTCTCTATGTCTGCTCTGGGGAAGACCCCCACCTCAGGAACTTTAAGCGATCAATGGGCTCCTGACACCAATCTTCATCTCCTCTTTTAGGTCGAATTTATTACTTTTGTTGAACAAAGCTCAAATGTAATTGGTTCAGCTCAGGTTTCATGAAGATTGGGCCACCCTACAACACCAGAAAAAACTTGATTTTATTGCTCTTTGTTCAGAGTCTGTTCTGGGTGTTGGCCAAGCTGTCAGGAGCTTTTTTTTTTTTTTTTTGTTATTTATTTGTACCCGTAGGTAGATTTGGTTTGCAGTCTGGTGACAAGCCACCGACTGCCGGTCGCTGCGTGCGCGAGCGCCCTAAACCTACATGTTTTTGGTATGCGGGAGGAAACCGGAGAAATCCCGGAGAAAACCCACGCAACACGGGGAGAACATGCAAACTCCACACAGCTCACTGTTGGTCGGGGGCTGGGATCGAGCCCACGATTTCATGATCCCCGCGATCCCCCGGCCGAGGGTAAACTGTGCTGCCACAGTGCTAAACCACTGCGCTGCTCCTCCAATTTTTCTCCTATCTTTTAAGAAGGGTCCAGAGCCTGTCATGCTCTGTGTAGATCCTGTTTCTTTTCTTTAAAATCCATTTTTTGTATTTAAGAGACTTTTATTTAGCATTTTCATTTTTCACATAAAAAACAACAACAAAAAAAGGAAACAAAAAAGAAAATCACAAACAAGCAGACATATATGAAATAAAATTTATAATTTTCTTTTGTGTATTTCAGGTACTAGATCAATTTTTTTTTCCCATAGGCAAATGTAAAGGGAAAGTCAATCGTTCCATCGTGTAGATTTCTTTAACAATGTCTATCCACTCTAAAAATATTGATGGTTCTGCACAAGACCATTTTACTTTCACTTTTTCCCATCTCCCTTAAGTGTACAATGTTTTTTTTCCTTCTGCTTTTTTTTAATATAATATACAAAAAAAAAAAACTTACATATATACAGAAAACCCCTCCCTCCCAATTCCTCAAGGCTTAAAAAAAAAGAAAAAAAAAAGAGACAGGGTCACCCTGCTGTGTTTTAACTTATCCCAGATGACACGCATTTGTAATCACCTTATGATTTTCCAACCAAACATTCGTTGATTATTATTATTATTATTATTATTACATAATTTTCAACAAAAAGAAGAGCTTTCAATATATTCTATAAAAGGACTCCATGTCAAGGCAAAGGTCCTACGGGTTCTGCAAACATTATATCTAAGTTTTTCTAGTGGTAGAAAGAAGAGCACCTCCTTTAGCCAATGCGAGATAGATGGAGGGTTATTTGACTTCCACTGGAAAAGAATAAGCCTGCGGGCAAGTAAAGAAGCGAATGCCAGAGCATTACCTTGATAAGTTGTGAGTTTGCATTCTGGGGGTATTATGCCAAAAATAGCTATGTGGGAACTGGGGATTCATGTTAAAAGAAGAAAAAGTGTTTCCCAGGAGTAAATCCTTTAAAAAAAACTAATCTCTGTCTATGCCAGAGGCGAAAAGCATTGTCAAGCACGGAGGGTGTAAAAAACTGATTATTTGCTATTGGGCAGAGCGTGGTAGCCTGAACTAACTTAAAGTGCCTTCTGAACTGGAGCCATATTTTTAAAGAGGATCTAACCACCGGATTCAATACCTGTATGCGATGAGTATATGTCAACGGTGAGGATAAGATAGGTAACGGGTTGGACAGAAGCTCCATCTCAACCCAACTCAGGCCCTCCTTATCCTTATATGCATTGATCCAATGTAAAAATTTTACCATGTTTGCTGCCCAATAATAAAAGATAAAGTTAGGTAGGCCCAAACCTTCTGCCTTCTTTGGTACCTCCAGGTACTTCCTTTTCATCCTAGGATTTAAACTGTTCCAAATGAATGATGAAATCAACCGGTCTAGTTGTTGGAAAGCTGTTTTAGACATAAATATAGGGATCATTTGGAATATATACAAAAATCTTGGCAGAATTGTCATTTTTACTATATTTATCCGGCCTGCTAATGAAATGGGTAAGTTCGACCATTTTTTTTTAATGTCTTGAGCTGTCCATTCAATCAATTAATTTTCTAAAATTATGATTATATAATCCACCTATTGAACAAGTAATCTTAATGCCTAGATACATAAATATATTCTTTTCTAATTTAAATGGAAATCCAGAGTAATCACAATCTACATCATTAATAGGGAATAACAAACTCTTAGAGTAATTAATTAAGAAATAACCAAAATTATCTAAGATACATAATAATTTTGGTATGGTTCCTTCTGGGTTAGATACGTACACTAGTAAATCGTTTGCATACAGCGATATCTTGTGAAGTTTATTGTCCCATGAAATGCCTCTCACCTCGTCTTCTTTTCTAATCACTATGGCCAGCGGTTCAATCGCTAGGTTAAATAGGTAAGGAGAGAGGCTGCAGCCCTGTCTGCAACCCCTGTAAAGCCCAAAATAATCAGAGAGTGTGGTATTTGTCCATACTGCTGCCGTAGGGGAATCATATATTATTCTAATCCAAGCTTGAAATGATGGACCAAAGCCAAATCTTTCTATAACAGTGAATAAATATTGCCACTTGACACGATCAAACAACTTTTCAGCATCTAACGAAATCACTATTTCTGTTTCTTTGGATGTATGTGGTATATACAGTATATTCAGAAGATGACGCATGTTATAAAAAGATTGCTGGCCGGGTATACATAAAGCCAGTTTGGTCATTGTTCACAATTGATGCTATAACTGTCTCAATGCGAGTGGCCAGAATTTTTGTAAGAATTTTACAGTCACAATTTAACAAACTTATCGGGTGATATGAGCCGCAGAGTAAGGGGTCTTTATCTTTTTTAAGCAAAATTGATATAATTGCCTGCGTCATGGTCTGAGGTAATTTCTGTTGGTGGAAAATGTCAGTGTATACTTGTTTAAGAATTGGAGCCAACTTAAGTGCAAATTCTTTATAGAATTCAATAGAGAAGCCATTGGGGCCTGGGGCTTTATTACTCTGCATGGATCTTATTGCTTGTAATATTTCTGCTGTCGATATTTCTCTGTCCATTTGTACGCGGTCCTCTGGCGTAATTTTTGGAATAGTCAGACCATCTAAAAATTCGGATACAAGTGAAAAGTCTCTGGAGATTTCAGGAGAATAGAGACTAATATAAAATTGTTTAAATTGGTCATTTATATCATCTGGGTTGGCAGTTTCTGTTCCTAATGATGTGTGGATTTTAAGAATGGTGTTGGCAGCCACAGATTGTCTAATCTGGTGTGTCAATAATTTCCCCGCTTTCTCTCCATGTTCGTAAAAAGTCTGTTTGGATTTAAAAAACAATTGCTCTGTATGTTTAATGAACATATTATCGAATTCTGTTTTAAAAAGTAACTTTTCTTTATATAATTCAGGGGTAGGAGAAACAGCATATAGACGATCTGTTTCTGCTATATTCTGAAATAGTTCTATCATACGTTGTTTGTTTTTTTTCCTCTCATATGCGGTATATGAAATTATTTGGCCTCCGAGATAAGCTTTGAGTGCTCCCCAAATCACAGACAATCGAACATCAGGAGTTTGGTTGATCTTCATAAAATATACGATTTGTTGTGAAAGGAAGTTTTTGAAGGAGTCCTTAGAAAGCAGGAGAGGGTCAAACTGCCAAGTGTGCTGGGGTCTAGAGCAATCTGGGAAGCTCATATCTAATTGTACGTGGCTATGATCAGAGATCACAATAGCATTATATTGGCACCCCTTAACCATGGAGGAGGTTCTGCCATCTAAGAGAAAAAAAATCAATTCTAGAGTAAGAATGATGTACAGGGGAGAAAAAAGAGAATTGTTTTGTAGTTGGATTATTTTTCCTCCAAGGGTCAAAAAGAGCATACGAGTCCACCCCCATAGTTGGGGCTGCACGGTGGCGCAGTGGTTAGCACTGCAGCAGCACAGTTTACCCTTGGCCGGGGGATCGTGGGGATCGTGGGTTCGATCCCAGCCCCCAACCAACAGTGATCTGTGTGGAGTTTGCATGTTCTCCCCGTGTATGCGTGGGTTTACCCCGGGATTTCTCCGGTTTCCTCCCACATGCCAAAAACATGCAGGTTAGGTTAGGTTAATTGGAGACTCTAAAGTGGCCCTAGGTGTGAATGTGTGTGTGAATGGTTAAGGGATAGCACCGTATCGTGGCTGCTTCATCCATCCAGGTGGTGGATGACCCTCAGTTTCCCCTCTGGGGATCAATAAAGTATACTAAATCTAAAAAAAAAATAAATAAATAAACGACTGAATGACCCTACCTGCCCTTGAAATCTTACTGTTGGGTCTTGAATTGGACCTATCTAAAAAAGAGTGTAATACACAGTGAAAGTCTCCCCCCAGTATCAGTAGATAATCGTTAAGATCGGGAAGGATTGTTATAAAATTACTGAAAAAAGAGGGATCATCCCAGTTTGGCCCATAGATATTCGCTAAAACCACTTGTGTACCAAATATATTGCCTGTGATCACTACATACCTTCCACGAGGGTCAGAGATGGTTGATGAAGAGATAAATGGAACACCCTTCTTGATCAGAATGGCTGTGCCCCGTGCTCTGCTCTCATATCTCGAACTAAAAATCTGTCCAATCCAGGCTTTTTTTAGTCTCACATGTTCGGTTGATAGGAGGCGCGTTTCCTGTAGAAACATGATATCAGAACCAAGAGATTTTAAATGTCCCAGAACCCTGTTACGTTTCACAGGATTATGAATTCCTTTCATATTCCAACTCAGGAAGTGAAGAGAGCTAAAAGTATGAGTGTCAGACATTGAACCTTTATCAAAATACAAAGAAAGAAAAGCAATTGATCCTGTCTACAAACAAACAAGAAAAAAAAAATAAAATAAAAAATAAAGCCTTGAGACCCCATGCTGCTCCAGCAAAACCTTCAGGATTGCACTTCCCTTTGCTGGTATGACACAGTCAATGCACATAGTAAAAAGGAAAAAAAAAACTCTCCTAACGGGCCTTGGCTAGGCTAAACAGTCCACAGATATGAATAATAGGAAAACAGGAGAGAGAGAAAAAATATGTCACACTTAGAATATGGGACATTTTAAATTTCAACTCTTGGATTAACATTTTCAGACTAGCTCTCTGATGGTGGGTAAAGTTAAATTAAATTATCTGAGATAATATCTAAGAAAAAAAAGGGTGGAGGGAAGGGGAAAACAACTCAATCCAGAAACACTTTGGGGTTAATCCATTCTTTGTCTATCCTTCGTCTTCATTTAGTTCAATTTTTTTCTTTTCTTTCCGCCCCTTCCTTTCTCTACTTCCCCCTCCCTCCCCTCCTCTGTGCTCTAAGTAGAAACAGCAGATCACTAGTCCAGCCACCTAAGTAATCTTATTCATTTTAGCCACACATTCTTATACTTACACCCATCAAAATAAATAAATAAAAATTTTAAAAAATCATATGCAATACATATACACATAAATACAACATAAAAAAACAAAAAAGGAGTAATAAAAAAGGGACAAATCTACAGTAAGAGAATTAATCAACTTATAAGAAAACCTGTACTTATAAAAAACTTAAAGAAAATTCAAAATTAAAATAAAAAAAAAATCATATTTTTAAAACCATGATGTAAAAAAATAAGAGGGAAATAAGGGAAACATATATAGAACTTTTTTTTTTTGGGCTGCACGGTGGCGCAGTGGTTTAGCACTGTGGCAGCACAGTTTTACCCTCGGCCGGGGGATCGCGGGGATCATGAGATCGTGGATTCGATCCCAGCCCCCGACCAACAGTGAGCTGTGTGGAGTTTGCATGTTCTCCCCGTGTTGCGTGGGTTTACTCCGGGATTTCTCCGGTTTCCTCCCACATACCAAAAACATGTAGGTTTAGGGCGCTCGCGCACGCAGCGACCAGCAGCCGGTGGCTTGTCACCAGACTGCAAACCAAATCTACCTACGGGTACAAATAAGTAACAAAAAAAAAAAAAATTTTTTTTTTTTTTTAGAAAAAATAAAATCAACACAAAGTTAACTAATTTAAACTGAGAAAAATATGACAATTTCTTGGATGCAAGGCTACTAGGTGAGATCATCGATTGTTTGTTAGTTACCGTTCCATCTGGAGAACCGTACCAGTCACTGTCCTTTAGCCATTTTTTGTATTTTAATCTTCTTTTTAATTAAATCACTGTGCAAGAAGATTTATATATTTTTTCTAAGCTTAAACCAACTCATTTAAACCACCAACTTCGAAGAAATGCATTTGTAACATGTTTTGCCTCCATTTTGGGTTTCTGATCGGACTTTGCACAATAAACTATTTCCTTCTTCAGTGCATTAGAGAAGATCTCGCCCAGTTTGCTGGAGACCAGCCATTGTGATCCTGGGAGCAAGCCATAAGTGGTAAGGAACCTGTCTACCAGCCTCCCCACAGACCCACGCTGGTCCAGTGAAACAGAATCCAGTGGACCCACCTGCTACCCACTGGGACACAATGATTCTGCTTGGCTTACAGTCTGTTGTTAATTTACCTTAATTCTTCAGAATATTCCTGGTATAAGTTCTCTTAACTTAATTTATGCAAACCCCATCAGAATCTCAAAATGCATGTCATCTTTCATTAATTTATGTTCTTTTTCAGAGTAAAACAATTTTTCTAAATTTTTATAAAGTTAATTAGCATTTTCTTTATAAAATTGCATCCATTTTTCCTAACAATGCTATTTTATGGTTTTCCAATTTCCAGTATACTGATAAATTAAACTATGCTTCATCTGGTTCCACAAATGCTTGATTCATAAGTAACTCAATCTATGACGCCCATAATACATGTTGAATTATCTGTTTAAAGTTATCCAAATATGTTAACCTATTCTGACATTTCTTATTAAACCATTGAAAGACATATGGGAGTTACTGTTTATTTCATGTCCATCTTCTTGATTATCCAGAGACAAGAACTCACAAGGGTTTATTTTGAGACTGATTCATAATTGGTACAAATAAAGAATTGTTACAAAAAATGTCAATTATCTGGACTGGTGCCCTACGTGTCATAACTCTGGCTCTCACAAGCCAGAAAGGAGATGCGAGGGCGACCAGTGAGTTAGCGTAATTTATTAACATAAACACACAACGTACAAAATAACAAAGTAAAGAGCCGCGTGGGGCTAAAACACACACACTACACTAGATAACGAACAGCAAAGTAAAGAGCCACGTGGGGCTAAAAACACACACAGAACTAAGGATAACATACAACCCAGGGAGAAAGGCTAGAGAGGCGGCGAGGGAAAAACACACGCCGAGTTGCAGCACTTACTTTGGGGGAAGCGCCGAGGTAACGGCGAACTGAAGCTAGACGAAGGAGCTAACAGTCGTGGAAACACAAGGCACGTCTTTCCATAGCGAGGTCGCAGCAACGAGTAACTCTCGGCTGCTCGCTTAAGTGGGGGAGATGATTGATGATAGGAGACAGCTGTCCCAGCGCAGCTGAACTAGACAGCTGGGAATCAGCTGGGCGCTGTCAAAGTACGGGCCTTGGAAGACCCGGCACGGACTACCACGGAGCAGGAGCGTCACTGGACAACCTGAACGGAGAGGATAGCGTTCAGGTCGTGACAGTACTCCTCCCCCGAGCCGCGCCTCCTGGAGCAGGCTAACCCCCCCCCCCCCCGAGGGAAGACCAGGGAGGGCGGTGGGGGCCAGATCTGGGAGAAAGGGAGGGACCAGGAAAAGGAGGCAGGGAAGAAAAAAAAACCTAGGTACAGTATAGGATCGGATACCATAATAATAATTTCAAAAACGGGGAAAAAAAACCATCACCCCCCCTCTGCAGAGGCCAGACGGTCCATGCAGGAGACCACAGGAGGTGGGGAGAACAAACTGCAGAACTATAGCGACATAGTCAAAAAAAAAAAAAGGTTCACAATAACTTAGGGCGAGGACAATGCAAAACTCATGTCCTAACGACCAAAAAAAAACTACAAAACTCAGTGAACATAAGGTTGCAGAAGACTACACATGTAACCCCGGCCAAAAACAGAATGTACAAAGGAACAATCCGGGCACAAGACCTAAAAATAAAGCCTGAGGCCGCTAACTGGCATAAAGATACAAAAAAAAAAATTAACTCCTCAAACACGAATTAGCACAACACAGAAAATCAAACAGTCTGGAGGAGGATATAAATGCAGATGAACAAAAACTACTCTGAATAAGGCCAGGCAATGTGAGGCAAAAGCTACTTAAAGGACAAATTAGAATAAGAATACATACAGGGATCGTAAGACAAAGAAAATAGTCTAAGGACAATTCTTGGTTGGAATGACACCACAATAAGGACTCTGGCGCAAAAAGTTCCTCGATGTCCTGAATGAAATTAAATAATGAAGGGCAAACAGAACACAAGGCTATGAACAGTCAGTCAACCCTTCAGGAACGACAGCAGGTGGAGCAGGCGATGACAGCTTGTCCGGCGGGCGGCCCGAACTCCACCAAGCCAGGAACCACAACACCAGTTCGGGTGGCCTACCCGAGTCCCAGGCTAGGAGACACAGTTTCTCCGGAGGCCGACCCAGATCACCGAACCAGCCAGATGGCTCCCCAGGCGGTCGTCCCGTGACCTCAGACCACGGAGAGCTGAGGGAGAAGTCTTGGTGCAGCTTCCTCCCTGAGGGAAACGGCAGGAGGAAACTGACCCAGGTGAGAAAAACCCCAACATTAGTAGGGGGAGAGGAGATGGAGGCAAGGGGCAAAATCAGTCTGACATCCAATGATAACAAGGGCAGGGGGAAACTGGCCCGGGTGAGAGGAACCCCAACAGCGGCAGGAGGAGAGATGATGGAGGCAAGGGACGAAGTCAGCCTGATGTCAGGCGAACACAATCCTCCAGCTCCCTCACTGACCTTTACCCGGACCGGCGAAACACTCCCGGCGGACCCCGACTGGGCTGGAACAGCACTCCCGGCGGACCCCGACTGGGCCGGAACAGCACTCCCAGCGGACCCCAGCTGGGCCGGAACAGCACTCCCGGCGGACCCCAGCTGGGCTGGAACAGCACTCCCGGTGGACTCCAGCTGGACCAGAACAGCACTCCCGGGCGCAGCATCTGAGGTGAACACCGTGCAGAGAACCGGAACCTCCGAGATGGCACCCAGAGCTGGTTCGTCTCCGGTGACCCTGGGGAGAGGCTCAGAGAGAGAAAAGGAACCGGGATCAGGATCACCGGCAGCGGCAGAGCCCGGCGAGACAGGCTCGAGCGCAGCAGACGGCTGCACCCGGCCCGCCCCCCCGAGAGACAGGCAATAATGCTCCAGAAAATGAATGAAAGAAGGAAAATAGAGCACTCGCCTGATCTCGGGTTCTACCGCCATCCAGGACTTCGATGCTCCGGGTTCAGCGTGCAGGACTCCGTCCTCCGGCTCCAACTCGACTGCGAATGGCTCCGCAGCCGGCATGATGGTTTCCACAGTCAACACGACCTCCAAGCGCCGAAGACCGCGTTGACAGCCCGCATGGCGTGGAGGCAGGAGATCTGGGCTCTGCTGGGCCGAACCATTCCTCTGTGGAGACCCGGGGATGCTTAATCGTTGGCGCTGGCTCCAACAGGCAGTTCGACCTTTTCCTCTGCCCATGACGTGGCTGCGGGGCTGGGGCAAAACCTTCCAGGGCCGCAGGCCGCCTCCTCCTCGCGCGGCGGTGCACACCTTGCACCGGGGCACACTCAGGGGGAAGAGACACAGAGGACGCAGGTTCATATTCAACTTTTGCAGCGGGAGGAGAGAGCTCAGGGGACTGTGAACCCTGAACTCCAACCCCAGGAATCAAACAAGGCAATTCACTCATAATGGGAGGAGAATGAAAGGACACTTGCCTGATTCCCGGAGGGCCGGTGGAATCCGCTGCAAGGGACTTGAGTCTTTCCTCTCCCAGCCGGATAGAAGTAGAGGACCCCCCGGACAGATGAGGTGGTGCCACTCGCACCGGATCGGGGCCGGGAACACCTGGAGGCGAATTCGCGCCATTCTCAGCAGCCGGAGTGAATGACGAAGAGGGGGGAGAAACAGCTGAGGAGAGCCGGGGGCCCAAAGCTGACGGGACAGCGGGGAGAGTGGGCCCAGGAGTGGGAGCAGCTGATTCGCTTCTTCGGCAAGACACGGGAGCTACAGCAGGCTGGGAGGCGGAATTCATGTGGTTTCCTGGAGCGGGATCCGGACGGGGCTCTCGCTGAGATGAACGGGGAATTTGGGAGCGATGTCTTCTGAATGTGAGATCGGGGAAACGCCGCTCCTGTGCGGAGACCGAAGCCAACAGGTCAGCGTATTCCGGATAATCATTCAGCTCAGGGTTCTTCTCAACCAGCCTGACCGCCGCAATCACGTGCTTCATGGCTACGGGGGGAACGGCGGCGGAACAAGCGGCTGCCACTCGGTCCGCAATGCGAATTGCTGTCACTCTCATCTTCTCCGGGGGAACCCCGGTTGACGTCACTCTATCTTGGGGATCACCCCTGGGTGAGGCGAACTCCTGGACTGGATCGGCGGCAGGAGCGGGATTCCGAAGCGAGGAGCGATGGTGTCCTGTCTTTGGCTTCCTGCCGGGGTTCTCCTCCAGCCTACAGAGTCTCTCCCAGGCCACAGAGATGTCTGCCCTCCTCGCCTTAACCTCGGGGAGAAGGAAGTAGCGAGGAAAGTTGTTAATCATACTCTCGGCGAGCTCCAAGCGCCAGCGTATCTCGCTGGGAGAATCGTAGAGGTCCGTGGTGAACAGTGTTCCGTCCACAAGGTCCAGAGCCTCCGAGAGATCGTGGCCTGGGTGCCGCATATGTCTCCTGGAGGGAGACATGATACAAGCCTGCCCGCACCCAGAGGAAGGGAAAAAAACGACGAGTCCCACAGCAAACTCACGGTCGCGGACGTCTCAGTCTGGCTGCGACCTACTGTCATAACTCTGGCTCTCACGAGCCAGAAAGGAGATGCGAGGGCGACCAGTGAGTTAACGTAATTTATTAACATAAACACACAGCGTACAAAATAACAAAGTAAAGAGCCGCGTGGGGCTAAAACACACACACTACACTAGATAACGAACAGAAAAGTAAAGAGCCACGTGGGGCTAAAAACACACACAGAACTAAGGATAACATACAACCCAGGGAGAAAGGCTAGAGAGGCGGCGAGGGAAAAACACATGCCGAGTCGCAGCACTTACTTTGGGGGAAGCGCCGAGGTAACGGCGAACTGAAGCTAGACGAAGGAGCTAACAGTCGTGGAAACACAAGGCACGTCTTTCCATAGCGAGGTCGCAGCAACGAGTAACTCTCGGCTGCTCGCTTAAGTGGGGGAGATGATTGATGATAGGAGACAGCTGTCCCAGCGCAGCTGAACTAGACAGCTGGGAATCAGCTGGGCGCTGTCAAAGTACGGGCCTTGGAAGACCCGGCACGGACTACCACGGAGCAGGAGCGACACTGGACAACCTGAATGCAGAGGATAGCGTTCAGGTCGTGACACTACGAGGATTTGAGTGTAATGAAAGTAAATCTTCATTCCTCCTCACATTCATATTTACATTAATATGTGTACCAACATTAAATTACCTATAAAAACCCTTAATTCCACTACAGCCTGTAATTATTGGGATATGATGAATCTTTCCCTGGCTTTAAGACTGGTACTACAACTGACTGTTTCCATGCCCTTGGAATCTTCCCAGTTTCCCAAACGTCATTAAATAGCTTTAATATTGTTTGAAGTGCACTCTCCTCCATGTGCGCCAACATCCTATAACAAACTCCATCCTTCACTGGTGAAGACTGCTTCAATTTCAGATTAGCCCTTTTCAATTCCGACAGAGTGAATGGCAAATCTATTGAGTCCCTTGAAGTATTCTTCCTTATGTTTACATGTGGGTGTTTGGAAAAAGTGTTTTCCCTGCTTTGTCTAATTGTGTTTGGTAGGTTTTCTGAACTATGAATCTTCACTAAAGTTTGCGCCAAAAGTTCTGCTTTGTCTATATTAGTAATAACTATTTCCCCATTACTGTCTAACACTGGTATTTTATACTCTCTTCTAATACCACTCATTTTCTTAATCATGCCCCAAATATCTGATAGCTGTGTTTCTCTTCCTATAGTATTACAATACTGTCTCCAAAATAAAAGCTTAGCTGTTTTGTTTTCCTGACGATTGCCTGACACCATTTGTTCTCAGTTGCTGCTTCCAAAGTATGGCACTTTTTCACTTGTCTGAATGCCCTATTTCTGTTTTTAACAGCTTTATTACAATTATCATCCCACCAAGGAAGATTCTTTCATTGTCTTTAACCTGTACTTGATTTTTGATTTTTGATTTTGTATACTTTATTGATCCCCAGAGGGGATATTGAGGGCATCCACCTGGATGGATGAAGCAGCCACGGTACGGCGCTTTCCCTTAACCATTCACACACACATTCACACCTAGGGCCACTTTAGAGTCTCCAATTAACCTAACCTGCATGTTTTTGGTCTGTGGGAGGAAAACGGAGAAATCCCGGAGTAAACCCATGCAGATACGGGGAGAACATGCAAACTCCACACAGATCACTGTAGGTCAGGGGCTGGGATCGAACCAGGGATCGCATGGCCAAGGGTGAGTTGCTGTGCTGCCGCAGTGCTAACCACTGCACCACCGCACCGCCCAAACTTTTTGGTATTGTTCGATTTGCAGACTATTATAATCGCACTGGCACTTTTACTAAATTTCTTCTCATCAATAATGTCCTCACTATTTAGCTGATACTACTGCATGCCCATCCATGCCCGTAGAATCCAAGTATAAGCAAACATTTCTGCATGCCCGTAGGAAGCAGGTGTAAGCAAACATGTCACCGTTCTTTCAGTAATGCCTGCCTTTGATCTTTGATGATGTCATAGGGAGTCCTATGATCTTTGATGTAGCCATAGTGAGTCCTATGATCTTTGATGACATCATGGTGAGTCCTGTGATCATCAGTGATGCCTGCCTTTAGATCTTTGAAGATGTCATAGCGAGTCCTATGATCTTTGATGATGTCATCATGTAGACACCATAGGGCCTATGGTGTCTGATGGTAGGCATAGGCTGATGGCATAGTGAGTTCTCTGATGCCCGATACTTGATCTTTGATGATGCCAAAGCGAGTCCTATGATCTTTGGTGATGTCATAGCGAGTCCTATGATTGTGACTGATGCCTGCATTTGATCTTTGATGTCCTATGATCGTCAGTGAGTATGAGTGATGCTTGTCTTTGATCTTAGATGATGTCATAGCGAGTCCTATGATAGTAAGTGATTCCTGCCTTTGATCTTTGAAGATGTCTTAGAGAGTCCAATGATCTTTGATGATGTCTTCATATAGATACCATAGGCTAATGGCATAGTGAGTTCTCTGATGCCGACATTTGATCTTTGATGATGCCATAGCAAGTCCTGTGATCTTTGGTGATGTCATAGCAAGTCCTATGATTGTGAGTGATGCCTGCGTTTGATCCTTGATGTCCCATGATCGTGAGTGAGTGTGAGTGATGCCTGCCTTTGATCTTAGATGATGTCATAACGAGTCCTATGATCTTTGATGATGTCATAGCGAGTCCTATGATCGTGAGTGATGCCTGTGTTTGATCTTTGATGTACTATGATCATGAGTGAACGTGAGTGATGCCTGCCGTTGATCTTAGATGATGTCATAGAGTAACCATGGGACTCGCTAAAAGATCATAGGATTGCCTATGATGTTCTTATGATCTCTACATCGGTTGGGCACATGAGCACGCAGCGACAGGCAGCAGGTGAAAAAAGTTCAACGTCTGTGTTTCTGTTTTTATGCACTTTAATGTGTTTTAATGAAATTCTCTGTGCCGTTTTTGTCCTTGAATGTTTGTGGACTATATAACGAAGAGCTCCCTGGTTCCATCAGTAGGGATTTCCTACTTGTTTTTGCGCTGTCGTTTCTTTCCTACCGGCTCTTTGTCTTGGAGGTAAGCACGATCACGATCTCACCGGGAAGAATACAGTATTCCAGAGGCATGTTCCTGCATTTAAACATGGACAATGCAGCATCTGTGTTTGAGTCTGTGCCGCAACTGCCGGACTTTATTTTAAGAGATTTTCATGGACACAGCGATGAAAAGAGAGACAAGAGGAGGAAACGCGGAAAGCGTGGAGGCGTAAGATTAAACCTGAGGAGGCGTCAGCTTAACCACATTCCTCTTCCTTCCATTATTATGGGGAATGTACAATCCCTGAGAAATAAAGTTGATGAAATTCAAGGAAGTGTCCGATATCAGAAGGATTTCAAGAACTGCTGTGTCATGGCTTACACGGAGACGTGGCTTACGGCGTATGACCGGGATGCGGACCTGTGGATTGACAGCTTTGGAGCCCCACTTCGCTTGGATCGGCAGGAAGAGGTAACGGGGAGACGTCAGGGGGGCAGTGTATGTTTATATATTAATAAACAGTGCTGTACATCTGTCACGGTCAGAGAGCGCATCTGTACACCAGATGTGGAGCTGCTGTCCGTGTCACTACGCCCTTTTTATCTGCCCCGCGAGTTCCCCCAACTTTTCATAACGACTGTGTACATTCACTCGAGAGCGGATGCTGCCTCCACCTCCAGCACCGTCTTTGATGTGGTACAGCGGTTGCTGTCAATTTCCCCAGAGGCTCCAAATTTCATCCTTGGGGATTTTAACCATGTGTCCCTAAAGAAGACACTTAAAAACTTTTATCAGTATGTCTCCTGCCCAACCAGGCGGAAAAAGACATTGGACCTGTGCTACGGATCCATAGAGAGGGCCTTTAAATCTCTTCCCCCTCCTCCTTTAGGCGCCTCAGATCACAACTGTGTACATATGCTGCCCACATACAGTATATCATCACTCTATGCTTGTGTGTCCTCAAATCTGTGTCTGTTTTTCCTCATAGCTTTGTGACGTTTTCCTCCATTGTTCACTTCTATTATCACTTCTTCCTTTGACATTTAAGCTGAGATGCACCTGAACCCTAATTGACAAAAACTTTGACAAGAATTTAAACAATTTTTATGACTTCACCACACCTGCTTTTATTGAGCTGATGCTACCGCCTCTTTTTACCTTTTGATTATAGGAGTCTTTAAAGCAAACATGCTATTTTTGGTTCCCAGATGTAACTATGCCATCTTCTTTCAAGTGTGACATAGCTGTGTTACTCACATGCTATTTATGGCTTTTATTTGTTGTTAAAGTACGGTCTGTTATTGCTTATGCTTTGAACATGTTTGTTTCAGATATCTGGTCCACACATTCATCTATTTGTGCAGAGAACTACTCTTTCTGTTATCAGAGTCTGGGGGGGTGTTCTGTGTTAAGGTGGGGGTCTGCTACCTGTGGCTCTAGAACTACATGTGGTTCTTTGGCGTATTGAAGCAAAAACACACTCCTATATGATGTCTTCTTCTTTTACATTTGATTGGCAGTTGGCAACAAGCTTACAGATGCATTACCGCCACCTTTACTGTAGAGGTTGTAAAATAAGGAGTGGATTTCTATAATAAGGTCATGCCTACACGACTGTAGTGACTGAATACCCTTGAGAGCTGCCCAGCTATCTTAAGCAATGACTGCATTATTCCTATAATTTATCTCCAACCACTGTAAAATGAATATAATGGCAACTAGCTCAACTGTGTAAACTGATAAGTGATTGCTGGTTCTTTTATTGATATATACAGTGGGGCAAAAAAGTATTTAGTCAGCCACCAATTGTGCAAGTTCTCCCACTTAAAAGATGAGAGAGGTCTCCAATTTTCATCATAGGTATACCTCAACTATGAGAGACAAAATGAGAAAGAAAAAATCCAGAAAATCACATTGAAGGATTTTTAATGAATTAATTGGTAAATTCCTCAGTAAAATAAGTATTTGGTCATCTACAAACAAGGAAGATTTCTGGCTCTCACAGACCTGTAACTTCTTCTTCAAGAGGCTCCTCTGTCCTCCACTCGTTACCTGTATTAATGGCACCTGTTTGAACTTGTTATCAGTATAAAAGACACCTGTCCACAACCTCAAATAGTCAGACTCCAAACTCCACTATGGCCAAGACCAAAGAGCTGTCAAAGGACACCAGAAACAAAATTGTAGACCTGCACCAGGCTGGGAAGACTGAATCTGCAATAGGTAAGCAGCTTGGTGTGAAGAAATCAACTGTGGGAGCAATTATTAGAAAATGGAAGACATACAAGACCACTGATAATCTCCCTCCATCTGGGGCTCCACGCAAGATCTCCCCCCGTGGGGTCAAAATTATCACGAGAACGGTGAGCAAAAATCCCAGAACCACATGGGGGGACCTAGTGAATGACCTGCAGAGAGCTGGGACCAAAGTAACAAAGGCTACATCAGAAACACACTACGCCGCCAGGGACTCAAATCCTGCAGTGCCAGACGTGTCCCCCTGCTTAAGCCAGTACACGTCCAGGCCCGTCTGAAGTTTGCTAGAGAGCATTTGGATGATCCAGAAGAGGATTGGGAGAATGTCATATGGTCAGATGAAACCAAAATACAACTTTTTTGGTAAAAACTCAACTTGTCGTGTTTGAAAGAGAAAGAACACCATACCTACTGTGAAGCATGTGGGTGGAAACATACTTTGGGGCCGTTTTTCTGCAAAGGGACCAGGACGACTGATCCGTGTAAAGGAAAGAATGAATGGGGCCATGCATAGTGAGATTTTGAGTGAAAACCTCCTTCCATCAGCAAGGGCATTGAAGATGAAATGTGTCTGGGTCTTTCAGCATGACAATGATCCCAAACACACTGCCCGGGCAACGAAGGAGTGGCTTTGTAAGAAGCATTTCAAGGTCCTGGAGTGGCCTAGCCAGTCTCCAGATCTCAACCCCACAGAAAATCTTTAGAGGGAGTTGAAAGTCCGTGTTGCCCAGCGACAGCCCCAAAACATCACTGCTCTAGAGATCTACATGGAGGAATGGGCCAAAATACCAGCAACAGTGTGTGAAAACCTTGTGAAAACTTACAGAAAACGTTTGACTTCTGTCATTGCCAACAAAGGGTATATAACAAAGTATTGAAATGATCTTTTGTTATTGACCAAATACTTATTTTACCGAGGAATTTACCAATTAATTCATTAAAAGTCCTTCAATGTGATTTTCTGGATTATTTTTTTTTCTTATTTTGTCTCTCATAGTTGAGGTATACCTATGATGAAAATTGGAGACCTCTCTCATCTTTTAAGTGGGAGAACTTGCACAATTGGTGGCTGACTAAATACTTTTTTACCCCACTGTATTTTATACTGAGAAATGTATAACATAGCTCCACTACGACCAGTTGTAGAATCCTTGGAACCATTGGTAAATGCTATCAGCCTGTTCCTGATATTTATGCACTATATAATCTGTTGCTGATTGCTTATATTTCCTCCTTAGTTGTTGTATTTCAATATCAACCAGTGGCATCTCAAACAGCCATCGAGGAATAATTCAATTCTATTTATTTACATAGCGCCAAATCACAACACAGGTTGTCTCAAGGCACTTTACAGAAAAGAGTGGGTTTAGGCCACACTCTTAGTTTACAGAACCCAGCAGAGACCCCTAAGAGCAAGGACTGCGGTGACACAGGCAAGGAAAAACTTCCCTTTAACGGGCAGAAACCTCAGGTGAAACCAGAGGTTTCTGACCAGAGTTGTTATAGAGGATGGCCATCTGCCTCGACTGGCTGGGTTGAGTAGCTACATTCAAAAACAAACATTCACATACAACATTCAAAGCCAAACAGTCCAGTACCAAGCCTGGCCAGGCTACACATGCAAGCGAAAGCCTGGCAGGGGCAGCATTTCTAACTAAAGGCCTTATCAAAGAGAAAAGATTTCAACTTGCTCTTGAATAAGGAGAGAGTGTCTGCCTCCCGAACTGAACTGGGAAGATGGTTCCACAGGAAGGGAGCTTACAGTCCACAGGATCATTGGGCTAAAATCTATGTATGTTAATCCTGCCTGCTCAGCAATGGCATCACTAATCCATTCAAAGCTACTAATGTTGGACTCATTGTGTTCCAAGCAATCATCAGGAATAGCTTTTGCAGGATGTGACCTCTTATGCCCCTTCAAGTTGATCCAGTATGTCAGCATCAGTTTGGTTCTTCTTAATCTTAAGGGCATGTTGCCAATCTCTACTTGGATCGCTGATACTGGAGAAGTTTTAAATGCACCGCAACATATCATAAGAGCCTTTGTCTGCTCTATGTCCAGTTGGTTCAGGTGACAATCAGCAGCTGACATGAATGCAACACATCCATAGTCTAGTGTATCTCTCATTAGAACTCGATACACCCTCAGCAGATGCCCTAGAGGCCCCCCCAGTCCCGTCCTGCCAGACATCTCAAAATATTATTTATTTTCTTACACTTTACTTTAGTTTTTTCAATGTGCTGCTTCCAAGTTAGTTTTTCATCAAACAACACATCTAAATACCGAACAACTTTTACTTGTTCTAACTTTTGGCCATAAAGTTTTAAAGAAATTTCTTTGTGATTTTTAGAGAAGCAAATTATTTGTGTCATTGAGACTGATAATGTAAAAGCCCACCAGTTTGCCCATTGTTCAACCTGGTCTATTGCTGCCTGCATTTTCCTCTTAATGTACACAAGATTATGTCCCATTATCCATAAGACCCCATCATCTGCATACAAGGCCTTCCGTATTCCACTATTGATTCCTTCAAAAATATTAATCATAATATTAAACAAAACAGGGCTACACACGGTTCCTTGGGGGATACGATTTTCAACTTGATATATTTTGGAGTACTCTGTACCAGCTCTTACCTCAATCATTCTATCATACAGGAAATCTAATACCTAATTGTATAATTTACCTTCAGTACCAAATTGATTTAATTTAATCAGCAATCCTTCCTTCCACAGCATGTCATATGCTTTTTCTACGTCAAAGAAGACAGCTATCACATTTTCCCTATTTACCTGGGCTTTCCTCATTTCAGATTCTAGGAGCAAAATGGAATCCATTGTATTTCTCCCTTTTTGGGACCCACTTTGAAAAGGAGAAAGACATTTCCTCCCTTCCAAAATTTAATTCCGCTTATCAGTCACCATTTGTTCCATTGTTTTCCCTATCCCTATCCAATTTCCATCTTGTGCCAGACTGCATCCCTTCTTCTCCTGCTTCTAGACCAGTTTGAACTCTTACTGAGTAATGATCACTCCCATTAGCTGACCGACTTAATTCCTCCCAAGATGTGATTCCTGCAATCACATTTGGAAACCAAAGTTAAGTCAAACACATTTTCTGTGTCTAGATTACTGCTAAATCTAGTACCTTTCCCATCATTCATGCATATAAAGTCCCTGTCCTCTAAAAAAATTCTCAATTACTGTGCCATTTATATCTACTAGTGCATACCCGTGCATACCTGTAGAGACCAACCATAAGCAACTATTTCTACATACCCGTAGACAACAAGCGTAAGCAAGCATTTCTGCATGCCTGCCTTTGATCTTTGACGTGTTACCCGTACATGCCCGTAGAAACCAAGTATAAGCAAGTATTTCTGCTGCATGCCCGCCTTTGATCTTTGACATGGCTACCATGGCAACAGTAACCATGGTGAAACCTGCCTTTGTTCTTTAACATCACCACTCGTTCAGTGATGCCTGCCTTTGATCTTTTGATGATGTCATAGTGAGTCCTATGATCTTTGATGATGTCATAGCAAGTCCTAGCAAGTCCTACCCGTGCATGCCCATAGAAACCAAGAATAAGCAAGTAAATACTTGCATGCCCGTAGAATGCAGGTGTAAGCAAGCACATCAGCACTCATTCAGTAATTCCTGCCTTTGATCACTTATGGTGTCTATGTGACGTCATATAGACATCATGTAGAGATCCTAGGAACATCCTAGGCGATCGTATGATGTTTTAGCAAGTCCTATGGCCATGCCAGTCTCTATATGATGTCATATAGACATTGTGTAGAGATCATTGGAACCTTTGTCCTATGGTCTATATGACATTAGTCATCACGCAGACTCATAGGAACATCATAGGCGGTCCTATGATCTTTTAGCCGATGATCTTTTAGCGAGTCCTATGATCATCAACATCATAGGACATCATGTAGACATCATCGGAACATCATAGGTGGTCTTATGATCTTTTAGCAAGTCCTATGATCGTTACAGACACACACAGTGACAGAGATTTCTTTAATTATACTAGTCCATACCCGTGCAGCTCCACTACAACCAGCTGTAGGATCCTTGGAGCCATTGGTAAATGCTATCAGCCTGTTTCTGAAGTTCTGTTCAATATATTTATGCACCATATAATCTGTTGCTGATTTCTTATGTTGCCTCCTCAGTTGTTGTATTTCAATATCTACCAGTGGAATCTCAAACAGCCATTGAGGAATAACAGACCACAGGATCATTCGGCTAAAATCTATGTATTTTAATCCTCCCTGCTCAGCAATGGCATTACTTATCCATCCAAAGCTACCGATGTTGGACTCTTTGTGTTCCCAGCAATCATCAGGAATAACTTTTGCAGGACTAGTGCATACCCGTCCATGCTTGTAGAAACCAAGTATAAGCAAGTATTTCTGCATGCCTGTTGCTGAAAGGTCTCCTCCTGTCTCAGCTGTGTTCACAGTCATGCCTGTGGCGTACTGCTGGAACCTGAAGTGTTTCATGTTCACGGCATATTTTCTTACGTGCAGCAGTTCTTCTCATTCTATTGCTCTCCATCTGGTGGGTCTTCTTCTTCTTCGTTCAGACCACTGGTTGAGGGATAGGTGCGTCGTAATTCCAGTTCATGGGCAGGATCATGAAAATAGATCTGAGCAAAAAGTGGCTTTCGACCCTGTTTAGGAAGGCCCATGCATGCCCGTAGAAACCAAGAAACTGGAGCACCTGGAGAAAATCAGTGCTTTGCTTGGCATTTTACACATTTGTAGTGTAGACTGGCATTCTTCAAGGTTACACAATTTTACTTCTTCTCTTAGATTTGATTGGCAGTTGGCAACTGTGTCAGCACCTCTTTAAAAACAACATTGCTTAGAAAGTGACACTTTTGCTTAGTTTCTTCATCTTGAGCAACAATACGAAGACTGCTTGATCTGGCAACTCTGCTCATGGCAACGTAGAATTGGCCATGGCAGCAGAAATCTGTCATGCAGAAAACACGAACGCGCTGTAAAGACGCCCTGTGACTTATTCACCTTGCCAATTTTGAGCCATTTGACATCATAAAGACACACTAGTCTAGGCATCATGAGTGATGGTCTATATGACATCATAAAGACACATTTGTCTATGTGCCGTCATATAGTCATCATATCTTTATGATGGCATTGCGAATATCTTTAAGACGGCATCGCAAGTCCTATGATGCCTGAGTTCATAGGACAAGGACTGCAGCTCCTGACAGATAGTGATGATATACTGTATATAGAGACAGGTAAGCAACATGACACAGAACAGTGACAGGCAGGAGAAGAAGTAACTAGAAAAGCACTCGGAGAGCGCAGACCTCCGCCAAGCGCCACAGTTCCCCCCATACAGTGTTTGTGTGTACGTTTTCAGATTCCTTGACCATGAAAACATATGAGTAGCAATTGGATTCACAATGATTATTTGTTTCTTTGACAGGGACAGTGCAATAAACATAGACAATTAATCAATGACGATCAATCTGATAGTGATAGGATTAGTGGTTCAGTAGTAAAAGCATTGCCTCCTTGGCGGAGGTAATAAACTGAAGTGTTGCTGTTGTGTCCATCTCCTCCACTGACGGATGCAGATTGGGTAGACAGGTTGCCGTGGGTTTTATATTATATTATTGGGGTTGCGCTCCGCGGCAAAACAGAATTTAGAAGCTTCCCCGGCAGAGAGCTCGTTTTTGCGCAGCGCCTATGGCTGGCCTGTGAATTTCTGCCAAATGCGCAGCGCCTATGGCTGGCCGGTGAATTTCTGCCAAATGCGCAGCGCCTATGGCTGGCCGGGGAATTTCTGGCAAATAATCCGGTGGCGGACAGCTGCCCGTGTCAGATTTGGGAGCGTCGCGCAAACACAGGCACGCTGGCAGGCCCAGGCCACCAGTGTTTTCCGCGTGCTTTTGTGCGTAAAATGTTGAAGAACGCGGAGTTTGTGTTGGTCAAACACGACGACCAGCACCCTCCATTGCGCCTGCGCACATGTTGAAAATGGCCGTATGTCAGTGTTAAAAAATGCTTTAAAAAATTCCTGTATCCAGACGGTGATGCGGATCATCCCGAAAATTTAATCAGTTCTTCCTTGTACCATTTCCAACAACGCCTGAAAGTTTCATGGAAATCCGTCCAAAAGTTTTTGAGTTATCTTGCTAACCAACAGATGAACAGACAAACAGACAGACAGACAGACAAACAAACCCCGGCAAAAACATAACCTCCTCCTGGCCTTTTCGGCCTGGCGGAGGTAACAAGTAGGGGCAAACAGCTCCAGATGGCAGGGCATATTTTATGTGATTTTTATGTTTTGCTGCATACAAAAGCCATCACATGTGATCGCCACTTAGTGCTGTGTTGCTATACCAACTGTCCTGTAACTGGAAAGAATTCTTTTTCAATGCATCCCCTCTACGGGCATGCACGGGTTTTTACAGCATGCACGGCTATGCACTAGTCACTCTATTTAAGCAAGAAATCTGTGTGTTTGTGTGTGTCATGTTTATAGGACATCATAGATCAACGCGAGGAAAACTAAGGAGCTGGTGGTGGACTGCCGCAGGCATGGGCAGCCCCTCACAGTACCAGTAAATATACAGGGAACAGACATCGAGATGGTGACATCCTATAAGTACCTGGGTATTCATCTGAACAATAAACTAGACTGGTCACACAATACTGATGCACTCTACAAGAAGGGACAGCGCAGGCTGTTCCTGCTGAGGAGACTCAGGTCTTTTGGTGTACAAGGGGCGCTGCTGAAGTCATTCTATGACACGGTGGTGGCATCAGCCATCACTTTTGGAGTGGTCTGCTGGGGCAGTGGCATTACTGCAGCCGATAGGAAGAGACTGAACAAACTGATTAAGAAAGCTAGCTCTGTCCTGGGGCAGCGCCTTGATCCGATGGAGGAGATAGGAGAGAGAAGGACGGTGGCTAAACTGTCATCTCTGCTGGAGTCCGAGTTCCACCCTATGCAGGACATACTGAATGCACTGAGGAGCTCATTTAGCAGCAGACTACATCATCCCAGGTGCACAACCGAGAGGTTTCGTAGGTCCTTCCTACCAACGGCTGTCAGACTGTACAACCTAAGCAGGGCTGCTCGCAGAGATAGCAAAAAGACGTAACAAACTAATAGTTTTTTGAATGCAAAAGATGCAATAGACTTACACAATGGTCCTCTCCGGCATACAACTAGGAACATACCGGTCGCTATGGAGGGTGAGAATATGTATGGGCACATAATCATACCATGTAGGATAACTAAGTAGACGGTTATGCTGTTTCATTCCATCTAGCAACAATGCTCTGCACTGTGTGTGTTTATATATTTGCATATTTATTCCATCTAGCTACAATGCTCCGTACTGTGGGTGTTTATATATTTATATATCTACATATTATTCCATCTAGCTACATTGCTCCGCACTGTGTGTGTTTATATACTTGCATATTTATTCCACCTAGCTGCAATGCTCCGTACTGTGGGTGTTTATATATTTACATATTTATTCCATCTAGCTACAATGCTCTGCACTGTGTGTTCATATATTCATATATTTATTCCATCCAGCTACAATGCTCTGCACTGTGTGTCTGTGTGTGTGTGTATATATATATATTTTATAGTAATACGTACATATGTTTATTAGCTGCTCTTGCTTGCTTGTTTTTTTTCTTGCCTTCTGATTGTTGCTCTGAGTGTTGCTATCCCTGTGCTGTTGCAATCCTGGAATTTCCCCGTTGTGGGACTAATAAAGGCTTATCTTATCTTATCTTATCTTATAGGACGGCCTATGATCTCTGCCTGATCGTCATAGGACATCCTATGAACTCAGGCATCATAGGACTCGTGATGCTGTCATAAACGACTTACAAAAGGCATTTAATACAGCTGACCATAAATTACTCCTCAGTAAATTACATAAGTATGGCATCAGAGGAATTGCTTTTGACTGGTTACACAGCTATTTAGAAGACAGATATCAATATGTTCATGTGAATAATACAGACTCTTAGAGTTGCTGAAGATGATGTGTGCGGTACCACAGGGTTCTGTGCTTGGTCTATTGCTGTTTATTTTGTATATTAATAATTTATGTTCTGTGTCTAAATTGTCCAAATGTATTTTATTTGCAGATGACACAATTTTTTTATTTTTTTTTTTTTTTTTTGTAGTGGGGAAAATATTTAGCAGCTTCTGGGTTCAGTAGAAAATGAGCTTAAACAATCAATGGTTCACTGCCAATAAATTATCTATTCACCTTGGAAAAACAAAATGTATAATATTTGGAAACTGCAAATTATATAATCACAGAAAAATTAAAATAAACAATGTTGAAATTGACACAGTTTTCGAAACCAAGTTCCTAGGGGTCATTGTTGATAACAAACTAAACTGGAAATCACACATAGATTATGTCAAACTAAAATGTCTAAATCCATTGCCGTACTGTATAAAGTTAAGGATCTCCTGTGTTCAGAAATCTCTTTGCATTTTATATAATTCACTGATAGTTCCTTACATGACATACTGTGTGGAGATCTGGGGAAACACATATAAAACAAATACAAACTTAATCTTTTTGCTACAGAAAAAAGCCGTATGCATTGTATCAAAGAAACCTTACTGTGAACCAACAAATCCAATATTCATTCAATTACATACTCTTAAATTTAGAGATCGAGTAGATTATGTCATTCAAATCATGTACAAAGCAAATAATAACCAATTACCTGTTAATATTCAGAGACTGTTTAAAAAAAGGGAAAGCAAATATGAGCTAAGAGGTAACTCTGTTTTTAATAAGCCAAAGGTTAGAACAAATACAAAGTATCATTGCATGTCTGTCACTGGAGTTAAACTGTGGAACTGTTGCTCTGAAAGTATTAAAACATGTTCAACTCTGAAGCAATTCAAAAAATTGTACAAAGATAAGAAAATCTCCCGGTATCTCACTGTAAATATTGGTAGATAAACTTGTAATAACAAAGGGTTGGTTTTTTTTGTTTGTTTGTTTTTTTTGTCTACTTGTTCTATTTGATTTTCTTTGTTGATTTTGGGTATGAGTTAAATTTTTATGTTGTTGATTTTTAAAATTGTAATGGGGTAGGCACTATATAAGCACTAGCTTCAGCCTACACCCTTTCGGTTGTTCTTTTGTGTGTTCTTATTGTATTGTATGTATGTTTATTATTATTACCGAATGAATTCATTCATTCATTCATGCATAAAGATATTCGCGATGCCATCATAAAGAAATGATGTCTATATGATGGCACATAGACAAATGTGTCCTTATGGTGTCATATGGCTTCTTCTTTTAGATTTAATTGGCGGCTGGCAACCAGCTTACAGTGCATTACCACCACCCACTCTATATATCACTCTATATCTTCTTTTAGATTTGATTGGCGGTTGGCAACCTGCTTACAGGTGCATTACCACCATGTACTTCACTCTACAGTATATGTCTTGTAGGGAGTCATGTGCTCTGTCTATGTGCCGTCATATAGACATCATCTGGTGGGTCTTTCTCTTCATTCAGACCACTGAAGGGTCTCCTCCTGTCTCAGACGGCTGTGTTGCTCACAGTCATGCCTGCAGCATACTGCTGGAACCTGAGGTGTTTCATGTTCACGGCATCCTTTCTGACGTGCAGCAGTTCTCCTCATTGTATTGCTCTCCATCTGGTGGGTCTTCTTCTTCGTTCAGACCACTGGTTGAGGGATAGATGCATCGTAATTCCAGTTCATGGGCACGATCCTGAAAAAGTGGCTTTCGACCCTGTTCAGGAAGGCCCGTGCATGCCCGTAGAAACCAAGAAACAGGAGCACCTGGAGAAAATTAGCACTTTGCTTGGCATTTTACACATTTGTAAGTGTATGACTGGCATTCTTCAAGGTTACACATTTGCCGTCATGTAAGCATCGCGAATTGTCCTGTGATGCCTGAGTTCATAGGATGCGCTATGATGATGAGGCAGAGATCATAGGCCATCCTATGATGTCCTAGAAACATGCTTTAAAGTCTGTCGTACCCTATGCTGGTGAAAGATGTCCTCCTGTCTCAGACGGGTGTGATGTACTGCTGGAACCTCAGGTGTTTCGTCTTCATGGCATCTTTTCTGACGTGCAGCGGTTGTCGTCATTCTATTGCTCTCCATCTGGTGGTTCTTCTTCTTCTTCTTTGTTGAAACCACTGGTTGAGGGATAGGTGCATCGTAATTCTAGTTCATGGACAGGATCATGAAAATAGATATGAGCAAAAAGAGACTTTCCAGCATGGACTCACTGTATATGATATCATAAAGACATGAAGGCAGCCTTGACATATATGAAATCATGAAGACATGTTGCCTGATGTCTGTCACTGTATATGACATCATAAAGACATGAAGGCAGGCTTGATGTATATGACATCATAAAGACACATTTGTCTATGTGCCAAGGGCTTGATGTATATGACATCATAAAGACACATTTATCTATGTGCCATCATATAGGGATCGCGAGTCATCCTATGATTCCTGAGTTCATGGTGTATGTGACATCATAAAGACACATTTGTCTATGTGTCCTATGATGCCTGAGTTCATAGTACGTCCTATGATGTTCAGGCAGAGAACATAGGCAGTCCTATGTTGTCCAATAAACGTGACAGACACACACACAGATTTCCTGCTTTTATAGAGTGATATAGAGTGATGAAGTGATGATGATGATGATGATGATGATGATGATGATGATGATGATGATAGAGTAATGATGATGAAGTAATGATGACGATGATGATGATGATGATGATGATGATGATGATGATGATGATGATGAAGTGATGATATTCCTGCGACCCCACAATGTGTTATGTGCATTAAAATCCCCACACAAAACTACCTTTCCCTGTACTTGTCTATTTACAGTGTTCAAAGCGTCAACTGTCAATCTGTTACATGGATTATAGTAATTAATAATTCTTTTTTTTTAACTTTTACTGCCCATATTTTTAACATTATTTATTCATGTTGTTTCCCTATGTCCATTATTTTGTAATTTGTTCCATTATGCACAAAAGTTGCTACACTCCCTCCTCTACCAGTTTCCTTGTCGTTCCTTATAGATGTGTATCCTTGAATGACAAAATCCAGCTGAGGTTTTAGCCATGTTTCCTGTATACAGATTATCTGGGGTTTGTCTTGCATATCAGATATAAACTTTTTGAATTCTTGCCCATTTGATATTAAACTCCTGGCATTCCATTGCAAAATTGTGATTACCATTATGACCCAGTAGCCCATGATGTCTGTGAACTTAAAGATCCCCCACTTAACAAGTCCTCAACTACTTCCCAATGTACCCCATTAATGCCAAGATATTTTTCTGCTGCTTTCACAATGATTTTGATTTTTTCCATTTTCTTGGAAGTCTGTGCAGTACAGTTTATCACATCTACCACAAATAAGACAAAATTATTTTCCTTCAAAGCCAGAGTATCTTCCTTAACTCTACTGCATGCACTGCAAGCCTACACACTTTCCCTGTTAAGAGTCCCCTCCAACTTTTTTTAGCTGGCACCATTTTCAAAGCTTCTGCATATTCATGTTCACCGGAGCATATGGCACATCATTGTCTACTTTGCATATCACTGCTACATGACCAATCTTTTGACACTTGAAACATCTGAGTGGAGGAGGAACCTAAAGTCTGACTTCATAGCTCATGTAGCCAATATACACCTTATCTGTCAGTCTTGTTTCATCAAATTTTAACATTTCTGACAGGCTATCACATTTTTAACCATTTCTATTAGTTTTCAATCTTTGTACCACTGTTACTTTTGCTCCAGTTAAGTTTTCCATTATTTCATCAGTTGAGACAGCCGTTGAAATGCCCAATATAACTCATCTCATTGCCATATTTCCTTCCAATACTGGACACTGTACATTTTTCCCCTCCATCTTATTGACTCTGATTGCTTTTCCTTGTTGAACACTATATTTACATGTAACTAGTAACAAACCACTACAAAGAATTCTTGCTTTTAAAACTTCTTCAAGTAACTTATTAATTGCATTTGTGAGCTTAATTGGGTTCCACTCACGAAATGATGCCCCATCCTGAGTAAGTTTAATGATTACTTTCCACTCCTTCTGTTTATTCTGGGATTGTTCATCTTCTGATTCATCAGCACTTGATAACGTTCTTGATTGATTTTCTTTATGTTTATATTTGCTTCTTTTAGACTCCACCAAACTCCAAACTTCCTCTTTCCCGCTTCCTACCTCCATTCCTCCTAGTTCACGCATTGTTTAATCACCTTCTGCTGCCTGCTCTGCCATCTCCTGTCCATTCACAACCCGGTTGTGCCACACCGGTTCGAAGTTTCAGCCATTCATCACCATCTTCTTCTTCTTCTTCTTCTAGATTTGATTGGCGGTTGGAAACCAGCTTACAGGTGCATTACTGCCATGTACTTCAGTCTATGTCATCACTTTATCTGGTCAGGAGCTGCAGTCCTTCTATCATCATTGCTGTGTCCAATCGAACCTCAACTCTGTCTTCCAACATCACTCTTTTTCGTCTCCTCTTACTTCACTCTATATCAGCACTATCTGGTCAGGATCTGTAGTCCTATCATCATTGCTGTGTCCATTCAAACCTCAAATTACTCTTTAGACATCACTCTTCTTTGTCTCCTCATACTTTATATCATCACTTCACTCAATATCATCACTCTACACATCTTGGCCGCCAATTTGTCGGCCACCCAGGCTGGTCTCCCTGTCTCTAAAACATCACTCTATATATATCTTCCAGGAGCTGTTATATCACTCCCGTTGTTCTTGCTTGTTTCACTCTGCCATTGATCTTTGGTGATGTCATAGCGAGTACTATGATCGTGAGTGATGCCTGCCTTTGATCTTTGATGATGTCACAGTGAGTCCTATAATCTTTTAGCGAGTTCTATGATCTTTGATGATGTCATAGTGAGTACTATGATCTTTGATGATGTCATAGTGAGTCCTATGATCGTGAGTGATGCCTGCCGTTGATCTCTGATGATGTCATAGCGAGTCCTATGATCTTTAAGCGACTTCTATGATTGTGACAGACACACACACAGACAGAGATGTATTGAATTATTTATATACTGTATAGTGTGATGTGGTGATGTGATGTGATGTGATTGTTAATAATGACCTTTTTGGTTGTCCATCTATCTGATGATGACCGTCTCTCATGTGTTAAGTCCTCTTCTTGCGTGTGCACGGAGATGGCTGTTTAGGCCGATCCTTGATCGGCAGACACGGCTGCAGTAGGGGCAAGGAAACTGCCTAGGTAATAACGCCTTTCTTCGTGCCTGTGTGTCAGCTACATCATCTCGCCTCTTCTCTTCAAAGTAGTCTTGCGCCTGGGTAGTGAGGGAGCGCCATCCTGGCCTGTCCATGGCCCGCAGCTCTAATTGTTTGGGAAGGATGCCAGTGTGTCTGATGTTGAGCTTCACGCAGTCTTTGAATCTTTTGTGTGGTCTGCCTTGGTTCCACTTCCCAGAGCAGAGTTCGCAGTACATGAGCTACAAAGTTGCCAACCACCAATCAAATCTAAAAGAAGAAGCTAAACATCACGGACTACAGCTCCTGACCAGATAGAGTGATGATATAGAGTGAAGTATGTGGCAGTAATGCACCTGTAAGCTGGTTGCCAACCGCCAATCAAATCTGAAAGAAGAAGAAGAAAATGTCTTTTGACACAGCAGCATGCAAAGACTGGCCAAATATTTCACCATTGCTCTCATAGTTCTGACAAGGTTAGAGCTCCAGAACCAAAGGCAGACACAGGTTGAGACAGAAATTGGTGGTTTAACAATGATTTTGTTTACAAAGTGATTTAATTTAGCAGGAGACAGTGGAGAGTCTGTCAGCCCTAGGAGAGAGGAGCAGAGGGAGAGGGTGAGTACATTCAGCGGGAATATGGTTGTTAATAATATTGCAAATGTATTTCTTACAGCACAGGCTCGAGGATGTGGCACACGCTCCAGTATGCAGATGGAAATAGCAGAAGAACCTGGCTGTGGTCCTCCCAGACATCTCGGCTGCAATGGTTCAAAGGAAGGGGCAATGGTAGTATGTTGCAGACTTGCCAGGCCTGAACAGTGAAGGGGAAAGTCGTGAGACCCAGTGCAAAACGTAAGTTAACTTACAGTAGGTGATAGTGAATTGTGCACCAGGAAATCTGGTATGCTGCTCTGATAGGAATTCCTGGGTGAGAGCACAACCATTCCAACTACGTACAAGCAGATGTAAGATAAATTTCAGGCTGCACATGAGACGAAGACCAAGCAGCCTTGACAGGAGCTGACACAACGTGCCCAGGCAGAGAAGCAGGAGTGACTTTCTTTTAAAGGCCCTCACTGATTGCCCTCAAGTAGAGGGCACGGCTGCAGGGAGGAAGCCAATTAGTGGAGAGAGGCACTGACAAAGGTGTGCATCCCTGGAACCCTTACGTTAAAAAGTCAGTATGATTCAAAGGCATTGTCCATCCATCCATCTTCTTCCGCTTAATCCTTTTCGGGTCGCGGGGGGGGGGGGGGCTGGAGCCTATCCCAGCATCTTTGGGCGAGAGGCAGGGTACACCCTGGACAGATTGCCACTCCATCACAGGGCCAACACAGAGAGACAGACACATTGTCTCCCAGTGATATCCTATAGGCACCTGATGTTGTTGTGTGAGTGATTTACTGTAGTAATGTTCTTGAAGTTTTTAAGAGTCTTTTTGAAAATCCTGTGTTTTGATCAAATCTCATGCTGCACATATGTATGAAAGGTCCTAGTTTTCTAATACAAATGGATAATGAATCATAAAGTGATGCTTTGGGATTTGGTTCTGTTATGTCGGTAGTAGGAACCAAGGATGAGACCAGGTGTTTAACTGGACACACCATTATTAATGGACACTCCACAGTATACAAGCATACCCGCCAGGCAGAGAAGTGGCCAAGAGACCACCTCTCCCTCTCCCTGCATTCTTATACCCTGGGTGGTGGCAGAACTGGAAAGGTGGAGCCACCACCCATGTCACACAAATAAAAGGTCCAAACTCCATCACAATATCCCCCCCCCCACACACACACACCAGTTTGGCACCTGAAACACACCCTAAAAATAATAATAATTATAGCTGCAAGCAGCTGTAAGCGGACCTTCGCACCACCGCATGCAGGCAGAACCCGGCATCCATCGTACCTTGCTGGCTCTGAAAATTTCCTGTCATCCCTGCAAGGGCTGCATGAATAATAAAATAAACCATCTGGCAAGAACTTCCTGTGAGCAGTAAGTGGCGCTATAACTTTTGTCAAATATTTTTATGTAGGGGCATGCGGAGTGGGACTAATGTCAATCATGGCAGTTACGGTGAAAATCGGACACAGTTTGTCCAATTTACAACTGCCCAATGTATTGCAACAAGGTAAACTTGGACATGTGGCAATTGTAACATTTACATTTTAGGAACATGTTGCAGACCGATACAGAACAACAGAAGAGAGTCACCTTGACTTACGTTCCACATTTGGTGACCGTTGGACTTCCCCAACCCTCCAAAGTATAAAACGTCTTGAATGTCAAGGAGTGGGTTTCCATGGCCACTGTGCTTATCGCAGGACAAAAGTGACTTCCACTGAGGGTAGCCCAATGCATTCTGAGAAACCAATGAAAATGTCATGTCATTGTGACTACTGGTCTTTGCACAAGATTTGATACAATTTTGTGCAGTACCTCATGTCAGCAGTGGGTAGTGGTGTGACAGTTTTGTGAATATTGATATACAGATGTGTTCAGAGTGGGATCAGTATGATTTGTGCAAAGTTTGGTCCAAATGAGACGAGGATTGTCAGAGCTGTAACTTTCATGTTTTGCATTGCAAAGAAGCCATTGAAGCATGCTGGTCACCATGGAAACAGTTCTGTACTATGTACATATACTGTCAATAAGCCCTAGTCATTCCTTCATGTCATTTTTTCCGCTGGTAAGAGAAAAAGAAAGAAAACAGTTTTCAGCTATTCTTCCTTTAATCAATACAGGGTGCTAAAACTTTTGTTTATTATTTTATATAGACACGTTCGGTGCAGGACTAATATCGATCATAGAAAATTTGGTGAAAATCGTACAAAGTTTGTCCGATTTACAAGCGTCGGTTATTGAAAGGCAAGGAGGGGGTTTCCATGGCAACTGTGCTTATCGCAGGACAAAAGTGACTTCCAGTGAGGGTAGTCCAATGCACTCTGAGAAACCACTGAAAATGTCATGTCATTGTTACTCATGTCAGCAGTGGGTGGTGGTGTGACAGTTTTGTGACTTGATATGCAGACATGTTGAGAGTGGGATTAGTATGATTTGTGCAAAGTTTGGTCCAAATCAGACGAGGATTGTCTGAGCTGTAACTGAAGGAAGCCCCCTAATCATTAGGGGAAACTACAACTTTTGTTTATTATTTTTATATAGACATGTTTGGGGTAGGATGAATATTGATTATAGAAAATTTATTGAAAATCGTCCAAAGTGTGTCCAATTTACAAAAGTCAGGTGTTGTAACCACAAGGAGGTGCTCTAACTTTTGTTATTTTTATATAGGATCGTTCAGGGTGGGACTGTTATCCATTGTAGAAAATTTGGTGAAAATCAGACAGTTTGTCCAAGATACAACTTTCCGATGTTTCATGGCGAGGAGTCAACCTTTGCCATGTCACCATGGCAACACTTCCCTGTCAGTTATGTGTTGTCTCCCCATATAGGACTATATATGATAGTCACCTCAACCTATGTTCAAGATTTCATGACTCCAGGTCGTTCCTAACCCTCCAAACATGATCAAGGATTGAATGGCAAGGAGGGCATGTCCATGGGAACAGCAGTGATGCCATGCTAAAGGTGATATGCAGTTATGATCAAACAGGAGGTGCGATAACCCTCAGAAAATTTCACATCATTCTGGCCAGTGGTGCATGAGTAATAAATAAGAGTTTTCAGCAATTCTTCCTTTAACCACTCGGAGGGACTATAACTTTTGTTTATTATTTTTATATACACGCGTTTGCAGTGGGACTAACATTGATTGTGGGAAATTTGGTGAAAATTGTACAAAGTTTGTCCAATTTACAAGTGCCTGTTGTTCTAACCACAAGGTGGAGCTATCACTTTTGTAAATTATTTTTACATAGATGCATTCGGGGTGGGACTAATATCCATTGTAGAAAATTTTGTGAGATTCGGATGAAGTTTGTCCAAGTTACAATTTTCCGATGTTCCATGGCGAGGAGTCAACCTTCGCCATGTCGCCATGGTAACACTTACCTATCAGTTATGTGTTGCTGACCCACATAGGACTACAGATGACAGTCACTTCTACCTATGTTCCATATTTCATGACTCCAGGACCTTCCCAACCCTCCCCATAATGAATGAATGAATGAATCTTTTTATTTCGGATAGATTAAAAGTACAGGTTAAAAGAAACTGAATAACATAACAAAGGGGGAAAGAAAATCCAACGAGGTCAAATTAGACAATAACTCCTCTGATTATACAGTTCAACATAAGTTATCCAAAGTTATGAAGTTATCACAAGTTAACCCTCCCCATAAGCTCATGGATTGGATGGCAAGGAGGGTGTGTCCATGGTAACACGTGTGACATCATGCTAAAGCTGATGTGCAGTTCTGATCATCCCTGTGGTGTAATGAATCTCAGAAAATTTCACGTCATTCTGGCAAGTGGCGCGTGAGTAATAAATAAAACAGTTTTCAGCAATTCTTTCATTAACCACTAGGCGGTGCTATATGTTTTAGCAGGTATTTTTATGTAGACACGTTCAGGACAGGACTGTTTTCCATCATGGAAACTTTGGTGGACATCGGACAAGTTTTGCCTGAGTTACAGCTGGTTGATGTTGTAAGGGGAGGAGTCAAATTTTGCCATGGAGCCCAGGCCACACCTTTTGAGATTTTGACTTAATTTATACAATTTTTAATGGCCAATGCCTATAGATACTGCTATATAAAAATGAGTTCAATCGGAGCAGGTCCCTAGGACTAGTTCGTTCAAATGCAAGATGTGACTTTTTTCCGAATTGGAGGTCGGGCGACTTTGAGGCAAGATGACAGCCTTCCTGTTGGCAGTGGGTATTGGCAAAAATTATGTTTTTTGCATGTCTTGAGGTGATGCACACCTCACCCAGAAGTTTATTCTCTATGGCAAAGTTTACGGTCTCCAGTCTCCATAGACCTTGAACGTTTGGCCCCACCCACAAAAATTAGGGGTGGGGGGGCACATATGTTTTCCAGGTTATCCAATTTTTCACCAGGTCTGAGGGGTTTGCCAAAAAAAATTGCATTTTGGTTAACGTTCAGAGGGTGAAAAATGCAATTGTTTAGGCAGAAAAATAATAAGAAAACATAGCAACTACAATAGGGCTTTCAATGTTGTCAGTGGCCCAGGCCCTAATAATAACATAGTATAAGTGGTGTAACACAGTCATACAAAAAGGGCTACACTAGGGGAGATGGGTAGACTACCATCTCACTCCACACGGCAAAGTGGATTATTCTGCCGCGAGGCGAGGAAGGCGCCGGGACCGGACGGCATCAGCGCAAAGCTCCTCAAGTCCTGTGCAGACCAGCTGTGTGGGATTGTGACGTATATCTTCAACATGAGCCTGAAACTGGGGAGGGTACCACAGCTGTGGAAAACATCTTGTGTGGTACCTGTACCAAAAACTTCCCACCCCAAAGACCTGAACAGCTACAGACCGGTGGCCTTGACGTCCCACTTGATGAAGACCCTGGAGAGACTGCTCCTTGCTCACCTCCGCCCCCTGGTGGAACCAGCGATGGATCCACTCCAGTTCGCCTACCAGCATGGCATTGGGGTGGAGGATGCGGTGATCTTCCTCCTTCACCGTTCTCTGTCCCACCTGGAGAAGCCCGGGAATATGGTGAGGATCATGTTCTTTGACTTCTCCAGTGCTTTCAACACCATCCAACCGATGATCCTGAAGGACAAGCTGCTGCGCGCAGGGGTGGACCAGCACCTGTCATCATGGATCCTGGACTACCTCACGAACCGGCCTCAGTTTGTGAGAACCCGGGACTGTGTGTCCGACACGATCATCAGTAGCACGGGGGCCCCCCAGGGAACGGTGCTGGCTCCCTTCCTGTTCACTCTTTATACTGCGGACTTCTCACACAACACAACACACTGCCATCTACAGAAGTTCTCTGATGACTCTGCGATCGTTGGCCTCATCTCCAATGGAGATGAAGCTGAGTACAGAGGGCTTATCCAGGACTTCGTGGACTGGTGCCATTGGAACTGCCTCCAGATCAACGCGAGGAAAACTAAGGAGCTGGTGGTGGACTGCCGCAGGCATGGGCAGCCCCTCACAGTACCAGTAAATATACAGGGAACAGACATCGAGATGGTGACATCCTATAAGTACCTGGGTATTCATCTGAACAATAAACTAGACTGGTCACACAATACTGATGCACTCTACAAGAAGGGACAGCGCAGGCTGTTCCTGCTGAGGAGACTCAGGTCTTTTGGTGTACAAGGGGCGCTGCTGAAGTCATTCTATGACACGGTGGTGGCATCAGCCATCACTTTTGGAGTGGTCTGCTGGGGCAGTGGCATTACTGCAGCCGATAGGAAGAGACTGAACAAACTGATTAAGAAAGCTAGCTCTGTCCTGGGGCAGCGCCTTGATCCGATGGAGGAGATAGGAGAGAGAAGGACGGTGGCTAAACTGTCATCTCTGCTGGAGTCCGAGTTCCACCCTATGCAGGACATACTGAATGCACTGAGGAGCTCATTTAGCAGCAGACTACATCATCCCAGGTGCACAACCGAGAGGTTTCGTAGGTCCTTCCTACCAACGGCTGTCAGACTGTACAACCTAAGCAGGGCTGCTCGCAGAGATAGCAAAAAGACGTAACAAACTAATAGTTTTTTGAATGCAAAAGATGCAATAGACTTACACAATGGTCCCCTCCGGCATACAACTAGGAACTTACCGGTCGCTATGGAGGGTGAGAATATGTATGGGCACATAATCATACCATGTAGGATAACTAAGTAGACGGTTATGCTGTTTCATTCCATCTAGCAACAATGCTCTGCACTGTGTGTGTTTATATATTTACATATTTATTCCATCTAGCTACAATGCTCAGCACTGGGTGTGTTTATATATTTATATATCTACATATTATTCCATCTAGCTACATTGCTCCGCACTGTGTGTGTTTATATACTTGCATATTTATTCCACCTAGCTGCAATGCTCCGTACTGTGGGTGTTTATATATTTACATATTTATTCCATCTAGCTACAATGCTCTGCACTGTGTGTTCATATATTCATATATTTATTCCATCCAGCTACAATGCTCTGCACTGTGTGTCTGTGTGTGTGTGTATATATATATATTTTATAGTAATACGTACATATGTATATTAGCTGCTCTTGCTTGCTTGTTTTTTTTTTTGTTTTTTTGTTTTTTTCTTGCCTTCTGATTGTTGCTCTGAGTGTTGCTATCCCTGTGCTGTTGCAATCCTGGAATTTCCCCGTTGTGGGACTAATAAAGGCTTATCTTATCTTATCTTATCTTAAACAATTCATCACAAAATATCACCATGTCTTAGCCTCAACATTACATTAAATCAATCCCCACAAACATAGAAAACCAGAAGATTGAAGGGTTTTTAATGGTTCAGAACATCACAAATGAATCAAACAATAAGAACATAATCATTGTCCCCCTTTCTGCACTTTTTTTTTCAAACTGTCCAATCCTCAGTTCGCCCCGGGGGATGAACCACCCCCCAGGTTACCGGTAGCTGACTCAACTCCGGTGCACCTCCTCTTCACGACCACTGGGGAGATCCCTCATTCAGGCCCAAGCTCATCCATCTTCTCCCGGGCACACCACAGCTCACTTGAATGCCTCCATGAGCCATCTGACAGCCAGAGGTAGGCATCCTCCCAAACAGCCACCACTTGCAGCCACCCCTGGTGCTCTTCGGTCCGACACCTGGCCCGAATCCTCCACGAATGTACCTCCTCCCAGGCCAGAACCACATCCACGATTCCCAGAGAGACCCTACTTGGCTTACAGTGTTTCTGGTTGGCGTGTTGTTTTACCATGCCAGCAGCTGGTCCTGCCCCAACTGCTTTTGTCTCTGCTGCCACCCTCACCATTGTGACTCTACGTCCTCTGGTCCCTTCCAACCGAAATCCGGGAAAAGATGGAGCCAGCCACTCAGCACCACCCACTGTCACAGGTGTCCTGCCATTCATCCCAGTTTCCTCATCAAAGGCTACTTGAGCTCTGGCACAGGAACCCTCCTGTGATGGCCCTGGGTGAGGTTGGTTCTGCTCACTCTCCAGGGTGCCAGGAAAGTTCTCATCCCACACAGCTCCGTCCACTGTCCTTGGGACCAGCCGGTCCCACAAACCACAGCCCGACCACTCTTCTCCAGAACCGCTCTTGATGGTGAGCCCAGGCCATAAAACAAATCACATCCCATTATATTCTCTCCACGAGCAGTCACAGTGAACTTTAGGTTACACACCTCCGCCGACTTGTACCAAGCCTTCAGTGTCACCGTTCCCACCGTGGCCAATCTACCTACACCATAACCACAAAGCGGTGCCGAATCACCTCCAATCCTATAATGCGGGAAAAATTTCCTCACGGTTGCCCAATTCAACACTTAGCCCACCGCTCCTGAGTCAATCAGCAATGGCACTGTCACCCCATCCAGTTCCACCATACTGTAGGAACGCTCGTTGGTACTCAGGGACACAGAGTGAACAACCATGGGAGTGGGAGAGTCCTCCTTGTGTCTTGGACTCCCTCACTTGAACTTGTGGTATGCCCTGGCGAAATGATGCAAGAGTCCGCACTTGCCGCATATCAAAGAAGGGGCCCTAAGTTAACATGTAATTTGGCCTGTTAAGATGTTTTTGATTGAAATAGCTTTTGATTTCAGAGAATCTGACCTCCTAATGCTGCAAATTCAACAGATGACCATTTTCAGTTCTTTATAATCAATAAAATGTTTTGAAACTTTGTTGTGCATAATAATTTGGAACAGTGCATTTTGACTTTTTTTTTTTTGTTATTTTTGCAAAAGATAGTCGTCATTGGGAGGTTTGTTCAGTAAAATTTGAATTATGTTCTAACGGTTGATGACTTGAAAATTATACTGACTGTAATTTGCATCGACTGTTTAGGAAAATGAGAGACAAATATCATATGCATAATCATTTGGAATGCGGTGTATACTATTTTGCGCAATATATATTTGTTTTTGAGGTGGTTTTAGAGCTCTGGGGTGCACCTTTAACACATTATCTTCTATGACATGTTCAATAAATTGTTACAGCCCGCTCCCGCCTGTCATCCGCTCCAGCTGTGCGCACACCTGCACCTCATCAGGCCACGCCTATTTAGCCTGCTCTGCCCAGGGCTTCGGCCTGGAGTCGTCAGCTCTCCTCCTCGTCAAGCTCTGCGTTTGCCTAACTCCTACAGCCAGCGCTCCTCTCGTCTTATGCACGTAAGGTCATTCTCTTACCTGCTCTCTCAGTTCGTCCCCTGTGCACAGGTGGATCCTCCTGGTGGCGGAACTCCTTCTTCATCGCCATACCTCTTCAGTCTTCGTCCCGTGGTGCTGATCAGGGCGCTGTCTCCCAGGCGTGAGCCGGTCTTGCCAACGCCAGCCACCAAATCCCTGCAAGTAAGCCACACTCATATGTTCATCATATCCCTGTGTGTTCATCTCACCCTTGTCCTCTGCTCTATCCTCAGGGTTACCTGGCTGTACGGTGTTCTGTTCTGCCCTTGGTCCTCCTGTCCCCAACAAGACATCTACATCCCTCATTCATGCATTCATACACCTGTTTTCAATAAAGACTCTTAAATCTCACCCGAGCCTGCGTGCGTGTTCCCTGGGCTAGCCTAACATGTCATAAATATACTTGGTTCTTACCTTTCTAAATTGTATAGTTCCAAGCAAGCCTCCTGGAAAAGTTGATACCAACAAGATGTTAAAGTGACTCAGCCAGACCTTAACTTGCTGAAGTAACATCACCCCTAGAATTGATCCAGTACTGCAGTTGGTCAAAACCACACCCATCAACTCAAAATATTTGACACTGAAAAAAGTGACACTGTAGCGGGTTGATCCAACCCCCCACAACACAGAGACAGAACACAGAGACAGCTCGCACTCCTTGGTTTTTCCCGCTGCACTACTGAGATGTAATGTGCCATGCATGTATCGTGATGCAATGTGCCATTCATGTATTGTGATGTAATGTGCCATTCATTTATAGTGTTCATGCGTCCTGTCCTTACTGTGACCTAGAGGCTGAGATCAATATGTAGATGTGCCTTGTAACCTCTTTGTCCTGCAAGCCGGAGCAGAGGCTGCATCTGCCTATTGTTATGTAGGTCTTACAAATGCAAATGTCTCATGCCTGTTCTGCAGTCCCTTTGATCAGACCAACTGCTGTGAATCTGCTTTGATGTATTGTTTGAGTTTGGTATAAATACTGCACAGGTTCTGTAACACATCCTCTCATTCCCACTTCTGCAACTGCTGCTGCTGAACACAGACATTGTGTCCTCCTTCTCCGAGAGCCGTTTGGGCTCGCTCCCGGCGCGCATGCACGGCGCCGGGAGCGGAGCCCGTGACGGCGGTATGATAATAAACTCTACTTAAAACCACAGCATTCGCAGCATATATTTTTTATCATCCGCTAAAACACTAATTCACACTACAGATTTTGCTGTGTATGAGTGAAATTAAAAGTCACTCACAATTTTCCCAGTTCAAGCCCATGTCCTCCTCATACCCATGTAGCCCACATTTAACCCAGGTCAGCCCCACATGGGCATGCTGGCTGGGGTGTTTCCACAGCATCAGCACTGCACGATGGGACATGCACAGAGGCCAACACTGAAAGCATCTGTCTGAAGGAGGACTCTATCCATGGAGCTTTTAACCCCCCATGATTAATTCTGTAGTTGTTTTGTTACAGTTGTTTATTTAATAATATATTTTTTAAAAAATATTTTGAAAACCACTATTAAAACACACTATGACCCTCTGACCTTTGATCCAGTATGACACATTGATTTTATTGAATGAAATGGAATTTTTTTTTTAATTTATTTATTTACTTCTTTTACCTTTTATTTTATTGTTTTTATTGAATGTGGTTTCTACTCATGCCGAGTTTTAGATTGTTTTTTTGGTTTAATATTGTTTTTGTGTTAGTGTCCTGCTCCTTGCTTTTATATTTTCATGTGTGTTCTTGTACAGCACTTTGTGTTGCGAGTGTTGCTTTTAAAATGCTTTATAGATAAAGTTGATTGATTGATTGATTGATTGATTGATTGATTGATTGATTGATTGATTGATTGATTGATTGATTGATTGATTAAAAAATTATTTGATTGCTTATGTTTCAGAGGTGGACCCTCAGGGACAACAAAGCCTTCTCTGCTGGCCTAAACACTATCACTATTCCTTTCTTCCTACTTCTATTTACTATCTGGCTCTCTTGCTAATCTTTCTGATTCGGCAACACCTTTATCCATCACAGACACGTTGATCGCCCAGATGTTTCCTGAGCCAGCGGACGGAGCCACTGTTTCTTACAGGAGGCAGTACAATAGGGACCAGCTGTTAGCACTTAACCGGCCCACGATGCTAACGCAAAAATTCGACATACCGGGAGAAATAAGATGGAAACGGCGTAGATGTCGAGCTGGAGTAAGACGGTGGGCGAGGAATATAAGATACAGACCTGCCCTCCCATCCGTTATTATGGGGAATGTACGATCACTACTCAGTAAAACAGATGAGCTAGCAGCTGTCTCCCGCTATGAGAGCATGTACAGGGAGAGTAGCTTAATGCTATTTATGGAGACGCGGCTAACAGAACTAGCAACAGATGCTAACATTGAACTGGAGGGTTTCCACGCAATACGGGCAGACCGAACACCAGACAGTGGGAAAGCAAGGGGCGTAGGAGTGATAATGTATGTCAATAACAACTGGTGCAGACCCGGACATATCACGGTTAAACAACAACACTGCAACAAAGACATGGAGTTGCTAGCTGTGAGCATGCGGCCTTCCTATCTTCCGAGGAAATACTCACACGTGATCTGCATTGTTATTTATGCAAATCCGACGGAGAACGCTGGGACAGCGCGTGACGTCATCCACTCAGTAACTGGCAGGCTGCAGACAGAACACCCAGATGCTCTTCTCCTCATCTCAGGTGATTTCAACCATATTTCACTGTCCCCCATTCTACCCACGTTCACCCAGTATGTCACATGCCACACTAGAGACAATAAAACACTGGACTTATTCTATGCAAATACTAAGGAGACGTACACCTCATCACCACTCCCCCCACTCGGGAGATCGGATCACAACTTGGTTCATCTCCTGTCGGTGTACAAACCCCTAGTACACAGACAACCTCCGGTGATGCGCACAGTGAAGTTTTGGTCTGAGGAGGCAATGGACGCTGTAAAGGACTGTTTTGAAACCACTGCCTGGGAGCAGCTATGCAGTCCACATGGTGAGGACATCAATGGCCTCACTCATACCATCAAGGACTACATCAACTTCTGTGTGGACAACATCGTACCCACCAAGACCATACGGTGTTGCTCGAACAACAAACCCTGGATCAACCCTGAGATAAAAACACTTCTGAGAGAGAAGAAGAGGATCTTCAGGTCGGGGAACAGGGAGATGCTGAAGTCCGTACAGAGGGAGCTGAGGAGAAAGATCAGAGAAGGCAAGGACAGCTTCAGGAAGAAGATTGAGAACAAGCTGCAACAGAGCAACATCGGTGGGGTCTGGAAAAACCTTAAAATCATCTCTGAGCTCCAGAATACCTCCCCCCAGGCCACGGGGGGGCAGGGAGTGGGCAAACAATCTGAACCTGTTTTTTAATAGATTTGATCAACCACCCTCCCCCCCGACTGTACAACAACCACTGCTGCCTCTAAAGACATCCAGTCCTGCTGCCCACACCCCACTCCACCAACACCCCCCCACTCCCAGCACACAGCCCCCCAACATGACCCTCACTAAGACCCAGGTGAGGACGGAGCTGAGGAAGATCAAGGCGAAGAAAACGTTGGGACCGGACGGCATCAGCGCAAAGCTTCTCAAGTCCTGTGCAGACCAGCTGTGTGGGATTGTGGAGAATATCTTCAACCTGAGCCTGAAGCTGGGGAGGGTACCACAGTTGTGGAAAACATCTTGTGTGGTACCTGTACCAAACACTTCCCACCCCAAAGACCTGAACAGCTACAGACCAGTGGCCCTGACGTCTCACATGATGAAGACCCTGGAGAGACTGCTCCTCGCTCACCTCCGCCCCCTGGTGAGACCAGCGATGGATCCACTCCAGTTCGCCTACCAGCATGGCATTGGGGTGGAGGATGCAGTGATCTCCTTCACCGTTCTCTGTCCCACCTGGAGAAGCCCGGGAATGCGGTGAGGATCATGTTCTTTGACTTTTCCAGTGCTTTCAACACCATCCAACCAATGATCCTTAAGGACAAGCTGCTGTGCGCAGGGGTGGACCAGCACCTGTCATCATGGATCCTGGACTACCTCACTAACCGGCCACAGTTTGTGAGAACCCGGGACTGTGTGTCCGACACGATCATCGGTAGCACGGGGGCCCCCCAGGGAATGGTTTTGGCTCCCTTCCTGTTCACCCTTTATACTGCGGACTTCTCACACAACACAACACACTGCCATCTACAGAAGTTCTCTGACGACTCTGCGATCATCGGCCTCATCTCCAACAGAGATGAAGCTGAGTACAGAGGACTTATCCAGGACTTCGTGGACTGGTGCCATCGGAACTGCCTCTAGATCAACGCAAGGAAAACTAAGGAGCTGGTGGTGGACTGCCACAGTTCCTCACAGTGCCAGTAAACATACAGGGAACAGACATTGAGATGGTGACATCCTACAAGTACCTGGGTGTTCATCTGAACAATAAACTAGACTGGTCACACTATACCGATGCACTCTACAAGAAGGGACAGCACAGGCTGTTCCTGCTGAGGAGACTCAGGTCTTTTTGTGTGCAAGGGGCACTGCTGAAGACATTCTATGACACGGTGGTGGCATCAGCCATCACTTTTGGAGTGGTCTGCTGGAGCAGTGGCATTACAGCAGCCGATAGGACTGAACAAACTGATCAAGAAAGCTAGCTCTGTCCTGGGGCAATGCCTTGACCCAGTGGAGGAGATAGGAGAGAGAAGGACAGTGGCTAAACTGTCATCTCTGCTGGAGTCTGAGTCCCACCCTATGCAGGACATACTGAACGCACTGAGGAGCTCATTTAGCAGCAGACTACATCATCCTAGGTGCGCAATCGAGAGGTTTCACAGGTCCTTCCTACTTACGGCTGTCAGACTGTATAACCTAAACAGGGCTGCTCGCAGAGATAGCAAAAAAACGTGACGACCTAATAGTATTGAATGCAAAAGATGCAATAGACTTACACAATGGTCCCCTCCAGTATACAACTAGGACAATATCAGTCGCTACGGAGGGTGACAATATGTATGGGTACATATTCATACTATGTAGGATAACTAAGTAGACGGTTATGCTGTTTATTCCATCTAGCTACAATGCTCCGCACTTTGTGTATACACTACCGTTCAAAAGTTTGGGGTCACCCAGACAATTATTTTGTGTTTTCCATGAAAAGTTACACTTATTTACCACCATGAGTTGTAAAATGAATAGAAAATATAGTCAAGACATTGACAAGGTTAGAAATAATGATTTGTATTAGAATATAATAATTTTTTCCAGATATTCAACCTGCTCAAAGGAAGGTCAGTTTTATAGCTTCTCGAACCAGCTAAACTGTTTTCAGCTGTGCTAACATGATTGCACAAGGGTTTTCTAATCATCCATTAGCCTTCTGACGCAATGAGCAAACACATTGTACCATTAGAACACTGGAGTGATAGTGCTTTTCTTTCAAAAATAAGGAAATTTCTAAGTGACCCCAAACTTTTGAACGATAGTGTATATATTTTTATATTTATGTGTACATATGTATATTTGCTGCTCTTGTTTTCTTGTCTTCTTGATTGTTGATCTTCTTCTTCCGGCTTTCAGAGAGAGCAGACGCATTTCTTCTCCTCTCCTCCTCCGCCTCCTTTGACTGATCCCAGCTTGCTGTGTCCTGTCTGTGTCTCGCTCTCCTTCTCGCTGATCTCAATCCAAAGGGAAAAACTGGAATTGGTGAGCTGGCCTTTAAATTCAATTGACACCACTTTTTCAAACAGAAAATCGGGCCCGGGAGAGCCCAGGTTTCCTGCTGACACTTCAGCTGCGGGTTATGTGAGAGACTCATGGGACAATTGGAAACTCATGTGTCTGTGTGATCTTTTGATTGAGGATGTGGAAAACATCTACCTGTTTGGCTTTATGATCACAGGATTTCTGCTGTTTGGCTTTGGAGTTTTCCTGGTGTATCGGAAATTAAAGAAGCTGGAAAGAGCTAATCAAAATGCGGACCCGGCGAAGCTCTTTCAACAATTCGACCAGCTGGGGAGAGCACTGATAGCGGCAAATGGTGAACTGAATCGGAAGGTGGGAAACATCTCGGAGTTGCTGGGTGCTCTCCAGGGAATGATTTTAAAGCCTGTGAATGTTAATGTAAATTGTGATATACAGAATCGCATGAGAGAAGAAATTTCTATGCTCTAAGTGAACTGTGCTCATCTGGCCTTGATTCGGCATCCTTGGGAGAACTCATTCCTCCAGGAGAAGAGATAAAGCAGAAGGGAGTTTTGGCTTCTCTCTAACCCAAACAATTGCTGATGTGCAGCAATCTGAACTCTCCAAGGACAGCGTCATGTGACTAACATGGAATTTTACCATCTGGCATGCACTGGAGATAAACTCTGTGGACATGTTATCTATGTTTTAGAACACCAAGGACATAACATCTAGCCGTTGCCTAGGAGAGGATTTTTGTTGTCCACCAGTAACTGATACTTCACACACTGCATTCACACTGATATCACATGACTGACATACACACACTGGTCTCTCTCTTGCTTTGTTAATGTGGGGATCTGTATTGTCTGCTAAGTGTGCAATTAGAGGGTTTTTTTCTATGTGATCACAATCTTGCTCACTCGAGCTATATTTTGATAACTATGTTTTTTCTCTCTGCCTAATGTGTCACCCCCTCCCCCTTCCCCTCTTTACCCCCCACTGTATGAGGTGCCTGTATGGCTGCCGCGTCATTAGGGAGCGCTTAACACGAGCGCACTTTAGTGATAAGTAAAATTCCTTGTATGTGTAAGCATACTTGGCAATAAAGTTGATTCTGATTCTGATTCTGATTCTGAGTGTTGCTGTCCCTGTGCTGTTGCAATCCTGGAATTCCCCCATTGTGGGACTAATAAAGGCTTATCTTATCTTTTCTTATCTTATCTTACATTCCTATATTTGTTCCATGAGCATGTATTAAATTATTCCCAATAGTCTATTCTTTCATTGTGTAGCTTTTCTCTTGGTTGTACTCCTTCCAGTAGTGTAATGCATGTTAGAGTTTTTTGTCCAATCATATTTCAGCCTATACAATGGAGTCTCTTATTGGAGACTCCATTGTCCTACTGGGGGACTTCAATGCGCACGTGGGCAACGACAATGAAACCTGGAGGGAGGTGATTGGGAGGAACGGCCAGCCCGATCTGAACCCGAGTGGTGTTCAGTTATTGGACTTCTGTGCTAACCACAGTCTGTCCATAACGAACACCATGTTCAAGCATAAGGGTGTCCATATGTGCACCTGGCACCAGGACACCCTAGGTCGCAGGTTGATGATCGATTTTGTTATCATGTCATCAGACCTGCGACTGTATGTCTTGGACACCCGAGTAAAGAGAGGTGCAGAGCTGTCAACTGATCACCACCTGGTGGTGAGTTGGATCCGATGGCAGGGGAGGAAGCCATTCAGACCTGGGAGACCCAAACGTATAGTGAGGGTGTGCTGGGAGCATCTGGCTGAGGCCCCTGTCCGGGAGGTCTTCAACTCCCACCTCCGGAAGAACTTCAACCACATTCCGAGGGAGTCTGGAGACATGGAGTCTGAATGGGCCACGTTCGCCACCTCTGTTGTTGAAGCAGCGGCCCAGGGCTGCGGCCACAAGGTGGTCTGTGCATGTCGTGGTAGCAACCCCCGAACCAAGTGGTGGACACCAGTGGTGAGGGGGCCATTAAGCTGAAGAAGGAGTCCTATCAAGCTTGGTTAGCTTGGGGGACTCCCGAAGCAGCTGAGGTGTACCGGCAGGCCAAGCGGAGTGCAGCTTGGGTGGTTGCTGAAGCAAAAACCCGGGTATGGGAGGAGTTTGGTGAGGCCATGGAATAAGACTTTCAGTCGGCCTCAGAGAGATTCTGGCAAACTGTCCGGCGGCTCAGGAGGGAAAGCAGCAACCCGTCCACACTGTGTATGGTGCGGATGGGACACTGTTGATTTCGACTGGGGGATATCGTCAGACGGTGGAAGGAATACTTCGAGGATCTCCTCAATCCCACTGATACGCCTTCCACAGAGGAAGCAGGGTTTGGGGACGAGGGGGATGACTCGCCTATCACAGGGGCTGAGGTCGCCAAGGTGGTTAAAAACCTCCTTGATGGCCGGGCCCCGGGGGTGGACGAGATTCGCCCTGAGTACCTCAAGGCCCTGGATGTTGTTGGGCTGTCATGGTTGACATGCCTCTGCAACATTGCGTGGAGGTCGGGGGCAGTGCCTTTGGCATGGCAAATCGGGGTGGTGGTTCCTCTCTTCAAAAAAGGGGACCGGAGGGTGTGCTCCAACTTTAGAGGGATCGTTGGTCGAACCTCGGATTCAGGAGGAGCAATGTGGTTTTCGTTCTGGCTGTGGAACATCGGAACAGCTCTTTACCCTCTCGAGAATTCTTGAGGGTTCGTGGGAGTTTGCCCAACCAGTTTACATGTGTTTTGCGGACTTGGAGAAGGCATTTGACCGCGTCCCTCATGGATTTTTGTGGGGGGTGCTTTGGGAGTATGGGGATGAGAATCAGCACCTCCAAGTCCGAGTCCATGGTCCTCAGCCGGAAAAAGGTGGATTGTCCTCTTTGGGTTGGGGACAGCCTCCTGCCCCAAGTGAAGGAGTTTAAATATCTTGGGGTCTTGTTCACAAGTGAGGGGAAAATGGAGCGAGAGATCAACAGACGGATTGGAGCAGCATCTGCAGTGATGCGGACGTTGTAGCGGTCTGTTGTGGTGAAGAGGGAGCTGAGTTCTAAGGCAAAGCTGTCGATTTACCAGTCAATCTACGTTCCTACTCTCACCTATGGTCACGAGCTTTTGGGTAATGACCGAAAGAACGAGATCGCGCATACAAGCGGCTGAAATGAGCTTTCTCCGTAGGATTGCTGGACTCACCCTCAGAGATAGGGTGAGGAGCTCAGTCATCCGGGAGAGGCTCAGAGTAGAACCGCTGCTCCTCCACATTGAAAGGAGTCAGTTGAGGTGGTATGGGCATCTGATCAGGATGCCTCCTGGACGCCTCCCACTTGAGGTGTTTTAGGCACGTCCCACTGGGAGGAGACCCCAGGGCAGACTCAGGACTCGGTGGAGAGACTATGTCTCCCAGCTGGTCTGGGAACGCCTTGGTATCCTCTCTGAAGAGCTGGAGCAGGAGGCAGGGGAGAGGGAAGTCTGGGCTTCTCTGCTTGAACTGCTGCCTCCGTGACCCGGACCTCAGGGAAAGCGGTAGAAGATGGATGGATGGATGAATGGATATTTCAGCCATCTGAGTTGCCAAGTCAAGCAAATCTCCCTTGGGCCTTCAGGAATTAACAGTGGGCTCTGTAAGTTAAATGAACTGTTAAATTTATCCTGTTGCTTTAACCAATCAGATGTCTTCTGTACATTCAGGGGTATGCATAGAAGGAATCTGAGAATGTTGGCATTTTCACGTCTTTTGATTGGATGGTTAGACTCCTCCATCTACACTGCAGAGGATCCTAGCTAGCAAAACGCCAGTGCAAGGACTTGTATCTGTTTAAATATAATAGCTGATTTTCCACCCACCTTGGCTGACAGGGGAGAGAAAAATAATTTGGTCACTGATATTTTTAAAAAAATCAATTTTCCAGATGGACTTTTCAAGAAAAGCTGGTCATTGTGAAGAGAGGTCAGCAAACCCCGAAGCTAGCAGGCCTGCCTCAGCTGGGGAAAGGATTTGTCCATCACTTCCATATTAGCAACCAGCGATATCCTTGGATTACAGGCTCTGAGGATTGCTGCTGATCTTGGTGGGAATGCCTGTTGTTTGAACTGATTGAATAGATACAGTACTTAGTCTGTCACACCATGATGATTTAGGCAATATTCACCAAACGTATAAAAATTGGTCTAAAACGCTGGGATACGCTAAAATTTTCACTTTTGGCTGTATGCATTGCGTATCCATTATGACTTTGACATATACACAACGTATTAGTAACTTACAGTACAGAGAATATTTCCATAACGTATAAGTGACTTAAACCAACTAATGCTTAGCTTGTTACCGATATTCACAAATTAGAATAGAATAGACTTTTTTGTTATTGTGCAGTAGTACAGTACAACGAAATTGTGGGATGTGCAACAACAGTCCAACTTCTACATAGTGCAGTCATGCCAAACTGCCGTTGCCTCCCGATATATGAATCCTAGGTTTGCGAGAGATCATCTAGATAGATCTCCAGAGACCACGGCAGGAGGCGTGACCGACCTGGCAGAGCTGTCAAATCTGTCAGGTCAGTCACGCCTAAAACAGCTGATGTGACACGTCAGGAACATCAGATAACAGTTGTCACAACCTGGCTCAAAGACACGCAAACTGATGGAGATTAAAAAAAAAGATAAAAAAGTTTATTTTCAATAAAGTGAAAAAAAAAACCAAGAAAATGCATGGAGTGTGCTTTTGCTGGAAGGCGAAGCCAACAGCAAAATAAACAGCTAAGCGCTGCACTTCAGGCAATAAGCTGATTGGATCCTCCTCCGGTGTTCTGACATTTGGGCATATCTATCAGAACAGCAGTGGACAGATGACGGTACAGACTTCAGTCAAATATAAAATACCCTGACAGGTCCCATTATACGAACAAATACGTGTTTTTAGCTTTCTCTGTGTGTGTGTGTGTGTGTGTGTGTGTGTGTGTGTGTGTGTGTGTGTGTGTGTGTGTGTGTGTGTGTGTGTGTGTGTGTGTGTTTATGTCTGCAGACGGAGCTCTGTATGGGTTTTTCCTGTGAACCAACGCTGCAAATACCATTTGCTCCCCGAATGCGGGACGTATTAGCCATACGCTGGATATGTCCAAAAGTTTACCGAGGAACTCGATGAACAATTCCATATACCAGCGTGAACTGAACTTAGACAAAACTTAGCCATAACTGATTTGACGTACGCCACCGTATTCTCCAAATTTTTCATACGTTTTGCAAACACTGCCTAAATTGTGTTGGTGTGACAGGACCTCAATCAAGGTAGAAGTGCGAGACAGACACAGCTGCCAGCTGGACACTTACAAGCAACAGTACTTTTAAACCTTTGGGGAAACAAGGGTGGATCTGCGGCTCAACGAAGAAGTGCGCAGGAAAATTGAGCTCCACAATGAAGAGGTAAAGATTTTAAAACTATCATTTTAAAGTTATGTTTAACATGTATTTGCGTGGAGGGCCCTATAGGCTATTTTTATGGTGCTTGATGGCACTTAAATCGGGTAGATCACCACAGAAGGCCTAGTTGTAAAATACACGGTCTGCCACTGTTATGTTTACATAAAACATCCCCTCTTTTATTTGTTTAATTATGTAAAATAAAGTTGATGAACTGATGTGTTTGTCAACCCTCAGACACAATTTAAGCCTTTTGGGCATAATATTTATTATATAGATCCTAGACATTATATAGATTATTTAGATATTATATAGATCCTAATGAATAACCCAGCCACAGGGTATGCAAAATCCAGTGTACTCTTAGTGCCAGTCCCATGGGGAGGGTTGTGTCAGGAAGGGCATCCAATGTAAAACCTTTGCCAAATCAAACATGTGGATCATGACGAAGGAGACTTTCATACCAGATCGGTCGAGGCCTGGGTTAACAACCACCACCACCTGTAAACCAACAGGGCGCCAGTGGAAATTGGGCTACTCTTGGTCAAAGATCGAAGAGGAGGAGAGGGGGAAGGCGTGTTAGGAGGGAGAGAGAGAAAAGGAAAGGTAGAAGTGTGGAGGTTAGAGTAGGGAGGTTAAATGTAGGGACTATGACTGGTAAAGGCTGTTGGCTGACATGATGGAGAGAAGAAAGGTAGATATACTGTGTGTTCAAGAAACCAGATTGAAGGGAAGCATGGCTGGGAGCATTGGAGGTGAATTTAAACTGTTCTACCATGGTGTAGATAGGAAGAGAAATGAAGTAGGAGTTTGAGTTTTAAAAAATGCCTTTATTGCACAATTCAAGAAAAAATAAGAGCTTGAAGGAAGAGTATGTGAAGAGTTTTCAGGAGGTAAAGAGGAAGTCAGACAGAATCATAAGTTTGGAGCTAGAAGTCAAAGGTGTGATGTTGAATGTTGTTGGTGCGTATGCCCCACAAGTTGGGCTGCACGGTGGCGCAGTGGTTTAGCACTGTGGCAGCACAGTTTTACCCTCGGCCGGGGGACCGCGGGGATCATGAGATCGTGGGTTCGATCCCAGCCCCCGACCAACAGTGAGCTGTGTGGAGTTTGCATGTTCTCCCCGTGTTGCGCGGGTTTACTCTGGGATTTCTCCGGTTTCCTCCCGCACACCAAAAACATGTAGGTTTAGGGCGCTCGCGCATGCAGCGACCAGCAGCCGGTGGCTTGTCACCAGACTGCAAACCAAGTCTACCTACGGGTACAAATAAGTAACAAAAAAAAAAAAAAGTTGGATGTCAGGTAGAAGAGAAAGAGGAATTCTGAAGTAAGTTGGATGAAGTGATGGAGAGTGTTCCCAGGGGGAGAGAGTGTTGATTGGATCAGACTTTAATGGACATGTAGGTTAAGGGAACAGAGGTGATGAGGAGGTCCTGGGTAGGTATGGTCTTAAGGAGAGAAATGTGGAAGGACAGATGGTTGTGGAGTTTGCTCAAAGGATGGAAATGGCTGTGGTGAACATACTTTGAGAAAAGACAGGAACAAAGGGTGACTTACAAGAGTGGAGGAAGGTCCACACAGGTGGACTACATCTTATGCAGAAGGAGAAATCTGAAAGAGATAGGAGACTGCAAGGTGGTGGCAGGAGAGAATGTAGCTAGACAGCATAGGATTGTAGTCTGTAGAGGATGACTTTGGAGAGCAAGAAAAGGAAAACAGTTGAGGCAGAGTCAAAGATTAAGTGTGGGAAGTTACAGAAGGAAGCCGGTTGCACAGAGTTCAGGAAGGAGTTGATACAAGCTCTTGGTGGTAGGGAAGAATTATCAGTTGACTGGGGAAGTACAGCAAAAGTATTGAGGGAAACGGGTAGAAACGTATTGTCACTGTGAGTCGATGAACTGAAACCAAATGTGAGACTTGCAGTTCCAAATGTTTTATTTGGAGCTGGTCCAAACCCTGGCCAGGTTGAGGGTGTATTATAATAATACTGTAAGTCCCAAACAGGCAGGCAAGACAGGCAAAGTACAAAATAATCCAAATGTGGTAAAACAGACATGGGCAAGACAGAAGCGTGGTTAACGCCAAAATATGACAAGAACAGAGCACCCAGGTGAGAGACCGCATCCCTTAAATAACAAGAGGACAGGTGAACATAACTGCAAACTGGTGTGTGTCCTGAACAAATCAATCCAGGCTATATCAGGCAATGCAAAGAAAACAGGGAACAATCACAAAATAAAGCCAAACCAGGACAACACAACATGACAGAAATAACAGGCAAATATAATTCAATTCAATTCAATTCAACTTTATTTATATAGCTCCATTTCACAACAACAGTCATCTCATAGCACTATCAACTGTAGGGGGGACCCCCACAGTTGCAGACCCCCACAGTTGCAGAAAGAAATATAACATGACTATAATAAGATTAAACTAACACACAAGTTTAAATAAAAAGAACTATTAAAGATACAAAATATAGAAGGCATGATATAATACAAATAATAAACAAGGACCGGCAGAGATTAATCTAAGGCAGGGGTGTGCAATCATGTGCCATGGAGGGCCAACAAAAGAACCCAAAAACTCAAAGGATGACAACAAGGAGCTTAAAGACTCAGGAGGTGGTAAGAGGGACATATCAACCTCAGAAGAGGAAATCAAGGACACACACACAAAAACCTTAACCTCAAGGGATGACAACAAAGAACCCAAAAACTCAAAGGATGACAACAAGGAGCTTAAAGACTCAGGAGGTGGTAAGAGGGACATATCAACCTCAGAAGAGGAAATCAAGGACACACCAAAACTAAGAGGTGATGACAAGGATACCTCAACCTCAACCTCTGGAGGTGACCACATGGCTACTCTAACCTCTGGAGGTGGCAGCATGGCTATTTTAACCTATGGATCAAGACACACAAATGCAGAGATTTCAGAATTTTCTTATTCTGGACACAGTATTACAGAAATTTCTGGTACAGAACACTTAATTGCAGAAATTCCAGGCTCAGAGCACATTGCAGGAGAAATTTCTGGCTCAGGACACATTGCAGCAGAAATTTCTGATTCAGAACATACCCATGCAGAAATTTCTAGTTCAACACACATCAATGCAGAAACTTATTCAGGACACATTTCTACAGAAATTTCTGATTCAGGACATATTATCACAGAAACTTCAGACTCAAGACACATTTCTTAAGAAATTTCAGACTCAGGACACACCAAAACAGAAATTTCCAATTCAGGACATCTTTCTGTGGAAATCTGTGGTTCTGGACACACTAATGCAGGATTCATTGACTCAGAACACACAGATACAGAAATTTCCACTGCAGGACACCCAACAGTGGAAATTTCTGACTCAGGGGATGCACATACAAGAGTCTGTAATTCACAAGAAGGCAGGAGAATTACTAGGACGCACAGTCCGCGGAAACAGCCGACAGGTACGTGCTCGGCTCAGGAACAGGCAACAACTCTTCCTCTGACATGAAAGTGAACTGGTCGCAGGAAGTTGTCAAGGAAAGAAAGAATGTCCTCCCTCAGATAAGGTATTGCTGCAACGATCAGATGAGCGTGCCTCCATGTTGCATCCCTCCACGCAGCATCCTTCCAACCATCCCTCTGCTGGCATGATGTAGCAATCTCCCACATCCTTGATGAGGTCCTGGAGCTCCAGGCGGTGAGCAACATCTTTGGGTGTGGAGCTCAGGGAGAAGGTCAGAGGAACAGCAGGTGAAGGTGAGGGTAAGGGAGCAGCAGCAAGAGGTCTCCTAACCTCGGGAATGATGGCTGAAGGTCTCCTGACCTCAGGAGCAATGGCTGAAACATGGTCCTCTTGCAATCCCATCCTCAACACAGCCACCTCAGACGATGGGGGGGAGACAGGAGGTCAGTGAGGCAACTTCACAGTCATTAACAGTAGAGACTGGTGGGGTGAAATCAGCAGGTGGTGGAATGTGCGCTTGGGTATCCCCACCAGGAGCCAGGCAAGACTCTTTAAAACTGGTGTTTGAATATAATTGAAAAGGTACTTGCCTTAACTCCTGGTCTCCTGTCACCAGGTGGAGCACCTCAAAGTCAAAAACAGGAATGCTTACAGGCAGAGCAGGAACAGGAGCTGGTGGTGGTGGTGGATGTGGGGCAGAAATTGGAACTGGGGAATGATGCAGAACAGGTGCAGGCTCTGAGGAGTGACGTGGAGTGGGTACAGGAACTGTGGAACAACGTGAAGTCGGCACTGGAGCTGGGTGGCACTGTGGAGCAGGTTCAGAAGCTGAACCATCCATAGCCAGCTGGGTTCGACCCAGCTGGGACACATGCTCAGGAAGAAGCCATGGCTTATAGTCCAACATTAGCTCCTCCTGGGCTAGCACAGCTTACTGACGCTTCTCCTGTTCCTCCTTGTCACCACCACACAGAGGTGCCCCAGTAGCAACCCCAGTCCAGCAGAACCGGCGACCTGAGGCATTGGCATGGAGGCAGCTTCAGCAGATGGCTCCTCCAGATTACCAGACTCCTCCCAGGCAATCCAATTACTACCAAGTATTGGCAAGCTTTCAGACAAAACACATGGGGACACAGGGGAATGAAGGTGAGGATTGATGGATGACAGCAGCAGTGGAGAGAGCTCAGCAGTGATGGTAGGTGATTGAAGCTGAGCCCCCTCCCCGGGAAAAAGACAAGCCCTTTTATTTATTGATGGTAAAAAATAAGAGGGTACTTGCCATTGTTCCTGTTCAGCTGCCACTATGGAGTTGGACGATTCATCCTGGGATGTGATGTGGGTTTCCCTATGAGGAGCCGTTGCATGGTGGTGTGGTGCTGTGTTAAGGAAGGAGGATAAGGAGGGATGGAACTCCTCCGTCGGGGATGAAGAGCTGTGCCGCTGTGTCCGTCAATGCCAGCGCGAGCCACATCCCCTGGCTCGTGAAGGTCCTCCTTCTCTCCTTTTCTGTCCCACAGATCCTCCTCTCCCTCCTCTCCCACCACCGGTGATGGCTTCTCCACTTCCTGGAATATTTGCTGCAGATTGGGGACAGAGCACAGGAGTCTAGTGAGCTGGGGATACTGCCAAAGAAAGGGAAATGTAACGATTAGCTCTTCGGTGTTAACCAGGAACATAACAGCATCCTCCAGCATGCAGGATGTACGGGCTGCATCAATGAGGTACTCAATACTTGAAGCCACCCAAACCTCCTCGGTGTCAAGGATCATTAACTGAAACTTCAGGTCCACTGGGTCCATGCTGACTGTGCTATTCTGTTACGGTGAGTAGATGAACTGAACATAAATGCGAGACTTGTAGTTCCAAATGTTTTATCTGGAGCTGGTCCGAACACTGGCCAGCTCGAGGGTGTAAAATAATAAATCCCAAACAGGCAGGCAAGACAGGCAAAGTACAAAATAATCCAAACGTGGCTAAATAGGTACAGGCAAGACAGAAGCGTGGTTAATGCCAAAATATGACAAGAATGCAACACCCAGGTGAGAGGCTGCATCCCTTAAATAACAAGAAAACAGATGAACTTAATTACAAACTGGTTTGTGCACTTAACAAATCAATCTAGGCTAAATCAGGCAATGCAAAGAGAACAGGGAACAATCACAAAATAAATCAGAACCAGGACAACACGACGTGACAGAAATAACAGACAAACATAACATGACTATGATAAGAATAAAACTAGCACACAAGACTGAATAATAAGAACTATTAAAGATACCAAACATATGAGGCATGATATAATACAAATAATAACCAAGGACTGGCAGAGATCAATCTAAGGAATTAAAAAAAACAGAGACAATGATAAACAAATACAACAAAAACCCAAAATACAAAACTCAAAGCGAGAACATGGACTAAGGTCCATGTCCTGAGAACAGAGAACAAAATCATAATTCAGAGTGAGGGCATGAGGCCCAGTCCATGCCCTGACAGGTACAGTATGTGGTGTATCCAGTGGACAGAGGAAAGAAGACAAGGAGACTTTGTGGTAGAATGAGGAGGTACAAGAAAATATTCAAAGGAAGAGCTTAGCAAAGAAAAAGTGGGATAGTCAGGGAGATGAAGAATGTAGACAAGAGTTTTTGGAATCTATGCACATGGAAAAGAGAGAGGTAGCAAAGGCAACAGCAAAGGCATATAGTGAGTTGTATGAGAGGCTGGACACTAAGGAAGGAGAAAAGGACTTGAATTGATTTGCTAGACAGAGAGATCAAGCTGGAAAGGCTGTGCAGCAGGTTAGGTTGATTAAGGAGAGAAATGGTAATGTAATAACACATGGCAAGAGTGTGTTAAGAAGGTGGAAGGAGTGCTTTGAAGAGCTGATGAATAAAGAAAATGAGAACAAAAGAGGAGGATGGATGAAGGACAGATAGTGAACAAGGAAGTCTCAAGGATTAGCAAGGCAGAAGTGAGGGCAGCTTTGAAGTGGAAGAATGGAAAGGTGGTTGATCCAGATGACATACATGTGGAAGTATGGAGATGTTTAGGAGAGATGGCAGTGGACTTTTTAACCAGATTGTTTAACACAATCTTGGAGAAGGAGAGGTTGCCTGAGGCGTGAAGAAGAAGTGTTTTGGTACCAATTTTCAAGAACAAAGGTGATGCTCAGAGCTGCAGTAACTACAGAGACATAAAGTTGATCAGCCACACTATGAAGATATGGGAAAGAGTTGTTGATGCCAGGTTAAGAGGAGAGGTGACAATCAGAAAGCAACAGTATGGTTTCATGCCAAGAAAAAGTACTACAAATGCAATCTTTGCTCTAAGAGTGCTGATGGAGAAGTATAGAGAAGGTCAGAAGGAGTTGTATTGTGTCTTTGTGGATCTAGAGAAAGCATATGATAGGGTGCCGAGAGGAAGTATGGTACTGTATGAAAAAGTCAGGAGTGGCAGAGAAGTATGTGAGGGTGGTGCAGGACATGTGTGAGGACAGCAAGATGGTGGTGAGGTGCACTGTAGGAGTAGGAGTGACAGATGGGTTCAAGGTGGAGGTGGGATTACATCAGGGATCAGCTCTGAACCCCTTCTTGTTTGCCAGGGTGATGGACAGGCTGACAGATGAGGTCAGGCAGAAGTTTCCGTGGACCATGATGTTTGCAGACGACATTGTGATCTGTAGTGAGAGTAGGGAGCAGGTGAAAGGGAACCTGGAGAGATGGAGGTATGCTCTGGAGAGAAGAGGAATGAAAGTCAGTAGAAGCAAGACAGAATACATGAGTGTGAATGAGAGAGAGGCAGGTGTAACAGTGAAGATAAAAGGAGTAGAGGTAGTGAAGGCAGATGAGTTTAAATACCTGGGGTCAACCATCCAAAGCAATGGAAAATGCACAAGAGAGGTGAAGCAGAGAGTGCAGGCAGGATGGAGTGGGGGGAGACGAGTGTCAGGGGTGATTTGTGACAAGGATAGCAGCAAGAGGGAAAGGGAAGATCAGTAGTGAGACCTGCTATGATATATGGTTTGGCGATGGTGGCATTGACAAAAAGAGAAGAAGTGTGGTACTGTATGAGGAAGTGGCAGAGAAGAATGTGAGGGTGGTGCAGGACATGTATGAGGACATTGAGACAGGGGTGAGGTGCACTGTAGGAGTGACGGATGGATTCAAGGTGGGGGTGGGATTTCATCGCATTTCATAGCTTTACCTCCTGAAGACACGGGAAGCCTGCCCGGACTCACACACCTCCATATCTTCAGCTGCAGCACCATCCTCACACAGACCTCCTGATGATTCACCTGCCCCACACTGTCCTCTTGTTCGTTCACCATTCATGCACAATTCACCAGCCACTTCAGCTTCTTTACACATTTCTGCAGCCATTTCATCTCTCTCACCTACATCTCTCATTTCACTATTCAAAGCACCAACTTTGCCCACCTCACTCATGACTCAACCTTCCTCAACTGTTTCATCACTCACCTTTTTTCTCACCCACAACATATCTCCCACCTCACCCACTTTATTTTCCACCTCGCCCATTTCCCCAATCCCTTCACCTGCTTCACCAACACCCTTTTCCCTCTCATCACTCACCGCAGTGCTGTTCTTGTCCGGACTCTGTCTCACCTCCAGCAGCTCCTGAGCTGTAATGCCAGTGTCTTCAGCCTGCACAGACATGCCGTGCTGTTTGGTGGCAGCCGGCCGTGGCCCTGATATGGACTGGTCGCCGGCGACAGCCGCACACTGCTTAGTACGAATGGCCCCTCCGCCACCAGCAATAGTCCTGGTATAGTCCCTCAGGGCAGGGCCGGCACGGTTAAGACAGGCCACATCCTCATACATGTCCTGCACCACCCTCACATACTTCTCTGCCACTCCTTACTTCCTCATACAGTACCACATTTCTCTCTTGGCACCCTAGCATATGTTTTCTCTAGATCCACAAAGACACAGTGCAACTCCTTCTGACCTTCTCTGTACTTCTCCATCAGCACTCTTAGAGCAAAGATTGCATTTGTAGTACTTTTTCTTGGCATGAAACCATACTGCTGCTCAATGATTGTCATGGGACACGACTTAAAAAACATTTCTGATGGGTGACACCACTTATCCAGACTTTGACAGCTCTCTGATAAGAAACTTCATCATAGAGAAAGTAATTTTTATTGCCAGTAATGACAGCGGCATGACTGACTCAAACGTCCCATTTACTGTGATTCCACTTTCAACCAAAGTGTTTTACCTGATCCACCCTTTCCAAAAACAAATCAACAGCACTGTTCATGCTGGCCATGGATTTAATGGCATCATGCCCAATAATTCCCCCAACAGCAAGTGCAACCTCCTCCACGCTGTACAGCGAGCCAACACCAGTTTTGATGCTGTGCTTCCACGTCGGCCTTTAGAAGACCATAGTATCTGAGACACCGGCCAGTGTCACAGAGCCTGGCCGACAAAAAACCAAACACAAAAACTAAAACAGACAAAAACCTAGCAAACCCAAACTTATGTAAATCACCAGTTGTGACAAAAGAACAGAAAAGATTCTACTTCTACTCTTCCACTCACACTCTCGCTCAGAAGAAGAAGAAGAAGAAGAAGAAGAAGAAGAAGAAGATCCTCATGAATACTGTATTCACAAATTGTAGTTTTATATGTACAGTTTATTGGTATTTGTAACATGTCATAATTGTATTTCATTGTGGCCTTTACAATATTGTCAATGCTCACCTTAATTCAGGGATTATTTCTGTTATATTAGCTATTTATCAATAATTATTTTTTTATTTTATTGTGTCGAAGCTTAGTGCTTTTATTTTGAAGGTTAAGTTTTGCATCTGTGCTCAGATGAAGCTCACACAAGATGGAAATTAAAGAAAATTTGGACATTGAAGAAGCCTCTGAAGACACAAAACTTAATCCCTTCTCCATAGCATACACCCAAAGAGGTATTTATTTAGCTTTTTCTGTTTTTTGCATATTATTTGTATTTTATTTGACATGCTGTGCATGCCATTTTATGATAATGCCTTTATTTTATTCTGCTGCTTGTTTTCACAGTGGATTTGGAGAGAAATTTTCAAATAAATCATTAGAAAAAAATTCTTGTCTGCCTGTGTTTGGAGTGAATTATTAGTATTAGTGTCTGCACTCATTCTAGCATTTCTTAACCAGAATCCTGTTGTATATACAGTGGTGTGAAAACGTTTTTGCCCCCTTCCTGATTTCTCATTTTTTTCTGTTTGTCACAGTTAAATGTTTCAGATTATCAAACAAATTTGAATATTGTGGAGGAATAAGATCAGGCGAGGGGCGCACCATATCACGTCGGGGTCACCAGTGTGGAGGAATAAGATCAGGCGAGATATGATGAGCTGGAAGACTGCAGAGTTTTATTTCCTCCATCAGAATGAGATACACATCGTAGCTCTGAGCTACGGTGTTCTACTGTGCTCTTGAGGCATGTATAGTAAGTTCTTTTATACAGACAGAGAGAATGCGTGGCACATTAGCATATTGGTATACATATCAGTCAATACACATGATTAGCATGACCAACTGGTGCCCGGACGTCCTCTCCTTAATCCAGGGATGTCTAAACGATAGTGCATTGTTCTGGTTGTCCCCCAGGGGCTCTCTGTCCGTATGCAATTTGTCCTCTGCTTCCTGCAGACATGCTGAGTGTGAGGAATGTTCCTGTAGAGTGTTGTGGGTCACCACAGGATATTAGACAAAGATAACACAAGTAAACACAAAACTCAGTTTTTAAATGAAGGTGTTTATTATTAAGGGTAAAAAATATCCAAACCTACATGGCCCTGTGTGAAAAACTGATTGCCCCCCATGTTAAAACATAAATTAACTGTGGTTTATCACATCTTTGGAACGCTGAATTCAGTTTCTCTGGCCACATCCTGGCCTGATTATTGCCACACTTGTTCTCAATCAAGAAATCATTTATATAGGACCTGCCTGATTCCTCATCTCCCAGACACACTGAGTTTTCACTCAGTCTGTTTTCTAGTTCTCAGCTGTTAGTGATTGTTTATTAGGTCACTTGCTTCTCTCCCTCTCACTGCTCTCAGCCTGCCTTCCTATCAGCTGGGAGCAATTATGCAATTAGTCTGCTTGCCAGCTCAGCTCTCACACCTGCAGCTCATTTTGTTCCATGTATTTAAACTCTGGCTTTTCCACTCTGTATTTGCGGCAGTCATACAATGATGAACTGGACTATTCCTCTGCTTTCTCCTACCTGCACTCGTGGGGCGATTTCGGCTCCGGAGTGTTTGTTCATAAGTTTTCCTAATTTGCATGTTTTGGAAGTCACACACTGTTTGGATTTTGTTTGTCTTTTTGTTGAAATAAATGTCACACTACAGGCGACCTGTCATTTGCTACCGCAGAGGGGCCCATTCATGACACAGAACTGCCACTATAATAAGGTCCAGCTGTTGTAGTGTGCATTTTTTCCTTTTTACTTTTTTCTAACCTGCCAGCAAAGCTGTGATGTTTTCTTCAAGCGAAGTTGACCGGAGGCGGAGGAGGTGGACCCGGGATGAGCTAGAGTATGTCTCCATGATTGAGGACATGGCGATTGGGGCATGGAACTCCTCATCCTGGAGGGACGACAAGCTGTGCTAGGGTGGTGTGGCAAATTTGCTGGAGATTAAGCCCAGTGTGTGCTTCCACCCGCGGGTAATTAGACTTTCCCATCCATCACTTCCACCTATACCATCAGCATCCTCCTCACCTTCTCCAACAACATCATGGTGGCAACGTCGTCCTTCTCCGGACCACTGGAGGAAGAATCCCGCCTCTCCTATAGCCTCTTCCTTGACACGGAGCCCAACAATCCCCGCTGCAGATCCTTGCTTTTTCTCTTCTTTTTTGCCTTCTGTTCTGCCAGCCCAACCATCACCATCACCTCCATCACTGCTGCAACGTCCGTGTCCTCGGTGCCTCTCCCTGCTGTCAAGAGGTGCTCCATTTTTCCACTGGCTATGCCTGTCCCAGTGCCTACAGGGGCGGCTCCTCAACAATCAACAGAGGGGCCCAAGATCACCCTAGCTGCAGAGAGGGATGATGCTCCATGTACAGCTGCAGGCAACATCCAGGTCCGGGAAAACAGGCAAGTTTTATTTCATTTTTCCTCTATTCATGATGGAATGCCTTGCCTGATTCTGAGTTGGAAGGGAGGCTCAGGGAAAGCAGTCCCCTGGGTTCTCCCCATCTGCTGCTGTAATATCTTGCCCACCTGTCCTCTCTGTGTCTCCTCCTCTTTCTTTTGAGTGTCTGCCAGCCCCGGAACAAGACCGCCAGATGACAGAGGAGGCCGAGGCCCTGAAAGTCCCAGTTCCAGCGCCAATGGTGGGTCAAACCCCAGTTACCATGTCTGGAGAGCCACCTGCATGGTCTACTTCACCTGGGGTTTCTGAGACTGCTATTACCATCATGCCTGCTGCAGAGACCGCCGTATCAGAGTGGGAGCCTGAGCTTGACCTCCTGAGGGCTGAGCCCGAAGAGTCATCGTTGCCTGGCTCGTCGGAGTCTTGGACGGTGGTGGAGCTTGAGCTCAGGCAAGTGCTCTCTTTTGTTTTTCTCTTCTTGAGAATCATTGTCTGCTCCCTCCAAAGTAAATAAAAATATAATGTATAAGCATCCCAAAGTGATTAAACAAAAAGTTGGTAAAACAAATTAAACATCAAGTCTCTTAATTTAATGATTTGGCCTCTATTCCTCCCAAGTCTCTGCTAGCCCATGATCTGTTAATTGATCATCAGATTGATTGAATATCCCTTACAGAGACTTGGTTAGGGCAAGAGGATTATGTTGGTTTAAATGAATCAACTCACTCTGGTTATTTAAAATGTCAAAATCCTAGAAGTTCTGGTCATGGAGGAGGAAAAGCAACAATTTACCATTCCAAATTACTAATTAATGTAAAGCAAAAAGCACGTTTTAATTCCTTTGAGGGCCTGGTCCTCAGTGTTGGCATGTTTGCAATTTTACGTTAAACCCAGTTTTATTTGCCATAGTTTATCATCCTCCATCCGCCTACTCAAGTTTTTATCCAAATTTGCTGAATTCTTAGCTGATTAAGTGCTGAAATCAGATAGAATAATTATAGTAGGGGACTTTAATATACACGTAGATGTAGATAGTGATTGTCTTAATATAGCATTTTATTCAATATTAGACTCGATGGGGTTTTCTCAGAAAGTAGGAAATTATACCCATTGTATCCACAACACATTGGACCTTGTTCTGACATATGGCATAGAAATAGAAAATCTGGTAGTGTCTCCCCATAACCCTGTACTGTCAGACCATTGTCTGTTAACCTTTGATTTTACTATTTCTGACTATTTGGCTCCTAAAGAAAAATATTACTAGAGCAGATGCCTCTCAGATGATGTTGTTACCAAATTAATGCAGATTGTTTTCTCTATGCCGTGTGTCAACACAATGGAAATAAGCTATAGTCAGCTTGCTCCTTCTGTAATTGATTGCATGGTAGATAGTGTTACAGCTTCTCTGCATTAGACTCTAGACATGGTGGCCGCTTTAAAAAAGAAAAAGTCTAATCAGAGATTTCTAACTCCTTGGTTCAACACAGAAACTCGTATCTTAAAACAGAAGACTCATCAAATCGAAAGAAAATGGCGCTCCACTAATTAAGGTGAAATCTAGCTTGGAGAAATCATCTTTTAATTTATAAAAAATCTCTTCGGAAAGCTAGAACAAGTTATTATTCTGCATTAATAGAAAAGAACAAGAATAATGCCAGGTTTCTTTTCAGCACTGTAGCCAGGCTGACAAAGAGTCAGGACTCTTGTCAATCCTAGCATTCCCTTAGAGCTTACTAGTCAGGACTTTATGAACTTTTTCAATAATAAAATTTCATCTATCAGAGATAAAATCAGTCAGATTCTTCCCACCGTTAACTTAAATACAGTAACTGCTACAACTCCTTCAACTGATATCTGTTTGAATGAGTTTACTCCAATTGACCTTTTAGAGTTAGATAAAGTAATTTCCTCATCCAAGCCTTCAACTTGTCTTTTAGACCCTATTTCTACCAGGTTATTTAAAGAAGTCTTCCCATTTATTGGTAGCTCTATTCTTCAAATAATAAATTCCTCATTAACATTAGGCCATGTACCGCAGACTTTTAAAACTGCTGTAATTAAACCCTTATTCAAAAAGCCAACGCTGGATCCATGAGTTTTAGCTATCGACCAATCTCTAATCTGCCTTTCATTTCAAAAATCTTAGAAAGAGTTGTTGCTATTGTAGTGATATTTAATAAAATATAGTGTAATAAGGTACAGGAATTATTTATTTTATTTAATAGTGGGTGTGCGAGGGGACAGAGTTAAACCGTCACCCCTACACTCATTAAATAAAGTAGGAAAGCATTCGTAAGAAGGGGGCACCAGTTCTAAATGAACAACTTGTATTATTAACTTAATTTCAATTCATTCATTTCTGTATCTTCAATTAAATCACCCTTATTGTCATTCAACCGAACAACCAATCATGTACAGTAGAACGAGATTGTGCTTTACCTATCTACAGTGTCAATCACACACACCCCAAGTGTAGAATCAGAGGGCCGCTGCCATGCAAGGCACCACCACAGATTTCCCTCCTCCATTCCTGCTGAGCACCAAGCTGGACAGCAGGAAGTTCCACTTTTATATGGTCTTCGGTATGACCCAGCCGGGATTTGAACCCCTCGCCTCCCGGGTGTGGGGCGGATGCTCTACCAACTGAGCCACCACTCCGGATCAGTAATGGATCAGTCTCAAAATTTAAGGGAGTTTTTTTCCTGCCATGATCTAGGAAACATATATGCGAAAGGAAAACGCTTCAACTTCTCTCATTTACGCTTTTATTAAACTCATTAAGGTTACATGATATGGCACTCAAATGATGGATAAACAGATTCAAATGATAAACAGGTGTCTAATATCACGTCAACTGTTAGTGGATTCCTGATCATAAAATCTAGAGTTAAACCTTTGTGGAACCAAGAGGAAACAAGATTTTATGTTTCAACTGTAATGGAAGACTGAAATATCTAACAAAACCAGAACGCAATTTTATGGGGAAAAATTCCATAAGCTGATTATCTAAAATTGAACTTCTTAATTGATCTACAAAAATGAAAGGAGGTTACTTAAAAATGAATAAGAATCTTCCTTCAGTTTATAGCTTTGTCCTATGGCTTAGGGACTAATTGTACCATGAAATACTGGTTATGTTCAATTGTAATTGAGAATTTTAGGACATCACATTTAAACCAAGCAGATAGGAAAATGGGAGTCTCACTAACGAACAGCTGTAGGTTCACGTGTTCAGCGGGTCGTGCCGGCTGGGGTTTTTAAGGTTGTGGCCTAGGTAGAAAGCGACTGCTGCAAGGCTTCTTGATGTTCACAACCAACCGTAAGAAGTGTAGACTCGGCCAGGGGCTCACAGGCGAACAGCGAACAGGCACCAGTGACAACTGTCTCGAAGCAGGCGTGAGGTCCTTTGGCAACCAGTCCGAATTTAGGATGTCTTTGGCCACGGAATAGACTAAAAAAACTGAAGGAAGAATGTTTCAGTCAGTTTCACCCACGAATTCCTGGTTTCTTTAAGGGATCAGGCATGGATGAGGCCGAAAAGAAAGTCCAAAAAAAAACAAAAAACCTCTCATTTCACTTTAAAATAGGAAAATTACAAGTCCACTTTCACCACGTGAAAGGTTAGAAAAATCAAAGAAAAAAACATTCAACTAGGATAAGAATGACTTCTGAGGTGAAGGAAAAAGGATTTTGAGAGTTTGACTCTCTTTAAGTTGAGCGAGTAAGAAAAGGATGATTCCTCCTCAGTTAACCAGAAAAACAAGAAAACTAATGCAGGATTTTACGAAGTTCACATCCAAAAGACTTCTTAAACTTCACAGAACAATTTAGACAAAAGAAAACTGCAAGGAACTACAAAGAACTCTGAAGAAGTGAAAACAAAAACCTTCTTTGTTCTTTTTCTGATCTAGATCTTTTCTTTCTTTTTTTTCCCCAAATTTCTTCTCACTTCTTCTTCTTCCTCTCTTCCTAACATGCAGGGTGGCTCTCACGCATTTAACTGAAGCACGCTGCTGGGTCATAAAAACAGGGCCGGCCACAAGACAGGCCAATCATCTTTCATAAAGAGGGGTTTGAATGGGCTTTTGTCCAATGAGGGAACATCTCTTTGTTTGGGAACAGCCAATCAAATGAAAAGGGGCATTATCCAGTGGAAGGCAGCCTAGTAATTGGTTATCATGAGTGATAGCATACAAAGATTGATACCCATTCAGTTCTTGTGAAATTATGTGCTCAATGTAAAATCTAACTAAATTACAGTGGGGCAAAAAAGTATTTAGTCAGCCACCAATTGTGCAAGTTCTCCCACTTAAAAGATGACAGAGGTCTCCAATTTTCATCATAGGTATACCTCAACTATGAAAGACAAAATGAGAAAAAAAAAAATCCAGAAAATCACATTGAAGGATTTTTAAAGAATTTATTTGCAAATTATGGTGGAAAATAAGTATTTGGTCAATAACAAAAGTTCATCTCAATACTTTGTTATATACCCTTTGTTGGCAATGACAGAGGTCAAACATTTTCTGTAAGTCTTCACAAGGTTTTCACACACTGTTGCTGGTATTTTGTCCCATTCCTCCATGCAGATCTCCTCTAGAGCAGTGATGTTTTGGGGCTGTCGCTGGGCAACACGGACTTTCAACTCCCTCTAAAGATTTTCTGTGGGGTTGAGATCTGGAGACTGGCTAGGCCACCCCAGGACCTTGAAATGCTTCTTACAAAGCCACTCCTTCGTTGCCCGGGCGGTGTGTTTGGGATCATTGTCATGCTGAAAGACCCAGCCATGTTTCATCTTCAATGCCCTTGCTGATGGAAAGAGGTTTTCACTCAAAATCTCACAATACATGGCCCCATTCATTCTTTCCTTTACACGGATAAGTCGTCCTGGTCCCGTTGCAGAAAAACAGCCCCAAAGCATGATGTTTCCACCCCCATGCTTCACAGTAGGTATGGTGTTCTTTCTCCTCCAAACACGACAAGTTGAGTTTTTACAATAAAGTTCTATTTTGGTTTCATCTGACCATATGACATTCTCCCAATCCTCTTCTGGATCATCCAAATGCTCTCTAGCAAACTTCAGATGGGCCTGGACATGTACTGGCTTAAGCAGGGGGACACATCTGGCACTGCAGGATTTGAGTCCCTGGCAGCGTAGTGTATTACTGATGGTAGCCTTTGTTACTTTGGTCCCAGCTCTCTGCAGGTCATTCCCCCCATGTGGTTCTGGGATTTTTGCTCACCGTTCTCGTGATAATTTTGACCCCACGGAGTGAGATCTTGCGTGGAGCCCCAGATCGAGGGAGATTATCAGTGGTTTTGTATGTCTTCCATTTTCTAATATTTGCTCCCACAGTTGATTTCTTCACACCAAGCTGCTTACCTATTGCAGATTCAGTCTTCCCAGCCTGGTGCAGGTCTACAATTTTGTTTCAGGTGTCCTTTGACAGCTCTTTGGTCTTGGCCATAGTGGAGTTTGGAGTCTGACTGTTTGAGGTTGTGGACAGGTGTCTTTTATACTGATAACGAGTTCAAACAGGTGTCATTAATACAGGTAACGAGTGGAGGACAGAGGAGCCTCTTAAAGAAGAAGTTACAGGTCTGTGAGAGCCAGAAATCTTGCTTGTTTGTAGGTGACCAAATATTTATTTTACCAAGGAATTTACCAATTAATTCATTAAAAATCCTTCATTGTGATTTTCTGGATTTTTTTTTTCTCATTTTGTCTCTCATAGTTGAGGTATACCTATGATGAAAATTGGAGACCTCTCTCATCTTTTAAGTGGGAGAACTTGCACAACTGGTGGCTGACTAAATACATTTTTTCCCCACTGTAAGTGACAGCTAATATTCAGTGATCCTGCATTTATACCATTCCTAATAATATTAACATTCATTTGAATAATACTCATGACGATAAACATTCCTAATACATGTTCCTAATACATGCACTCACATTTAAATCAAGGATTAATGAATTACTGCAAACTCTGGCCGGTGATCAAAAGGGTGATGAATTTCCACAGTGTCCTTGGAATCCCGGGGAGATGGTAGCTGGAAGAAAAGCTTAATGTTTAGTCAGAATGGACAGTCAGATTACACAATGAAACATATTCCATAGATGTCCACTAGGAGGTACTGTTGAGCTGTAGATGATTTTGTAGATAATTGTTTTAGGTCTCTGACATGTGAGGGGGTCCTGGGATCCGTCCAAAGGAGGAAGAAGGCCATATATCTGCCCGCTTAAGAAGTTTATTACTTTTTAAGAGCATCAGTTCCTGTAGAGCAGATACTATCAGCATGAACTGTCCATTTTAGGAATCTGGACTTCACGAGTTTTATGGTCCACTTAAGCCTTTAAAAGTAAATCCTTATCAAGTCTATCTCTGCAAAAGTGAAGTTATTTACACTGGGGTCCTGCTGAAGACAGCATTCTTGACCAGACCTTAAGTGAGAGTTGCTTTAAAATGAAGAAAAGTGAAATTTCTGTAAAATGAAGAAAAGTGATCTCCTGGATTGGCCTGGGGAGATGTTGATGCTACATTTTCCTCCCTTTGTAGCAGTGGTGAGCGTCAGTTAGTGTTGGTACACATCCATGGCAGCTTCGTCTCCTTGGCAACACTTGACCTATGTACTGGGCTAAAGGTTTTGATGTCCATACACACTAGCATGTAAACGGTATCTATTACTAAGTAGAGATCTTTGAATTTGGTTTACTGGAAAGACTTCCAGGAATTTCAAAAAAATAATTTAATTAATGACAAATGTAGATTATAAAATTGACTAAGAGTAGTAAGCTAAGGTATATGTCTTGAAATAAGATAAGATAAGATAAGCCTTTATTAGTCCCACAATGGGGAAATTCCAGGATTGCAACAGCACAGGGATAGCAACACTCAGAGCAACAATCAGAAGGCAAGAAAAAACAAGAGCAGCGAGTATACTGTACATATGTACATATAAACATAAATATATAGACACACGATGCGGAGCTTTGCAGCTAGATGGAATAAATATATAGATATATAAACACACAGTGCGGAGCATTGTAGCTAGATGGAATAAATATGTGAATATATAAACACACACACAGTGTGGACCGTTGTAGCTAGATGGAATAAATATATGAATATATAAACACACACGCAGTGCGGAGCATTGTAGCTAGAGGGAACAAATATGCAAACACATAAACACACACAGTGAGGAGCACCGTAGCTAGATGGAATAGATATGTAAATATATAAACACACACAGTGCGGAGCACTGTAGCTAGATAGAATAAATATGTTGTGGTGCACATATGTAGTTTCACGGGCTCACATGTGTATGACTGTTCATATGCTCCCATGTACACTACCGTTCAAAAGTTTGGGGTCACCCAGACAATTATTTTGTGTTTTCCATGAAAAGTCACACTTATTTACCACCATGAGTTGTAAAATGAATAGAAAATATAGTCAAGACATTGACAAGGTTAGAAATAATGATTTGTATTTGAAATAATAATTTTTTCCTTCAAACTTTGCTTTCGTCAAAGAATCCTCCATTTGCAGCAATTACAGCATTGCAGACCTAACGTGATTGCACAAGGGTTTTCTAATCATCCAGTAGCCTTCTGACGCAATGAGCAAACACATTGTACCATTAGAACACTGGAGTGATAGTTGCTGGAAATGGGCCTCTATACACCTGTCTAGATATTGCACCAAAAACCAGACATTTGCAGCTAGAATAGTCATTTACCACATTAGAAATGTATAGAGTGTATTTCTGATTAGTTTAAAGTTATCTTCATTGAAAAAAAGTGCTTTTCTTGCAAAAATAAGGAAATTTCTAAGTGACCCCAAACTTTTGAACGGTAGTGTATATTCCTGTGTGCTTATTTTGGCTTCACGTCTGAAGAGGAACAAAAGGTCTGGACCTCCTAGGGATAAGAGGAGGATTAGAGAGTTGGCCTTTTGATATGCAAAGAGATGGACATGAATGATTGCCTGACCACCCAGGTTGGGGTGGAAGCAAGAGGAACTGCAGGGGGGATGCATTGTGTTTGGGATTTAAAGACAATGGGATTTTGTACTTTGATGTCAGGGGTATAAGACTGGCAGATGTTGGGAGTTTTTCCTTCTTCTGCTTTTGAATGTTGGAGAATGTGTTGTGAATAAAAATGGAACCTGAGAAATAACTCTGCCTCATCCTTTCCACACAATCTCCACACTGGTGACCTTAAGACGTATTATGGCCGGAGATGATTCTCCTGCACCGGACTCATAAGGAGCCAGCCAAGCTAATGCAGCTACCACAGTCCAGCTTCCGGACTTCTGGCAGAACAGTCCGCGCTCCTGGTTTAACGCAGTCGAGGCACAGTTCCATCTTCGGAAGGTTTCGGCAGACGCCATAAAGTTCTACCATGTAGTTGCAAAGCTGGACAGCCACACAGCCCAGCGTGTAGAGAGCCTGATCAACCACCCACCAGACGACGACAAGTACGGCACTTTGAAGGCTGCTCTCATCCGTTTTTTCACCCCCTCGCTGGGAGAGCGAGCAGAGAAGCTCCTGGCGTTGACTGAGTGTGAAGATGACAGACCTGCAGACCTGATGGCGAAGATGCTGAGTTTGAGAGACGCCGAAGATGATGGCTTTATTTTCGCCCACCTTTTCCTCAGGACACTACCACCAGCGGTGAGAGTTACCCTGGCCAGTTCACAGCTGCTGGCCCACCGAGACTACCACGAGCTGGGCCAGGAGGCGCAACGACTCGTCGACGCCCATAGACGACACATGGCCACGACCGCAGCAGCGGAGCTGGGCGCAACATCTGGAGATGGCAGGGGGCCAGAGGCTGCAGCACCAGACTCACCGACGACGGCAGCGGCGGAGGCCAGGAGGCGCGGAGCGGACGACGTCCTTTGCTTTTACCATCGCCGTTTCGCCGAGAGAGCACGCAAGTGCATTCCACCGTGCCAATTCTAGCACTCGGGAAACACCAAGACCGGGAGTCGGTAGCAGCTGCGGCTCTCGGTGAGGAGAACAAGCTGCTCTACTTGAGGGATGCGCGATCGGGGAGGCACTTCCTCGTGGACACAGGCTCCCAGCTGAGTTTCATCACACCTTCCTACGCTGACCGGCTGGCGTCTTCCAGTGGCCCTGTGGTGTCAGCAGCGAACGGCTCGGCGATTAAGACCTTTGGAGAGAAGACCCTGTCTCTGTCTTTACACGGCCGCACATTTGAGTGGACTTTCGTCATAGCGGCAGTCAATTTCAACATGTTAGGTGCTGATTTTTTGTGCTCACATGGTTTATTGGTCGATTTTGCTAACAGACGCCTGGATAATGCACTCTCTTTTTCTTCTATTCCCTGCACAGCGCGAGTGGCTCCGCCAACAGCACAAGCCAACGTCACAACTGCAGGTGGTAAGTTCCACACACTCCTCACTCGGTTTCCAGCACTCACGGTGCCAACGTTTTCGGCGGCCGTGGCTAAACACGGGGTGGAGCATTTTATTACTACCACCAGACCGCCCGTTTTTGCAAAAGCTCGGCGCTTGGATTCAGCTAAACTGGCCATAGCGCGTGAGGAGTTCGGCAACCTGGAAAAATTGGGCATCATCCGACGTTCAAAGAGCCCTTGGGCTTCACCGCTTCACATGGTCCCTAAAACTGATGGCTCATGGCGGCCGTGCGGTGATTTTCGCAGGCTGAACAATGCTACAGCACACGACCGCTACCCAATCCCACATATCCAGGATTTTTCAGTTCATTTGGCGGGGACGTGCATTTTTTCTAAGATAGATCTGGTACGCGGTTATCATCAGGTCCCAGTCCGCGCTGAGGACATACCCAAAACAGCGGTAATAACTCCTTTTGGGCTTTTTGAGTTTTTGCGCATGCCATTTGGGCTTAAAGGCGCAGCGCAGACTTTCCAACGCATGATGGACGCGGTGTTGCGTGATCTCCCTTTCGTGTTCGTCAACCTGGACGACATCTTGGTAGCCAGTGCGTCCGAAGACGAACACGAAAACCATCTCACGGCAGTTTTCCGGAGGTTGGCGGAGCACGGGCTAATAATCAACCCAGCGAAGTGTCAGTTCGGGGTGGCCCAGATTGATTTTTTGGGGCATCGCGTCTCTCCAGAAGGAGCAGTCCCTCTGCCTGACAAGATGCGCGCAGTGGCAAATTTTCCCCAGCCACAAACGGTCAAAGCGTTACGGGAGTTTTTGGGAATGGTGAATTTTTATAACCGTTTCCTCCCCCGCGCTGCACAGCTCATGCAACCATTGTACGCTGCGCTTAAAAAACAAAAACCCGCAAATAAAATTGAATTGTCTCCCGAGCGGGAGCGCGCATTCTCTGAAGTCAAAACAGCCTTTGCAAATGCTGCGTTGTTTTCGCATCCAGTCCCAACGGCCCGCATGGCGCTCACTACTGACGTGTCAGATGTGGCCATAGGAGCGGTTGTTGAACAGTATGTGGCTGGAGCCTGGCAGCCGCTCGCGTTTTTCAGCAAGACTTTGCGCGATAGTGAGCGAAAATACAGCGCATTCGACAGGGAGTTGTTAGCTCTCCATTTGGCTATTCGTCACTTCCAGTTTTGGCTGAAGGGACGCCGTTTCACCACGTTCATTGACCACAAGCCGCTGACTTTTGCGATGGCCAAGATTTCGGAACCTTGGTCGGGCCGGCAGCAGAGACAGCTGGCCGCAATTTCGGAGTTCACTACCGATATCCAGCATGTAGCGGGTAAACTTAACGTAGTGGCAGACTGTCTCTCGTGTGCCGTGGCTGCTCCAGCCTGCGTAGAGGTAGATTTTGCAGCTGTTGCCGTGGACCAGGGTAGCAGCGCAGAAGTGCGCACGGCCCCAGTCCGCGTAGGGATAGATTACGCAGCCATGGCTGCGGAGCAGGGCGGCAACGTGGACGTGCGTGCGCTCCAGTCTGGACCAACAGGGTTAAGGCTGGAGGACAGGGTGCTGCAAGACGGTATGCCCCCCCTAATCTGCGATGTTTCCACCGGGCGACCCCATCCGGTGGTTCCAGCCTCGTGGCGCCGCCGCATTTTTGACTCGATCCATTCGCTGGCGCACCCGGGGGTGCACGCTTCGGTCAAAATGGTAGGGGAGAAATTTGTATGGCCGGGCCTGTGCAAGCAAGTTAGAGAGTGGGTGGCAGCCTGCATGGCCTGTCAGCGGGCCAAAGTGCATAGACACACGAGAGCTCCTTTGGAGCCGTTTCATATTCCAGCTAAAAGGTTTTATCATGTCCATGTGGACCTCGTAGGCCCCCTACCGCCCTCGCAAGGGTGCACACATCTTCTGACAATGGTTGACCGCACCACGCACTGGCCAGAAGTGGTTCCCCTGTCATCAACCACGGCCGAGGAGGTGGCGCACGCTTTTTTAACTGCATGGGTAGCGCGTTTTGGAGTTCCGTCGGATATTACGTCTGACAGAGGCCCACAATTTGTTTCCGAACTTTGGTCAGCGATGGCCCGCAGCCTGGGGGCAACGATCCACCGCACGACCGCGTATCACCTGCAGGCTAACGGGTTATGCGAACGTTTTCACAGGTCGCTGAAGGCGGCTCTCAGAGCGTCGCTTACGGATGCAAATTGGGTTGACAAACTACCATGGGTTCTATTGGGGTTGCGTTCTGCACCTAAAGAGGATTTAGACGCCTCCCCGGCGGAGCTAGTGTTCGCTCAGCCACTTCGGCTGCCTGGAGAATTTCTCCCTGACAACCCAGCGCCAGAGTTCTCCTCGGCTCAGTGGTTGCAGAATAGCATGGGCCCGAGTGTCCTACCAGGTTCAGGTTCAGGTTCAGGTTACTTTATTTGTACCCGTAGGTAGATTTGTTTTGCAGTTGGTGACATCCATATTTACAAGCCACAATTACATTCAACATAGACACAAACACAGGCACACATCTTACAAAATAGGTAAATATAAAATATGTATAATATAATTTTTATAGCTTGTTCAACTCTTTGACAGCAGCAGGGACAAAGCTGTTTTTGTAGCGCTGGGTTCTACTTTTTGGGACAGCAAACCTCCGTCTGGAGGGAAGAAGCTGAAAGTTGCAGTGCAAAGGGTGGGAGTCATCATTTAAAATCGAGTCGGCCATCCTCTGTATTTGTCTGGTGTACAGGGATGTCAGGCTCAGCTGTGACTCACCAAGCAAACGACTGGACCATCTGACTACCTGATCCAAGGATTTCCTCTGTTTCAGTTTTATCTGACCAAACCATGACATTAAAGAAAAGGATAAAACAGATTCAATAAAAGCCCGATAGAACATAGTCATTATGGTTCGGTCAATTTGGAAGCGTGCAAGTTTCCTCAAACAATGCAAATTTTGCTGACCCTTTTTGCACACCCTTTCACAGTTCACCTCAAAGTTCAATCCACTATCAATAATCGTCCCAAGATATTTGTACGATTGTACACATTCGGTGGTCTGGCCTTTTAGTATGGTGACTTTGTGACTGGGAGTTTTCCTCCTAAAGTCAATAATCATATCTTTCGTTTTTGTTGTATTCAGCTGCAGGTAGGAATCCTCACACCAGTGAACAAAGTCATCAACTACTGGGCCGTGGCCACTCTCACCATCCTGGAGGAGACTGACAATGACTGAGTCATCAGCATACTTTATAATGTGTCTGTTGTCATGTCTGCTCCGACACATGTTTGTGTACAGGATGAAGAGTAGTGGTGACAACACACACCCCTGAGGAGAGCCAGTAGAAGAGCACTTTAGGTCAGACAATGTGCCATTGACCCTTACTCTCTGCATCCTGTTGGTTAAGAAATCCAGAATCCAACCCACCAGATTATTGCTTAAATCAAATTGTTGCAGGAGCCTTTCAACTAAAATATGAGGTTGGATTGTATTAAAGGCAGAAGAAAAGTCCACAAATAAAAGCCTGGCGTGTGTCCCATTAAAATCCAGATGTTTAAAAAGCATGTTAAACAGAGTGACAGTGGCATCCTCCACTCCTCTGTGAGGCCTATAGGCAAACTGCAGAGGATCCAATGCATGTTCAGTCTGCTTTAGGACCTCACATCTGACCAGTTTTTCGAAAATTTTCATTAAAATTGAAGTCAAAGCAACTGGTCTAAAGTCATTTACCGTTTTAGGACAGCTGGATTTTGGAACGGGAACAACCACGGCATCTTTCCAGATCTTAGGCACATGTTGTGTCTGTAAGGACTTATTGAAAATGTAGTGAAATATAGGACTCAGTTCATGTGCACAGGACTTTACCAGGCGTCCACATATATTATCAGGGCCCTGACTTTTGTTCACTTTTACAGCGCAGAACTCCCTTTTAACATCCTGCATCTCAATATTAAAGTGCTGATTGTCTTTGAGTTTCTGTTTCAAATCTTGGATTTCTGTGCTAAAATCAAAGGAGTCAAAACGACCATAAAAACAGTTAAGAGCATTAGCCAGCTCTGTGTCTGAACTAAAACCATCTAAAAACACATGATTACTGCGCTCTGTGCTCTGAAGGCCTGCAATAGTTTTCATACTGGCCCAGGCCGAACCAAGTTTATTTGCTGCCATCTTGCTTTCCAATTCTGATTTATAATTCTGTTTTGCTCTTAAAATTCCGGCCTTTAGCTCCTTAGTGGCAACCTGTAGCGCAGAAACAGACCCCTGTTTAAAGGCAAGTGCTTTCCTCTGTAAGCAGGATTTAACTGATTTAGTAACCCATGGTTTGTTGTTGGGATATATTTTGACACGTTTACGTGGAACAAACTTATTTTGACAGTAAGCCATGTATGAGCATGTGAGCTCAGCCAGAGAGTCCAAATCATCCCCGCAGGCCATTATGAACATCTTCCAGTCTGTACAGTCAAAGCATTCCTGGAGGCTGTGCTCTGAATCTTCTGTCCACACATCAATGTCTCTCGTCTCCACCTTGCCTCTTCTGAGAGCAGTTTTATATGTGGGCAGCAAATGAACACAGTTGTGATCTGATGATCCTAAAGGAGGAAGGGGGAGTGATTTATAGGCCCTCTCTAGGCCCTCTCTATGGATCCATAGCACAGGTCCAATGTCTTTTTTCGCCTGGTTGGGCAGGAGACATACCAGGCCCCGATCACCACAGTTTTCCGCGTGTTTTTGTGCCTAAAGCTTTAAAAAATGCGGAGTTTGTTTTTGTCAGACATGATGCCCACCGCACAGCTCTGCGACCGCCTTACGATGGACCATTTAGAGTGCTAGAAACAGGTGATAAGCATTTTTTGCTAGATTTGGGGGGCAGAAAGGAGATGATTGGCATAGACAGACTCAAACCTGCTTTTGTGATGGCTGACGAAGCTGTGCAGTTGGCGAGGCCCCCGCGATGGGGTAGACCCCCTAGGGAGCATTCCCCAGTACACCCACAGAGATTGACTAACAGTTTTAATCCCCAGACAGCAGCTCCACAGCAGGAGGACGCCGCAGAAGATGTTAAGCCCGCCTGCAGCAGATACGGCAGACGGTTGAGACCAAGACAGCATGTGGACTGATGTATGGCGATTTTATTATGACATGCAATCTGTGTTAGTTTGTTCCGTCTTAGACGTTTGGGGCTGGGGTTATATGTGGTGCACATATGTAGTTTCACGGGCTCACATGTGTATGACTGTTCATATGCTCCCATGTATATTCCTGTGTGCTTATTTTGGCTTCACGTCTGAAGAGGAACAAAAGGTCTGGACCTCCTAGGGATAAGAGGAGGATTAGAGAGTTGGCCTTTTGATATGCAAAGAGATGGACATGAATGATTGCCTGACCACCCAGGCTGGGGTGGAAGCGAGAGGAACTGCAGGGGGGATGCATTGTGTTTGGGATTTAAAGACAATGGGATTTTGTACTTTGATGTCAGGGGTATAAGACTGGAAGATGTTGGAAGTTTTTCCTTCTTCTGCTTTTGAATGTTGGAGAGTGTGTTGTGAATAAAAATGGAACCTGAGAAATAACTCTGCCTCATCCTTTCCACACAATCTCCACAGTGTAAATATATAAACACACAGTGTGGAGCATTGTCGCTAGATGGAATAAATATATAAATATACAAACACACACAGTGCGGAGCATTGAAGCTAGATGGAATGAAACAGCATAACTGTCTACTTAGTTATCCTACATGGTATGATTATGTACCCATACATATTGTCACCCTCCATAGCTACCGGTATTTTCCTAGTTGTATACAGGAGGGGACCATTGTGTAAGTCTATTGCGTCTTTTGCATTCAATACTATTAGGTTGTCACGTCTTTTTGCTATCTCTGCGAGCAGCCCTGCTTAGGTTATACAGTCTGACAGCCGTAGGTAGGAAGGACCTGCGAAACCTCTCGGTTGTGCACCTAGGATGATGTAGTCTGCTGCTAAATGAGCTCCTTAGTGCATTCAGTGTGTCCTGCATAGGGTGGAACTCGGACTCCAGCAGAGATGACAGTTTAGCCACCATCCTTCTCTCTCCCATCTCCTCCACTGGGTCAAGGCGCTGCCCCAGGACAGAGCTAACTAACTAACTAACTAACTAACTAACCTGCACTTATATAGCGCTTTTCTAGTCACAAAGACCACTCAAAGCGCTTTCATTAATACTAACCCTCTATTCTAAGGGCCTATAGGAAACAGATATCTAGGGACAATTTAGAACAGCCAATTAACCTAACATGCATGTCTTTGGCATGTGGGAGGAAACCGGAGAAATCCCGGAGTAAACCCATGCAACACGGGGAGAACATGCAAACTCCACACAGATCACTGTTGGTCGGGGGCTGGGATCGAACCCACGATCCCACGATCCCCACAATCCCCCGGCCAAGGGTAAATTGTGCTGCTGCAGTGCTAACCACTGCGCCACCGTGCAGCCCCAATCACCGTGCAGCTAGCTTTCTTGATCAGTTTGTTCAGTCTCTTCCTATCGGCTGCTGTAATGCCACTGCCCCAGCAGACCACTCCAAAAATGATGGCTGATGCCACCACCATGTCGTAGAATGTCTTCAGCAGCGCCCCTTGTACACCAAAAGACCTGAGTCTCCTCAGTAGGAACAGCCTGCACTGTCCCTTCTTGTAGAGTGCGTCAGTATTGTGTGACCAGTCTAGTTTATTGTTCAGATGAACACCCAGGTATTTGTAGGATGTCACCATCTCAATGTCTGTTCCCTGGATGTTTACTGGGATGGTGCTGTGAGGGGTTGTCCTTGCCTGCGGCAGTCCACCACCAGCTCCTTAGTTTTCCTCGTGTTGATCTGGAGGCAGTTCCGATGGCAACAGTCCACAAAGTCCTGGATAAGCCCTCTGTACTCAGCTTCATCTCCGTTGGAGATGAGGCCAACGATCGCAGAGTCGTCAGAGAACTTCTGTAGATGGCAGTGTGTTGTGTTGTGTGAGAAGTCCGCAGTATAAAGGGTGAACAGGAAGGGAGCCAAAACCGTTCCCTGTGGGGCCCCCGTGCTACCGATGATCGTGTCGGACACACAGTCCCGGGTTCTCACAAACTGTGGCCGGTTTGTGAGGTAGTCCAGGATCCATGATGACAGGTGCTGGTCCACCCCTGCGCACAGCAGCTTGTCCTTCAGGATCATCGGTTGGATGGTGTTGAAAGCACTGGAGAAGTCAAAGAACATGATCCTCACTGTATTCCCGGGCTTCTCCAGGTGGAACAGAGAATGGTGAAGGAGGAAGATGACCACATCCTCCACCCAATACCATGCTGGTAGGCGAACTGGAGTGGATCCTTCGCTGGACCCACCAGGGGGCGGAGGTGAGCAAGGAGCAGTCTCTCCAGGGTCTTCATCATGTGGGACGTCAGGGCCACTGGTCTGTAGCTGTTCAGATCTTTGGGGTGGGAAGTCTTTGGTACAGGTACCACACAAGATGTTTTCCACAACTGTGGTACCCTCCCCAGCTTCAGGCTCAGGTTGAAGATGTACTCCACAATCCCACACAGCTGGTCTGCACAGGACTTGAGGAGCTTTGCACTGATGCCGTCCGGTCCCAACGCCTTCCTCGCCTTGATCTTCCTCAGCTCCGTCCTCACCCGGGTCTTAGTGAGGGTCAAGTTGGGGGGCTGTGTGTTGGGAGTGGGGGGGGGGGGGTGATGGTGGAGTGGGGAGTGGGCAGCAGGACTTGATGTCTTCAGTGGCAGCAGTGGTTGTTGTGCAGTCGGGGGGGAGGGCGGTTGGTCAAACCTATTGAAATGACTCAAAAATTCTGGTTACAAAAGTAAGAGGATAAAAAAAAACTATGTAGCTTTACATACCTGAGGTAGGTGTTTTGGTTTACAATGAAACAGCTATTAGAATTGTTCAAGAATAGTTTGAATTGTGCACAAAAATTAAAATGGAGTGCAAGGAATATACGTTTGTATATAAGTATGCATATAAATTCAAAAATTCTAAGAGTAATAATCAAAAATGAAGAATGCAAAAGAAACAAATTATTGCTTATTTGAGGTAGATGTTTAGGTTAAGCAATATTGAGGTGCCTCAGGGAGGTTCACATGGGGTCCGTTTAGCAGACCCACTTATGTTTCCACTTCTGCAACTTTGATGGGTCATTCCTCTAGACCAAGAATCTCCTTTTCAGGAAATAGGTTCTCAATGTTGGGACTCGAGTCTAGGTCTTGGCATCTTAAACTACGCCTAGTATTCGTAGCCAAGCGGTTGAAGCCAACAATCAGAGGGAGGGCTGGCCCATCTCCACCATCGGTTGGGCCAGCTATCACCATCAACGCAGCAGACACACGGAGGACCCTAATCAGGGTCAACCCAGGCAAAGCTGCAGGTCTGGACAATATCCCAGGACGTGTGCTCCGAGACTGCACGAGCGAGTTGGCGGATGTCCTGACTGACATTTATAACATCTCCCTGAGTCGGGCCATCATTCCCAGATGCTTTAAGACCTCTACCATAGTACCGGTGGCAAAGAAACCAGTTGTGTCCTGTCTGAATGACTATCATCCTGTTGCAACACCAATTGTGACGAAGTGTTTTGAACGGCTTGTCAAACCACACATCACAGCCTGCTTCTCTGCATCACATGACCAGCTCCAGTTTGCAAATTGTTCAAACCGCTCCACAGAGGATGCTATAGTCACCATCCTGCACTCTGTCATCACCCACCTGGATCAGAAAGACACCTACGCCAGACTCCTGTACATTGATTTCAGTTCAGCATTCAACACCATTATTCCCCAGAGACTGATGGAGAAATTACTCCTTCTTGGTCTGAACACCGCCACATGTCTCTGGATCCTGGATTTCCTGACTGAGAGACCTCAGTCTGTCCATGTTGGAAATAACATCTCCAACTCTATCACGCTGGGCACCGGATCCCCTCAAGGCTGCGCACTCAGTCCACTGTTGTTTACACTTCTAACACATGACTGTGTATCCAGACACGAGGGGAACCAGATTATTAAGTTTGCAGATAACACCACAGTGGTGGGACTTATTCAGAGGGATGAGGAATCAATGTACAGGGAAGAAGTTAGAGACCTGGAGGGCTGGTGCAGGGAGAACAAGCTGGTGCTCAACGTGGACAAAACGAAGGAGATGATTATCGACTTCCGGCGGTCACAGCCTGAACACGTCCCTCTCAGCATCGGCGGCCGTTTAGTGGAGAGAGTGGAGAACATCAAGTTCCTCGGAGTGCAGATCTCGCAGGACCTGACCTGGAGCAAGTATTCCTTGGGGATCAAGAAGTGGGCCCAGCAGAGACTGCACTTCTTGAGGAAACTCAAACAGGCCTCTCTCCCCATCTGCATCCTCAGGACCTTCTACAGAGGTGTGGTGGAGAGTGTTCTGATGTACTGCATTGCAACATGGTACTCCAGCTGCAGTATGTCAGACAAAAAAAGCCCTGCAGAGGATAGTTAAGGGAGCTGAGAGGGTAATTGGAGTTTCCCTCCCCTCTGTCCAAGAACTTTTTCAGAACCATTGTAGGAGCAGGGCACTGAACATTGTCAAGGACTACTCTCACCCTCTGCATAAACACTTTGAACTTCTGCCATCTGGCAAACAATTCCAGAACATCAGAGGCAGAACCACCAGACTGATTAACAGCTTCCTTCCACAAGCTGATAGGATGCTGAACAGTTGATCCCGAATCTCTCATACATACTACTGCACCTGTGGACATTATGCATATTATTTGTATATTATAGTTCTGGTTAGTTTTCAAGTATGTCTCAGGGATGTGTGAATGGTTGTGTTGGGGTGGGGGGTGAGGGTGTGTGTGAGTGTGTCTTAAATTATGTTCTTTTTACTTATATGGATGCCAAGAGAAACGCAATTTCATCTTGCCTGCATTACAGTTGTATGCACAGCAACATGACAATAAAGGTTGATTTTGATTTGATTTGATTTGATTTGATTGGATTGGATTTGATTGATTTAATTTAATTTGATTTGATTTGATTTGATCTTGGAAGGCTCTAATTTGCCAGAGGTAGGCACCGGCTGTGGCAAATGTCAGGAGGTACCCAGAAATGACCAGGCACATGAGTACTGCATCTGGTACAGACCAGGAGTGCGAACTGGGATGGAGTAGTGGTTTAGAGTCTGGCTCAAGGACTTGGAGCTCATTCCCTATTGAAACCAAGTCAACGACTTGAGGGCCTTCAAGAGTGACTTTATCCACGATCTCAGAGCTGAGTTTGAGTGCTTGCTTAGAGAAGAAATCAGACACATCGGTACTGCCATTTTATTGGTCAGTGTTCAGGTGATACAGGGCCAAATTGCCAACATGAAAGCGTGAGCCTTTGGGAACTTTAACCCAAAAGGTATTGGAGGGAAGTGTGATCTGGGAAAACGTGTCATGTTGGTCATAGGTGACAGTAGCGGATTGCACTGGGGTGTTAACAAGCCACTGGTTTCCAACGAAGTGGGCCTGTGTGGTGGTTACTTGAGATCGTGGGGTGAGGATGGTGGGACAAGTCATATCCTGAGAGGATGCTTGGATCCCACAGATGCCTCCGGTGCTATCCTTAAGAAAAGGCTTACTAAGGCACAAATAGTGGACATCCCTGGTGAGAGTGCACATGCATAGGTTTGGGACCAAGTAAAGGCCAGGGCTGTTGTCATAATATGCCACCACTGAGGGGGTTTTGACCTTGACATGAGTGTCCTGCTTCCAAATCCCAACAGTGACAACCTTTTTCAACCGGTAGATGCTATCGTAGGTGATCATAGGTAGGGTGACAATGAAAGCCATCTGGTGCTTTTCAGGGTCAACGTAGATGGGAATGGCATTGCCCAAGCTAAAAGCTAAATGGGCTTGGAGCATTATGACAGTTCTCTGAGTGGCTGTAGTAAGCAAGTCTGTAACTAATGACATGGGGACGAGGTATGGTGGAATTCTGCCCATTGCCAAGGTGTCAACGGAAGAGCTGATGTCCCTAATCACATGTGACAGTAACACAGACACTAGCTGTGTTTGGGCAAAGTCAACCTGAAGTACAGAGAACATTGACTGCATCAACTTGTTGAGTTTGACCAAAGCTTGAGAATGTGTGTTCACAACTACCACCGTACCTTGTAAGGTGGTGCGGACAGCTTGTAGGCTTGTTTTCTGGACCGCCAGTTGAGCCTGAATCCGAGGGAGTTCAGCTTGTAGCTCACCTACCTGACGTTTCAGGGTATTGATATTGACCGAATTGACAGCGGATGTGCCTAAGTTTAAAAGCGATCCTAAGGCTGAGGCAGCTGCTAAGAATCCACCTATAGCTCATCGGTTTCTGACTTTCGGTGCAGTTAAATTGAACTGGGTAATGGTGAACTTCTCGAGTTGTTCCAGAACGTGTGTGATATCGGCTTCCGCATGGTCTATAGCTTGCTTTATCCAGCGTTGTCCGACCAAAGAGGACAAGCCTGAGCTTAGTGGAAGGTTTTGGTAGACCACTGTGGCGGGATCAAACCACACAAAGATCTTTTGGGTGTGGAGTTGACATTCCATAATCAGAAGTCCTGGTTGGTCGATCAAAGCGATTCCAGACTCGGGACCCTCGCTCACAAGGTCAGTGGAGGTAGACCCGACGGTTAGGCAGAGGGTTAAACCAGACAGCAGGAAGGCCATCATCCTGGCAAGACACATAGAAATGAATGATTTTAATTTTGAGCTTCTTGTTGGTTTTCTTTTTATTGAGGTACCTGAGTGGTAGGTGAAAATTATTCTCAGAAGTGGAACAACTTTGTTAGAGACTGAGCTCTAGACTTTTAGTGTTTTATCACCTTTAGCACAGTGGTGCAGTGGTTAGCACTGTTGCCTAACAGCTAGAAGGTTCCAGGTTCAAATCCCCAGGCTGGCGGGGGTAGGGACCTTTCTGTGTGGAGTTTGCATGTTGTCCCTGTGCTGCGTGGGTTTACTCCGGGGGCTTCAGTTTCCTCCCACAATCCAAACAAATGCATGTTAGGTTAATTGGTTGTTCTAAATTGTCCTTAGATATCTGTCTCCTATAGGCCCTTAGAGTAGAGGTTTAGTACTAGTGAAACACTTTGAGTGGTCTTTGAGACTAGAAAAGTGCTATATAAGTATAGGTCCTTAACCCCTTATCCCTTAGTGGAGTTTTGTGGTTATTGACTGAAGCTAGTGATATTGGAGGTTTTGTGTGTACTATTTTGAAATAGTAAGTTGATGACACTGAATGAAACTTTGCAGGATCTTTTGAGGTTAGGTTTTAAGGAAGTCAGTTAGTTTGGGTTAATTATTTCCTTTGGAGGTTTAATGCAGTTACCTGATTGAGGGAAAGAAATGCAACCGAGTATACCTGAGGCTGATAGTTAGCTAACAGTTATCTATCGGGCACAAACAAGATTTTAAGTTTGTTTACTGACTTAATGGAACAGTGTTGTCCCCGACGAGTCCCATGGGGTTTTTGTGAGCTTTGATCTGATTATGATGGACCCATTTGGAGATGGGGTCCTGGCGACCTTTGCGTATCTTGATTTGGTAAACGACCGATGAGAGTTTACCTGTGATCGTGTATGGACCTGTCCACCTGGGGAGGAACTTCCGAGCGAGTTTTCCTGCCCGTGCATTGGTCTGTCCTGTTTGAGGAATGCAGGAATAGTAGAAAACCTTGTCTCCCACTTGGAGTTCATCATGTGAGGCTTTCTGGTAGTAGTAGGCTTTGCGTCCTTCAGCTGATCGGTCCAAATGTTTTTGGGCAAAGGCAAAAGTCTGTTGGAGATGTTTGGTCAGGTCAGTCATGTACTGGTGAGTAGTGTAAGCTGTGGCAACACTGGCCTCTCCCGATTGGTAGAGTAAATGCAGGGGCAAAGTCATTTGCCGGCCTGTCATAATTTCAAAAGGTGAGACCCCAGTAGCTTCATGGGGTGTGGCTAGGATGGCCATCAAGACCAGCAGAGGTTTTACATCCCAGTCTTTTTGGTGTGGTGAAACATTCTTCTTCAGTATGTTGATCACAGTTCGGTGGGTTCTTTCAACCTGTCCGGAGATTGTGGGTGGTGGCTAATATGGAAGTTAGTTTTAACTCCCAAGGTTTCCCACAGTTGTTGCATGGCTTCGGCGGTGAAATGACTGCAGCTTTCAGAGTCAATTCGGCTTGGCAGACGAAATCTGGAGAATACATGGTTCATCAACAAGTAGGCCGTGGTTTCTGCCGTGTCAATAGGAGCAGGCAAGCACTCGAACCATTTGGTGAAAGCACATGTGACTGTGAGGAAGTATTTGTTCCCTCTGGCTGACCGTGGAAGGGGACTTACCAGTCAATTAGGAGGTCAGACCATGGGAATGAAATGCCTCTTTTCTGTAGGGGTGCTTGGTGAATCGGGTTGCTTGGTTGAGACTGGCAACATACGAGACATCCCTTGATGTAGTCCGCTACATCCTTTCACATGTATGGCCAATATTCCACTTGTTTGAGCACGTTGTACGTCGCTTTGACGCCTTTGTGTCTTGCAGTTGGGAGATAGTGGGCATGAACAATCATCACCCCCCTCTGGTTTTGAGGGACCACAAGCGCAGGCGCAGGGAGTTCATGGGAAGCATGAACTAGAATTCCATTGCGCAGCTGCAAGAACGATCTTGTGGCATAAAACGGTTTCAAGTCTGCAATGTCAACGAAATCCAAGTCGGATGGTGCATTGAGTACAGGATCCAAGAGTTATTGTATCATTTTATGGATTGCAGAGTCAAGGGTTTGAAGAGAGATAAGGTCAGCATCACAGAAAACAGGGTCATCCACTAGGGGACCTGTGGTTTGTGTCGGGTCCTAGGCCCTGTTTTTCTGGGCCCTGGTGACAGCATAGACTGTAGGGGTGGGTGGGTGGGACTGTGTAGTCGGCACCGGAGCAGAATCAAAGGACCAGGGGGTGCCTTGTATAGCTCCTTGTTTTGCAAGTGAGTCCACAAGGTCATTCCATTCTTTGTCCTGATCTGGTGTGCAGGAGTGACCTCTGACCTTTTTCCAGTACACCTGGAGGTTGTTGGAGGTGACCAGGTGATCACATGCCTTGAAAAGGTCTTGATGTTTAACCGGTTTGTGGTTGGAGGTTATAAAACCTTTGGCCTTCCAGAGTGCTAAATGACACGTGAAACTGAGGTGTGCATAGTTGGAGTCGGTGCAGATGACCAATGTGCGAATGCCATGGTCTACGGCAAGTTGCAGTGTAATGAGCACACCTGCGATTTCCGCATACTGGGATGATTGGGAACCCAGTTGAAAGTTGTGGGGTTCACAAGGCTGATTGTTCAACCATGCCACTCCCACACCAGCACAGATGTGAGTTTCATGGTGGAAAGAGCAACCATCGACATAAGCACTGACCATATCTTGACAGATGTTCTGGTCAAAGTAGTGATAGTTCGGGTCTTCAGTGACTGTAGGTGGCTCTGCATGAATGGATGGTCCTGGAGTGTCCTCAGAGCACCGTTGGCAGGCAGCCAAATCTGTGCTGAGAGGGCTTCTCAATTTCTGTGCATAGTGGACATCCATGTCAAAGCTTTGTAGAGCCATCAACCAGGAGGCTATTCTGGCATTTGTTACAATGCCTTCTCTGATGCGTTGACTGTTAAGAAATACCACTGGTTGGTGGTGAGTCTCAACTGTGATTCTCTGGCCACCTACATAGTTGGAGAAATGTTTGACTGCCCATACAGTGGCCAGAAGGGCTTTTTCGCAGTCCGAGTACTTCAATTCTGGACCAGAGAGGGTTTTGCTGGCATAGGCCACGACTCGTTTGTCATGGTCGTAGATTTGGTATAATCCAGCACTTAAGCAGTTGGCAGAGAACCCCATTTGTAGGAAGAATGGCTGGTCACAGTGGGGATAGGCCAGACATGGTGCTGTGCATAATTTTTGCTTCAGCGCTAGCATAGCCTGTTCTTGAGCCTCAGACCAAATGAAAGGGGTGTCCTTTCATAGGAGGTCTGTAAGGGGTTTTGCCAAGGCTGCATAATCCTCAATGAACTGGCATGAGTAGCTGCATACCTCTAGGAAGCTCCGGAGTTCAGAGATGTTAGTAGGGGCCTTAATGTTTAAGACACCTTGAATTTGTGCTGTTTGTGGTAGGACCCTTTTGGATCCTATCAAGAGACCAACATAATTGACTTTGGTTTTGCACCATTGGCACTTGGAAAGAGAAATTTTGGCTCCTGCTCGGGTGAGCTGGCCAAGGACATGGTCAATTTCAGTCAGGTCGGCATCCAGAGTTGGACTCCGAATAAGAATGTTGTCAACATACAGTAGATGAGGTTACCCCTGTCTCGAGTGTCTGGACATGCTTTGTTCAAGAAGATGTTGAACTCTGCAGGACAGTTGGCATAACTGAAAGGGCATCGGGTGAATGTATATTGGCAATTCGCAAACGGGAAGGCTAGTTTGTGTTGGTCTTCAGCTTGGACAGGAATAGTCCAGAAACCAGAAGCAATGTCCAGTGTTGAGAAGTATTTGGCATCTTTGACTCTAGGGAGTTCTTGCTCCAGTTGAGTCATAGGCCACCTAGAGAGAGGAACTTGAGTGTTGAATTTCCTGTAATCAATGGTCAGTCACCACTTACTATTGGGCTTTAGGACAGGCCATAAGGGGGCCGAGTAGGTACTGTTGCATGGCCTGATTATGCCACGGTCCAGTAGGTCATTGATTATTTCTTGTACTGGGCCGTACGAGGCCAAGGGAATCTTGTACTGCCTGACGTAGGTGGGAGGAGCGTCAGGTGGTGTAGGAATGCGTGCAGAGTGGATTGTGGTTAGTCCACAGTCCAAAGAGTCTTTGGAGAAGGATTGTTAGTACTTAAGAAAAACCTGGCAAAGTTTTTCACGTTCTTTAGAGGTTAGAGCATCATCATCAGCTACCACCTGTGCAATCTCTTTGGCAATGGTGAGGACCGATTTTGGTGGAGCATCGCTGGGATTGTCCTTGGTGTGCTGATTGGATGCCGATGGAAGGAGTTCAGTGGCTTGGACAAGCATTTGGTCATTGTTGGTCAAGTCAATCCGTCCCACTGACTCTTTGTCAGGGGTTGGCATTGACACAAGAGTGATGGCCTTAGAAGGCTTAGTGTAAATGACTGTAGATTCAAGACAGTCGGCCCAAAGAAAATCAGGGAGGCTGCCTAGCACGGGAACAGTCAGTTTGAAATCATGAAAATCAGTGGTGATGAGCCAGCCGAGAGGCGTGGCCTCTGGCAGGACAATAGTCTCTGCTGTGGGATTGTCTACCGGCAACGTGGTGGTTCTATATTCTAGACTTAAAAGGGGCATGGCCTCCAGAGTTAAGCCAAGACTGTCAAGCAAAGGAGCCGGTTGGAAAAATGCTTGTGGATGAATGAGTTTCTGCCCAGTCTGAATGCAAAGTTGGACCGGGTAGCACGTGACATTAGCAGGTATGAAACAGTGTTGAGTGTTCAGTACCTGGCAGGCCTAGGGAATGGTCTGGCTTGACTTTAGAGTGTCGAGATCTGGTGTAGAGTGAGCATCTCGGACTGGGGTGAGAGACCTTAAAGCATTGTTTATGGTACCAACCAGAGCTCCGAGTCTCACAAGAAGATCACTGCCGATGTAGACTGCATGTGGAAGGTCGGGAACGGCCAAGAAAGGATGAATTAGCAGTCTGTGGTTCCATTGAAGGTGGAGGGCGCAGATACTTGTGGCGACCAATGTTTTGTTTGATTTGGTCCCAGTAGGGAAACAAAAAGACTTGTTAGTGACCATAAGGTCAGGGTATTTCTTGTGCAGGGAGTCGAAAAGTTTCTGGCTGATCGTGGATTTATCAGCCCAGAGAGCCAGTACCATGTATTCTATACGGGAGCTTTGGATAACCAGTCTTTGACCACTCGGGGGCAGTGCTCCTCATCGGCTGCCCCTGGTTTTAGGGTGCAAAGGAAAGAACTATGTTCACTTAGGGTTGGGTTGTCAGATGTGGTGACATAGAAAGGGGTGCCTTTTTCAACCCGGTCCCCAAGGTCACTTTCAGTCAAACTTGGTTGGGTCAGCAGTGCGAGTGGAGTGACTCCTGGAACATCCAAGGTGTCAAGAGAGTAGCACTGTGATCCGGTTGCTTCAGGTAGAGTGGTTGGGTGAGGTTGTCGAACTTGAGCCCATACCCCCATTTTTTTTTTATTTTTTTTTTCGGTTCCGGTTCCGCCGGACCGGCGGCGCCACACGAGTCGGCTGCCTGTTGCAACAGCCTTTTTTTTTTATCTTCCTTCTTCTTTCTACACCTTTCACTCTGTATATATATCACGGACGCACGGATCGCCCCGGGGGTCTCCCGGGTCGGCGGACGGAGCCACGGTTTGCAGCGGGAGACGTTACAGCGGGGAGGAGCTAGTGCTAGCTAGCACTTGGCCGCCGCCCGGTGCTAATGGGAAACTCGACATACCGGGAGCTGTAGCGAAAAGGACGCGGGTGCCGGGCTGGAGTTTAGGCGGCGTGAAAGAAATATAAGACAGAATGATAAAGAGCGATGGCAAGAACCAAGCAGACCGCCCGTAAAATCTACTGGAGGAAGAAGCCCCCCAGGAGACAGCTAGCCACCAGGGCTGCTCGGAGAGGCGCTCTGGCCACCGGTAGAGTGAAGAGGCCTCGCCGTCACAGGCCCGTGGCTCTGAGAGAGATCCGTCGCTACCAGAAATCCATGGAGCTGCTCATCCGTAAGCTGCCCGTCCAGCGCCTGGTGAGGGAGATCGCTCAGGACTTCAAGACCGTCCTGCGTTTCCTGAGCTTCGCCGTCATGGCTCTGCAGGAGACCAGCGAGGCCCACCTGGTGGGTCTCTTCTTCGCTAAGGGGGTCACCATCATGCCCAAAGACTTCCAGCTGGCCCGCTGCGGAGAGAGAGCTTAGACTTTCTGCTGCACATTCACCAGCCATAATGCTCTGCACTGTGTGTCTATATATATACATTTATAGTAATATGGACATATGTTTACTAGATGTTGTTTTTTCTTGCCTTCTGATTGTTGCTCTGAGTGTTGCTATCCCTGTGCTGTTGCAATCCTGGAATTTCCCCATTGTGGGACTAATAAAGGCTTATCTTATCTTATCTTATCTTAGTTTGAGATTCTTGAAATCTATCAGAGGCTCAAAGCGATTAAGCAGATCCTTGCCTATCAGCAATGGAATTGAGTTGAGATTGGACACATAGACCGGATGGATCAAGGTCATGGACCCAATGGAGATCTTTACCAATGACATGTGTGACACAGTCATGTTTGAGGGTGCATAAGGTTGAATAGCTAAGGAGCAAGGTCTTTGTTTCAAGTCTTTGTGCACGTGGTTAGCAGCGACACTTAGGTGCTCAAAAAGGTCCTGCGACATGAGTGTGATGTCTGCTGCGGTATCCAGTAGGGCTTCATACATCATCCCATCTTCCAGGGTCAATGAAAGAAAAATTTTCGTGTAACCCCCTTTCGGTCAAATCACACAGAAATTGTTGGACCAATGGTTCAACGCAGATTAACCCCTTGCACTCCGGTCAATTTTCCTAAAAACGCCAAAAAAAATGTGCCCAAAGTAAATTGAAAGCTGTTCTTCAACCCTTTGCAGCATCTTCATGGGGTTGGTCTCATTTAAAAGAAAACACTTTGAATTGGCCCAGCGGAGGACTTACCGTGACTGCAGCGGCGGTGTGCGACGAGACTACTCGAAGCGATTGCTAAGCTAACGCTAGTTAGCTTAGTGCTGGCGCCAGTCATTCCACCTTACACCAGCCTGAATCGAAGCCCAGCTGCGAGGCCCAGCGGAGATACTACCAGGCAAGCGGCTATTTGTTGACGGGGCTCAGCAGAGATTTCACCCAGGCAGACGACGGTAGGTGGCGGTGCCTAGCGGAGGATTTACCGTGACCTCAGCGGAGCTCGGTGGCAGCGGCGGTGTGTGACGAGACTCGGTTGGAGGAGCGGGACGGGAGACCAGTTACGGCGACTATGAGCAACGAGACCAGCAACGGAAGGGGCTAGTTGGCTAGCTGAGGCCCAGCTGGATTCGAGGACGATCGGATCAGATTCTGGCGATATAAGCAGAATTTATTTTACTATCCACAGATTTTCCTTTTCCTTCTTTCCAAGAAAGACTGAAGATGGCTGCCACCGGATTAAAAAGTGGGCTGATGGGCACCACTAATAAGCCTTCTCTACTTCTCTACTTCCTCTTCGTTATTGTGTATATTTTTTATCTTGATTCTTTTTTCTAAAGCCCATCCAGGGACAAGAGTTGCAAATTAGCTAATAGCTATACACTCTATGTGCAACACATCAGATTGATTGTGTTTGATTAATTGTCTATGTTTATTGCACTGTCCCTGTCAAATAAACTAATCTACTACTACTACTAATTTTTTGGCAAAAAAAAACATGATCTCTCTAAGTGCTCCGGCCACTGAGTTACAGTCATCTAAACATAGTGAACTTGAAGAAAATAAATTTGGCCTGGGTGTTTTTTTGGATACAAATGCTTGCATATAACACACAGCTTCAGATCCGGGCTGGAAAATGCAACAGAAATGTAGAACCAACTGAGGTCCAAATTTTGTAACAATACCACAAAAAATGAATATTTTACACAGCTTTGTTCTCAGGCTGTTCCCAGGCGTTTTGGAACTGTGCCAAATTGTGCCAAATGGCACAGTTTGGAAAAACGTCTGTAACTTCTGAATTATTCAATATAGAAGCTTCATTTTAGGCTCTAATGAAAGGTCACACTTAGGGCTGTCTGTGTGTGTGTGGGGGGGGTGTCCCCCCCCCACTCGCTACAGAGGATGGACTTCGGCCATCGCTACACAACGGATTAGCCTCATGTGGTGATGTGGGACAGCAGCGCAATCACCGCGGCTCCCCCCCCCTCGCTGCAGAAGAATAGCGGGGGTGGGGGGGGCGTTCACAGCCTGTACGCGGCGAACAACCCCTTGTACCGCGGCGCACGAACTTCAGACTTCGTGTGCCGCACAGTTGTAATTCACCAATCAGTCAAAAGTCATTTTGGATTACAATTTTCAGGGATAAAAAGTAATTTAGCTTATAACACCTTACCTCTTCACAGCAGCAGTGTCCTGGCCAACTTCTCTTCCTCATTGTCAGACAAACGCGACGCTGGTCCGCTCTGGTTCTGGTCTCGCGACCCGATCAAAACATAATTCCATTATTGCGGTTTTGTGCTTCCATGATTGCGGTTTTTGACGAACGATTTTTCAAAACAAATAACAGTAGTAATTTAAAAAAGACTGGCGAAGGCGTGTGTGTCACTCAGCCTTCGTTGTCGGTCTATGACCATGGAAGAAATCATAACGTCTACTCTGCTGGAACCAATACAAAATAAGCACCGCCTGTGGCCGAACATGCCAATCCACGAATGGCACTCCCTGTCACACAGGTTGCATTTGTGGATGGTCTCCATGCTGCTGGGTCTGTGGGGTTCTTCCTGCGTCCTTTTTTGATCCGCTCCAGCAGCCAGTCTTCACCCAGCCTTAAAAAAAAACAGCTCGCGAACTTCTCTGCTTCAATTGGCTCACTGCATTCAAAGCCTTGGGAGGCGGGTCCTTCTGGCTAGGTTTTCATTCATTGGTTCTTCAAGGTTTCAGAAACCCAATTCAAAGCTCTTATTAGTCGAATGAGAGGTCAATCAGATGAACTAATCTGTTCGCGGCTGTGTCTGCAGCTTTTATTTTCAGTGCGCGCTTGGAGGCCACACCACCTACATCACCATCATCAGTATCTCTACCATGCGTATCTCTACCATGCGTCCGAGAGCGCACGAGTGCGCTCTCGTGCGCCCTAGGACACAGAGACTTGTCCGCCCGCGGTACAACGGAGTGCAAGAGGTTAAGGAGTCACCTGTTTTGGGCAAGTGAAGTTTCCCAGATAGCTGGACTACCAAAATGGTACTGGGTGGCGTTGCGTTTTCGGGCCCCTCCGGAGTTTCAGATGGAGGATGTTTGGTTGTTTCTTCGGTATCCCCCCCTTTGTAGTGGGAGGTTCCTCAGGGTTGAATTGTGGCAACCCTAAAGGATCGTTGTCACAATATTTATGGCTAGGACATCTGGCTTCTTGTCCTCTTTCTTCTCTTTTTTTCTCTTCAGTTCGTTAAGTATACGTTGGAGAGTTTCCATGTCTTCTTGGCTGAAAATGGGCATTTCGTTCTTCTCCCAGGGTTTGGAGCTGAACTTATCAGAGGGAGGTTTTGCTTCCCTGTCGAAGTTTTTCCGGTGGTACGAGGGAGGTGACCATCTCCCGCAGTTACGCGAGTCTCAAAATCGGTATCTGTCATCCTGGTTATCCGTACCATATTCTCGTGACTTACCTGGTGGGCTTGGCCTCCGATGGTAGTCAAGTTTTGGTGATGCTGACTTGGAGCTTGGTGTAGAAAATTTTGTCGGGTTCTGACTCAACTTAGCTTGGCTAGAGGACTGTCGTGGTTTTACTTGTGACCGAGGTGCTGGAACAGGGGCTGGCCTTGGGGCGCTGTCTAGGTTCAGGGTGTTTGATGCGGTGTTGACAGCCAACAATGTGGTAGACTCGGTATGCTTCTGATTGCTTTGTCGTCGTTTCTGGAATGCATAATGTGCGAACTCTCTTAGCTGGTTTACCGAGTTTGACCTTGGGTTAGCCATGACTCCAAGGTGGTGTCCAACCATGGGATGGAGATTCTGAATGAAGAGAGCCTTGAAATTGTGGTCTTCTTCCATCCCTGGCGTGTTTTGAGATCCAAAATATGTGTGCAGGAGTCGCTGGTAGAATGCCTGTGGGGGCTCTGAGAGACCCTGTTTCACAGCTAGGGCTGTCGCTAGCCCTGATTGTAGGCAGTCATGGGAGAACTCCTTTTCAATGGCTTCGTAGAGTTTCCGGTGGTTCATCTTGATATCCAATGGCTGTCGGTCTATAAATTTTGATACCGACCTGTTGGATGTCAACTTGATCAAATAAATGCGATCATCGACCGTAGCATCAGGGTATTTCCGCAAGTAGTAGTCAATGTCTTGCAAATAAGCCCTGGTATCAGGTGACCCACGGGTTGAGGGGTCAAATTTGGTGAGGTGGCGAGCGATCTTATAGAGGTCTCTATCGGACGGGATTTGCAAACATCTTTTGCGTTGCCGTTCGGGTCCATCGAACGGGTCAGGTAAGTGCGCGCCAGGGGAGTCCCCATCCCATGAGGGGATGCCCCCCTTTGCCGAAGGAACCGGCCTGTTCATGGCTTCTGGTTTTGGGTCCCTTCGTTTGCGGTAGTCTTCCAGCTCTTCTTTGATGTCCTGAAGGCCTTGTTGTGCTTCTCGTAGGAGCAGTTTACATTTCCTATAGTTGGAGTTTGTGTTGTCCAATTGATCTTCAACTTCCTTGAGTTGGTTCTCTTTGTGAAGAAGGGCGGTTCCCAATTCCTCGTTTTCTTGCCAAAACGAGGTATTGTCTTCTTCCAGTCATTGCTTTTCTTGCTTTGCTTGTTCCAAATTTAGCAACGTCTGATCAAGTGTAGCTTGGGTATCTTCGTGCTCTATGTGAGCTTGTTCCTGCTTCTTCATAAGTGATTTGTTCTCTTCCTGGAGAGAGAGGATGGTTGATTGTTGTTTCTCCAGTCCCTTTTCGAATACTAAGAATACTTGGGATTCAGCTAATCTCAACCTTGCAACTAATGCTAGTGCAAACTTTCGTAACACACCGGGGATTTCTTTTGCTTTCAGTGGGTTAGTTTCATATTCATCGAAAAGTTTTTTTGTGATTTGCTTCAAATCTTTAGGTGGAGTTTCTTGAACTTTTTTGGAGAAATCGGGTATAAGGTCAGAAGCCAACTCTTCCAATGTTGCTTGAAGGTCATCCAGATCGGCAAGGAGATTCGACATGTTTGACCGTTTGTGTAATGCTTGGCTTAAAATCAATTCGTTGATTATAGCTAAAGTTGTTAGTCAAGAGTTAGCCTTGAGTGTTGTTTTGCAGTGAGGGTAGTTATAAACTTCTTTTTAGAATTTGTTTCAACTTACAGGCTTGTAAGAAAGGAAGTAAATATTTTGGAATTATTTAGAAATATGGAATATGTGTTTATTTATTTGTTGACACTGTATTTTGATTTGTATTTCACAAGACAAAAAAAATTGTGTGGATTGACTTCTTTCAGTTCAGTTCTCAAAGTGTGGTTTTGGAATATTCATCAATAATTAGGTTGTGAATTTTTGTTGAATTTCACTTGAAAGTAAGATAAGATAAGCCTTTATTAGTCCCACAATGGGGAAATTCCAGGATTGCAACAGCACAGGGATAGCAACACTCAGAGCAACAATCAGAAGGCAAGAAAAAACAAGAGCAGCTAGTATACATATGTACATATTAATATAAATAAATATATATATATATATATATATATATATATATATATATATATATATATATATATATATAGACACACTGCGGAGCATTGTGGTTGGTGGATGTGCAGCAGAAAGTCTAAGCTCTCTCTCCGCAGATGCGGCGGGCCAGCTGGATGTCTTTGGGCATGATGGTGACCCTCTTGGCGTGGATGGTGCACAGGTTGGTGTCCTCGAAGAGACCCACCAGGTAGGCCTCGCTGGCCTCCTGCAGAGCCATGACGGCGGAGCTCTGGAAGCGCAGGTCGGTCTTGAGCGATCTCCCTCACCAGGCGCTGGAAGGGCAGCTTACGGATGAGCAGCTCCGTGGATTTCTGGTAGCGACGGATCTCTCTCAGAGCCACGGTACCGGGCCTGTAACAGTAAGGCTTCTTCACTCCGCCGGTGGCCGGAATGCTTTTTCGAGCAGCCTTGGTGGCCAGCTGCTTCCTGGGGGGCTTTCCTCCAGTAGATTTACAGGTGGTCTGCTTGGTTCTTGCCATCGCTCTTTGTTATTCTGTCTTATATTTCTTGCACGCCGCCTATAAACTCCAGCCCGGCACCCACGTCGTTTTCGCTTCAGTTTCTCCCGGTATGTCGAGTTTCTCCATTAGCACCGGGTGGCGGTTGAGTGCTAGCTAGCTCTTCCCTGCTGTATTGTCTCCTGCTGTAAACAGAGGCTCCGTCCGCCGACTCGGGAGACCTTTGGAGCGATCTGTGTGTCCGTGATATATATAGAGTGAAAGGTGTGCTGGATCAGAAAGTTATCACCGGATCAGAAAGCAGAAGGAAGATAAAAAGACACAGAATTGAGCCGCTGTTGCAAAAGGCAGCCAACTCGTGTGGCGCAATCTTGGTGAGAAGGAGTGAGCTGGTTAAATGTTTTCCTTCTCCTGGGGAGGAAACATGAATCAAACATGAATCAAAAGCAACACACTGACTGTAAATAAGCTACAACTTTCAAGTGTTAATTGTTGAATGTGGTTTCCTAATTTTGGAAAATTTTGGTTAAATATTTAGTAAATCACTAAATCCTTTACCAACATGCACAGGATTAACATTAACTTAAGTTTAAATAAACATTGTCATTTATTCGAATCCATAAGTTGAATGGCTTCCTGTGAAAGAAATCACAGTCCATGGTCTGAAGACCAGAACTGTCGGTTGAAACTGTTGTGCATCTCGGTTCCTCTCATCTTCTGGCGGTGGTGCTGCATAAGCAGGATTTGAAGGTTCAATCATAGGATATTGTTCACTGACAACATATGTTCCATAAGCTTCAGCCTTAATGGGTCGAATTGATAGAGAAATTACTTTATATATATATATATACTGTATATACATATATATATATATATACAGTGATCCCTCGCTACTTCGCGCTTCACCTTTCGCGCCCTCAGTGCATCGCGGATTTTTCAAAAATATTCATCAAAAATTCAAAATTGAGAAATAATGGGCGGGCGCTAGCAGAAGGCAGGGAGACTACATTAGACCATCAGGTATCAACACGGAGAGCCCGCACAACTCAAAATCCACCTCTCTGTTTGCTGTTCTCGTGTTGGCTCGGCTCGGAAATCCCGCAAGCTGATTGGCCGAGACGTTTCACCCCGCAAGCTGATTGGCCGAGACGTTTCACCCACCTTCTCTCCCTGCCGAGTGCCCATGCAGTGAAGGAAGACCATATTCATTGCTCTTTATCGCTCGTGTTGCTTAGTCTTGCAGCGTGGAACTTTTTGCTGTTCTCTTGTGCCATTTTGTGCGAAACAGTCTTCCCGTCGAGCCACTACGCCGCCTCCTGCAGCTTCTCCAGCTCTATCGGAAGCTGCCCTCGACGATCCTGCGCCTCTAGCACCTGACGATGAGGCGTCACCTGAGGAGCAGTAAAGCTTTCATTAACCTGTGCAGTAAATCATCTTCATCTTGAGTTACGTATCTTGTTATAAGAATAAAAGAGTTCTAAAAACATATTTATGTACACTTTATTTACATCTACGTATGCATGTACACTTACACACACACACACACGTATCATATGAGAGAGAGAGTGAGAGAATGAACGTACATATTATTTATGGGTGACATCATTAGGGGTGACGCTACTTCGCGGTTTTTCACTTTTCGCGGTCGGTTCTGGAACCCATTAACCGCGATAAGTGAGGGATCACTGTATAGCATATTTACTTAACTCTTTGGCGCCCCTTGGTGGCTGATCCCAGGCACACCAGTCCTTCTTCATTTTGGGTTTGATGTCAGCGGGTGGAGGCGTGGAGATGAGCGGAGGTGGGGTGACATCAGCCGCGACTTCCCCAGCCTGGAGTTCTGTGAGGTTGGGGTAGATTGGCTCAACAGCAGTGGGATAAGGAAGGAGGAGGAGCAGAAACACAGCCCCTTGCGCCCAAGTCACACTCGTCATGGACCAAAGAAGAGACAGAACACATATTAATCAGATCATTTTTTTTTTTAACCATGGTCAATTTTTTCAGATGTATCATTAGATTTAGACTTTACCGTCACAAGATCCAAGTCAGCCTGTAATTTTTTTTGCCATCTGAAGCCACTGCTGTGCCTCAACAAAGCCATATTTCAAATGCTTCCTCCTACTGTCATCTGATACCTGTTTTATCTGAGAAACAAGATTTTCAAAGTCCATCACTTTCAGTCGCCCTGAGAATTTCGCCATTTTGCTAAATATCAAGTACTATCCTTATCTTATCTACCTAAAGCGCTATATAAGTGCAGGTTAGTTAGTTAGTTAGTTATCTTTCCTATGCATACATTTTCCATCCCCCGTTAAAACAAAAAATCTCATTCTCGTCTTCTTGCGCTCCACAGCAACACCGAACACATCCTCCCTCCCTGCCATGTCACAAAATCTCGCTCTCTTCCCGCCCCTTGTGATCTCTCCCTGTGCTACAGCAATTGCCCATTTTTTCACAAAAGTAAACCGGAAAAACGTTATTTATTAAACACACACACACACACACACACACACACACACACACACACACACACACACACACACAGAGAGAAATGCGAACAACCAGACAAACAAACAGCAGTTATTTGTTTTAATGTATTTATTATTTTTTATCTTAGTTTAAAGGCTGTTTTATTCTATTTTAAGCTTATTTTAAGTTATATCTTATGGTATTTTAGTTATTGTTAAAGTTATTCCTTATTATTTTAGGCTATTTCTTATTATAACTATTTTTTCTTCAATTTTTTAATCTCTATATATATTTTTTCTAGTTTATTTTGGTTGTCAATATCACTCTGCGGTGCTGTATCCTTCTGCACTGATATCACTCCATGGTGCTTTGTATTCTTCCGCGCTGATATCACGCCGAGGCGCTCTGTATCCTTCCGCGTGCCTATTTCCCGAATTTAGACTCAAACTAATTTCCAGTAAAAATGCATTTATTACTGAGTGGTTCCGTATAACCGCGGTACTTTACCCGACTGGACTCATGCTGACGGTACCTTATCTCAACTTTTATGTGTAATTACAATGACCGGACTCAAGCCTGCCGCAAGACGTTTAAACCATTAATAAATAATTTAATTTACTCACTTCAATCTGCCATTGTTCAGCTCCATCACTCTCTTGTCTGCTTCCAGTGTCTCCGGACCTTGCCTCACTTCTGCAAGCGACCCACTGGAATCGGTGGGGGAGGTCTTCTCAGCAGCTGTGCACTAGCTGTTCTCAGTCCAAAAAATGCTGGAACCAGGAGGAGATGGAAACGTGGAATCCCTTGCTTTGTGCGTCAAGTATGTTGGAAAAATCTCTTCCACCAGTAGTCAAGAAACAGGCAGGATTAAAGTTTCAGCAAATTTAATTTGCTGAAATCTCCTTTCTCATAACAGTACAGTACATGTGCATGAAAACAAAGAGATAAATCTCCAGCTGCCATGCACATTTCGCACAGACTCTGACTTATCAGCAGATAGAAAATACAAAATTTTCCCATTATGGGTAACCCCCACAACAGACTGGGACAAGCAGAGCGCTCAGCTGGAGCAATTGGCAGAACAATAGCTGATATCAATAGGCAGCCTCCCTTTGTCTAGTTCAGGTGCCAGTATCCTGCTGTTATTTATGACTTCCTGCTCTGTACTGCAATGCAAATGTCTTCCTGTCAGTAATCCTCCGATTGATGTATGTGACTCTCAAATGCAAATGTCCCATGCCTTCCTGCAGTTACTTTGATGATAATGTGCCTTTCATGTATTGTCTGTAACTGGGTATAAAAACTGCATATGCTCTGTAGCTCACTCTCTCTCTGACCACTGCTTCTGACGACACGCATTCTGTGTCTCCTCACGAGAGCCTGAGGACCCGCTCCAGCCTGCCTGCACAGGGCTGGAGTGAGTTCTATGATGGCGGGATGAATGATAATAAACACCCTCAAAAACTCTCAGTTCGCCGCTTATTATTTCATTCCGCCACATTGGTGACCCCGAGAAAGCACACGCTTTGTGCAACGCAACCTTCTGGTCTAGGCAGCTACACTGGTGACCCGACAACAACGAACGCAGCACCCGGCGGTGATTCTCCGACGACAAGCAAATGCAGCAGCCTGACGCAAATGATCTGCCCTCCCTTCTGCTACAGGGAGACCTCGACGCAGAGCCACCACCAGGCGAACTCCCTCGGAGATCACCCACGACTGTGAAGGCTGCAGAAAGCGTCATGGTGCGACCCTCGCCTGAGATCGGGACATCCACGCTGGACCGGCCGAGGGACACAGAACGTCTTCTCCCTCTCACCGCTCTTCCTCCCTCTCATCACTCCTACACATCTACGCGAGCCGAGGGACAAAGATCGTCTACTCCCTCTCACCGCTCCAACGCATCTGCACGAGCCCGAGGGACAAAGATCATCTATTTCTCCTCACCGCTCCAACGCACCATGACCCGACACAGCGAACGACGCAACAGCTTACAGGGATGACCATCGGCGCCGACGACGCTGATCTCCAGCAAGCTCCCTGACCCTGACTCGCCTCTACAGCGGACCTGCCATGCACCGAACCCTGCACGCACTCCGGGGGGTTATGAGGACAGCGCACAACGCACGGGACAATACCGGCTCCACACAGACCACCATCGTCCTTCGCCGCTGCACACAGAACCTTCAGGGCTGCTCACACACCTGAGGCACACACGCAGCTCGCTCACAGGATTTTCTAATGATCTCAGCCACGCCGCACAAGGGAATTCAGCCGTCAGCTGTCCCCGAGGACTTTAGGACTGCGCGCGCACCTAAAGTCAACACGCCAAGTCCCTCACACTGCCGCAGCTCCTTTTTTTCTTCATGGCCGCGAGAGGAGTCAGAGACAAGTTTTTCTTCTTACACCTGCTGTGGACCTCTGCACGTTCAACGGGACAGCCCCTCAACATCGCGGATCCACAGGCAATTTTTGCGCGGCCCAGACAATTTCGCCGTCCCGGGCCGGCGCTTGCTACCCCCACCCCCCTCCCTCCCCCGCCGCCTGCAGCGAGCTTCCCCCGCAGCTCGCTCCCAAAGCCGGACTATCGAGGCCTCAGCTTCCCGCTGAGCCCTCTGGGGGGGAGTGTATGGGTAACCCCCACAACAGACTGGGACAAGCAGAGCGCTCAGCTGGAGCAATTGGCAGAACAATAGCTGATATCAATAGGCAGCCTCCCTTTGTCTAGTTCAGGTGCCAGTATCCTGCTGTTATTTATGACTTCCTGCTCTGTACTGCAATGCAAATGTCTTCCTGTCAGTAATCCTCCGATTGATGTATGTGACTCTCAAATGCAAATGTCCCATGCCTTCCTGCAGTTACTTTGATGATAATGTGCCTTTCATGTATTGTCTGTAACTGGGTATAAAAACTGCATATGCTCTGTAGCTCACTCTCTCTCTGACCACTGCTTCTGACGACACGCATTCTGTGTCTCCTCACGAGAGCCTGAGGACCTGCTCCAGCCCGCCTGCACAGGGCTGGAGTGAGTTCTATGATGGCGGGATGAATGATAATAAACACCCTCAAAAACTCTCAGTTCGCTGCTTATTATTTCATTTCGCCACACCATTAGTTTTGTCATGGCTGTATACCGTGGCCTGCGCAGTTTGTGCTTTCCTGAGGTATATAACATACATTTGCCATCTTCTCAGCCGGAACTGTTGACAAGTTTAGCGTCATGAGGTATATCATGACGCTAAACTTGGTTAAGGTTTGTGGTGTATGTTGTGCCTTCTCTTCAGGCAGAAGAACTGTTTTTACAGCATTACAGCACACAATATGTTATGTACTTGAGATATGTGATATAATTGTGCCTTCGTCAAGGAGGAATTGATTAACAGTTAACAGTATGATGCAATTTGCCATCAATTCTGTATTGTTTCTTTTTTTCTCGAGCTGACAGCCGTCTTCTTAAAAAAAAAAAAAAGGAAAAGGAGACATCTTCTTTGTCTTGCGACTGAGCGCTCCTGTGCTTGGTGCACTCTCGCCACCTTTTGTGGGGCAGTGGTACTGCATTCAGGTGGGAACTGAAATCTGTTATTTCTGTGTTGCCTTGTGACTGGGTCACTTGCACCTCATGGAACAGCCTTTTGGCCTGTTTATGATGACAGTAATGACAATAATAAGAAGAAGAAATAGCTGTCTTGTTTTCTGTCCTATTGTTCTCCTAGAGAAATAATAGCTTCTGCTGGAGTGAAGGAGGAGGAAATTGCACGGACACTGGTATGCACCAGTCCTGGGCTCTATTCCTCCAGCCTTAGTTGCCTCAGCTGAAACCAGGAAGGCCAGCAGGAGGCAGAAGCAGACTAAAGAAAGTCAGCTGCATGGCCCGCGGGTGGACTTCATGCAGAGGCAGTTGGAGGAGATGCATAAGACCATTGAACATATGGAGGCAGATCAATGTGTAGGACCATTGAACATATGGGGGCAAAGCAGTGCATAAGATCATTGGCATATGGCGGCAAATCAACATCACCTTTGGGTATGCTGCTGAGGCTCCCGTGTGTACCCCAGGACCGTTTCATGATACTTTATCTCATGTGGCCTCTGATAACTTTGGTAAGACCTCTGGCTTTGGTTGTGGTTCCAGTGGGTGAGTTGATGTCGTTGAGGATGAGGATGAGGATGAGAGTGACCCTCCGGCCGGGAAGAACCGTCCAGAGCTCTATGATGTATCCCTCAAGGCACTGCTCTCTAGAGCAGCATCTGCTGCTCGGCTTTTTCCTCCATCTTTTCACCTACAGCTTTGGCTTTGGACAGGGGTCCTGCAGCCTACAGGTGGGTTTCCTTGCCAGTGTATCCTGATTTTGTGAATCATCTGCAGAAGTCGTGGGCTTGTCCAAGGGAGGCTGCTTCTCCTTGATCTGGGCTCAGTGTTTTGTGTGTTGCTGTGGAGCAAGGCCTGGATGGTGCATTGACGGTGGGCCCTACCTTTGCTGACTGGAGCCCCCCCCCCACACACACACACAGGCAGCAGGTCTATATGCCACCCTAACTACAAGTGTTGTGCTACTGATGGGTTAGTGGCTAGCGCCTTTCAGCCTGTGGCTGTGGCCTCGAAGCTGGTAAATGCTAATACACTTCTTTGTGGTGTATTTAGAATGTCTGATAAAGGACCTACAGTCAAAAGCAGAGCTAACCTTCTACCAGGTTTGGTAAGGATTGCAGATGCTGTGATTCAAGGATCTAGCTTTCAAGCTATAGATCTTGGGAATTCCTTGGCGAGTTGCCCATGTCTGGTGGCATGTGTGACTGAGCCAGTCTGGATTGGCGGATATGGACAGGGCCCGCAGCAGAGACAGTGTTGGGAGAGGTGCAGAAGGCGAGACTGTGTGTGCAGTCCTTTCTACAGCCAGGACCACCAAGTTCAAGTGTCCAGAGACCTCTTGAGGGGTGTGAAAAGCCACAATGGCTTCTTTTACAGACCCAGATTCCTTGCAGAGCTCGGGTCACCTGAAGCAGTGGGCCTCTCGGCAGCAGGTGCAGATTCAGCAGCACTCACATCCGCGCTCTCAGGAGCGTGTAGGCCATGGTTCTGCCAAGTCCTGCCAGCGAACCTGATGATATTATTCCCCTAACGTCAACTTTTTCCGCGGTGCACCTCATGACTTGGAGCCGGGTCCATGGGTGATCAGTACACTGGTGTGTGGATAGCGCCTACAATGAAGATCTCTTTTCCCAACTTCAAGGGCTTTGCAACAGACGTAAGAAGGACTCTCTTCCACAGTTCTGGGCAGCAAGGTCTCTGCCCTGCTGGGAGAGAGCATGATACGGTCTCTGTCTCTAGGAGAAAAGGAGCGAGGCTTTAACACTTCTTATTCCTCATTCCCAAGCGGAATGGTGTGTTACGCACAGAAGTAGAAGAAGACTGACACCCCCCCACACCCCCAACTGTAATTTCATGACTTACAGTGGCTGTGTGGCCCAAGGCCAGAGGAACGGGATAAGTACCACCCTATACACCATATGGTGTCCCACATGCTTTCGGAGGGACTTACTAACTAAACAAACTGGGGGTCTCCATCCAGTTTTTGGACCTGAAACCATTGAGCAGGTTTTTCAAGGCACTCCCTTGCCCGGTGCTCAGGCTGAGGGCATTATTCAGGCCATAGGGCCAGGCGACTGGCTCACAGCAATGGACCTTTGTGATGCTGATTCCATATTCCCATAAATCTGGCCACAGGAAGTTCCTCAAAGTTCCTTCAGGACAGCCTTCAGTTACGACATCCTGCCTTTCAGCCTGTCCCTGTCCTTGGATGTTCACCAAGTGCATGGACACTGCACTCGTCCACTGTAGCAGAGGAGCAGTCGAGTTCAAGAATCTGGATGGTTGGCTGGCTTGTGCACCATCGGAACCCATAGCAAGGAGCCATATGGAGGCCATATTGGCTCTCCTGTTAGCACTTAGGTTGCATTTGAATGCAGAAAAGAGCTGCCTGGTTCCAACCAGGGTTGTCGAGTCCTTTGAGCTCACCCTGGATTCAGTTGCCTTGAGAGCATCCCTGACTCCAAAGAGGGGGAATGCTATCAGGGAATGCATCAAGAGCTGCATCTCACTTAGGACTGTGTCAGTGCAGCAGTGCCAGAAGGTCTTGGGCTTCTTTGCTGCAGCCGCCCAGGCAGTGCCACTGGGTCTTTTGCATTCTCGTCCCCTTCAGTGGTGGTTCATGCTTCAGAAAGTGGTTTTGCCCAGAGACAATGGAGGAGGCTAGTTCTTCCAAAGGAGCCTTATGGTTCTCAGGTGGTGGAGACGCTTGTCAAAAGTCGGAAAGTTGGATGGTGTTCTCCTGGACCAAGAGGGCCACAGGGTGACCATTATAACCAACACCTCCAAGCAGGCTGGGGTGCAGTTTTGGAGGGCAAGTTTTTCTGGGAGACTGGGCTCCAGCACAGCAGTCTTGGTATAGTAACCATCCCAAGATGGAAGTGGTGCGTTTGTCTCTGGGGCCTTTTCTTCAGAGCAGAGAAATTCTGTTACGGATGGACAGCAAGGCTGTGGTGTCGTACATCAATCAACAGGATGAACTGGGGTCCCCTTCTCCATGCGAGGGTGTGTCATCTGCTCATGTGGCCTCAAGCTTGCCAGGTCCACTAGCTACAAATGCTCTGAGCTAGCCTGGCCTCCAGTGGACTGTTTGAATTTCCACTACGTTGGAGTTATTTGGATTTTAGCCTTCCTAAGCTCGACTCGGCATGGCAACCAACACAGAACGCTGGACAGCTCTGCTCATCATTTTCCTTCATTTATTTAAGAAATTCAAGGAATGACGAGCACAGTAGCAAGTTGATGACCTTCAAGAGAAACCGAAAAAGAAAAGACAAAGAACATGTCAAGTCAACAAACTCAGATAAGAATTAAACTTAATTACCCTAATTCAATCTTTTATTTTTCCTCAAATCTATCAAATCAAATAAAGTTAAATAGATGTACTGTACTTATTTGCCAGGTTTATCTGATTTGTTGGAAACCATTTAACTACTCACTCATACAAACTTACCATATTATTAAAATAAGTCACTAATTTAAGCACTGCACAAATTCAATTTCACCATTCTTTCACCATTAAATGCCAAATGAACCTTTCCTCTTTAATTGGAATCAATTTGCTACACCAAGACACATAATTGATTCAACCCACCACCAACACAAGTACTTAAATTAAACACACATGTAACCTGCAAATACCATTATATAAACTGAAATTGCACACTTTCCCTCACGTTACATTATTAATTCCCAAATTATCTTGAATAATTACCTGAGTGGTGGCTCAGTTGGTAGAGCATCCACCCCACACCCGAGAAGCAGGGGTTCAAATCCCGGCCGGGTCATGCCGAAGACCATGTAAAAGTGGAACTTCCTGCCATCCAGCTTGGTGCTCAGCAATAATGGAATGGAGGAGGGAAATTTGTGGCAGCGCCTTGCATGGCAGTGGCCCTCTGATTCTACACTTGGGTGTGTGTGATTAACACAGTAGATTGGTTAAACACAATCTCGTTCTACTGTACATGATTGGTTGTACAGTTGAATGACAATAAAGGGTGATTTAATTTAATTTAATTTAATAAGATAAAACATAAATCTCACCAGTTGCGTCTCTGTGGTCACTCAAGCACAAAGAAACCCTACGCTCTGCATCACGGAGCAAACAAGTCTCAGCTGCTCAAGTGAACTGCATAATGCAACCTCTGCCTGTGGAGCTGCCACACCTACAAACCAAAACTGCTCCACACTGCCCTCTTGCCCTCTAAAAGTGCGTTCACACCAAAAGAGAACGGGTGGTGCAAATCCATACAAAGTCAATTGAAAGATGCCAATACATGCGAAATTGCATATTCGCACGTTTGTGTCTGTGCGTTAGCTAGCTAGTTAGCTAACTATCTGCTAGCTTTGAGATTCTGCCATCACCGGAGTAGAAGTATCACCATTGCAAAGTAAACTAGTTTTAAAATGAAACTCACTCACCTGGAGAAAGGTGGACCAAGAGCTCTTCAGCTGAATTGGGATTTTGGAGTTATTTACGCACGGTTTCTGGCCACGGACATCCTAGCAAGCTAGCAATGTAAACACCCATCATCTGTGAAGTTTTGGAGGCTTGAGACAACATTTTCAGGTGAGCCCCCGGTCGGATAATGTAAACATAAGCATGACGTTATTTTATTAATTTCCACAGCAGGTTCAATTCAATTCAATTCAATTCAACTTTATTTATATAGCGCCATTTCACAACAACAGTCATCTCATAGCACTATCAACTGTAGGGGGGACCCCCACAGTTGCAGATTGCGATCCCCTGTGAGCAAGCACTTGGCGATGGTGGAGAGGAAAAACTCCCTTTTAACAGGAAGAAACCTCCAGCAGAACCAGGCTCAGGGAGGGGCAGTCATCTGCTGCGACTGGCTGGGGGGTGAGGGGATAGAGAAGAAGAAAAGAACAGACATGTAGAGAGCAAACAGCACGATGGGGCTCAATCTATGGGAGAGAACAAACAAATGTTAATGACCAGCAAAAAAAAAATATTTCATAGAGAGTGAGGAAAGGAGTGAGGCCCAGTGCATTACTGGAGGTCCCCCGGCTGACTAAACCTATTAGCAGCATAACTAAGGGAGGGTTCAGAAACACATGATCCCTCCCTAATTGTAGGCTATATCAAAAAGGTAGGTTTTAGCCCTATTCTTAAAAACAGAGATCGTTTCTGACTCCCGAATCCAGATTGGCAGCTGATTCCACAGGAGAGGAGCTTGATAACTGAAGGCTCTGCCTCCCATTGTACTTTTGGAGATTCTAGGTATTACAAGTAATCCTGCATTTTGGGAGCGTAGTGCTCTGTTAGGATGATACGGTAGTATCAGATCTTTTAAATAAAAAGGAGCCTGATTGTTTAGAGCTTTGTAAGTAAGAAGAAGGATTTTAAACTTAATTCTAAACTCTATGGGAAGCCAATGAAGGGAGGCCAGAACCGGAGAGATATGATCTCTCTTTCTAGTACCTGTTAAAACTCTTGCTGCAGTATTTTGGATCAGCTGAAGACTTTTTAAAGATGTTTTAGGACAGCCTGATAATAAAGAATTACAATAATCTAATCTCGAGCTAACAAAAGCGTGGATCAGCTTCTCAGCATCACTCTGAGACAAGATGCTCCTAATCTTGGCAATATTACGCAAATGATAGAAGGCAGTCTTAGAAACAAATTTAATATGTGAATTGAAGGACAAATCCTGATCAAAAATAACTCCAAGGTTCCTCACAGAGCTATTAAGAGAAAGAGTAACTGCATCCAAACTGAAAGTTTGATTTGGAAAGGAATTTCTAAGGTTTTTTGGACCAACAAGAATGACTTCAGTCTTATCTGAATTTAATAGCAGGAAATTACAAGTCATCCAAGCTTTGATTTCCTTAAGACAGGCTTCTAACTTGACTAATTGATTAGTATCATCTGGCTTCATTGACAGGTATAATTGTGTGTCATCTGCATAACAATGAAAATGTATACAGTGCTTTCTAATAATGTTGCCTAACGGAAGCATATATAAACTAAAAAGAGTAGGGCCTAGCACAGATCCCTGTGGAACTCCATGACTAAGCTTTGAGCTGAAAGAAAACTCATTATTTACATGAACAAACTGGAACCTATCAGATAAATAAGATCTAAACCACTGCAACGAAGTTCCATTAAGTCCAACATAGTGTTCTAATCTATCAAGTAGAATATTATGATCAATAGTATCAAAAGCTGCACTAAGATCTAAAAGGACAAGTACAGAAACTAGTCCATTATCAGATGCAATGAGGAGGTCGTTAGTGACCTTCGCTAAGGCTGTTTCAGTACTATGATGGATTCTAAACCCAGATTGAAACTCTTCAAGTAAACCATTTCCCTGCAGGTGGTCAAATAATTGCGTAGCAACAACTCTTTCTAAGATTTTTGAAATGAAAGGGAGATTAGAGATTGGTCTATAGTTAACTAAAGCTCCTGGATCTAGCGTTGGCTTTTTGAGTAAGGGTTTAATTACAGCTGTTTTAAAAGCCTGCGGTACATGGCCTAAAGTTAATGAAGAATTGATTATATGAAGAATAAAGCTACCAATAAGTGGGAAGACTTCTTTAAATAACCTAGTAGGAATAGGGTCTAAAAGACAAGTTGAAGGTTTGGATGAGGAAACTATTTTGTCTAACTCACAAAGGTCGATTGGAGTAAACTCATCAAGACAGACATCAATAGAAGGAGTTGTAGTAGTTACAGTATTTAAGTTAACTGTGGGAAGAATCTGATTGATTTTATCTCTGATGGATGAAATTTTATTATTGAAAAAGTTCATAAAGTCCTGACTAGTAAGCTCTAAGGGGATGCTAGGATTGACAGAGTCCTGACTCTTTGTCAACCTGGCTACAGTACTGAAAAGAAACCTGGGATTATTCCTGTTCTCTTCTATTAATGCAGAGTAATAACTCGTTCTAGCTTTTCTAAGAGATTTTTTATAAATTAAAGGATGATTTCTCCAAGCTAAATAGATTTCATCTAAATTAGTAGAGCGCCATTTTCTTTCTAATTGACGAGTCTTCTGTTTTAAGCTACGAGTTTCTGTGTTGAACCAAGGAGTTAAAAATCTCTGATTAGACTTTTTCTTTTTTAAGGGGGCCACCAAGTCTAGAGCCTGATGCAGAGAAGCTGAAACACTATCCACCATGTTATCAATTACAGAAGGAGCAAGCTGTCTATAGCTTATTTCCGTTGTGTTGACACATGGCATAGAGCAGGGGTGTCCAACCATGTGCCATGGAGAGCCAAGACCCTGCAGGTTTTCTCTTCTACCCAGTCTCTTCAGCAGGTGTTTTCACTTATCAGCAATCAGTGGGAAGAAGTTCACTGAAATCTGCTGTTGAAGACACTGGTTGGAGGTAAAACCTGCAGGGTCTTGGCTCTCCATGGCACATGGTTGGACACCCCTGGCATAGAGGAAACAATCTGCATAAATTTGGAAACAGCATCATCTGAGAGGCATCTACTGTGATAATATTTTTCTTTAGGAGCCAAATAGTCAGAAATAGTAAAATCAAAGGTTAACAGACAATGGTCTGACAGTACAGGGTTATGAGGAGACACTACAAGATTTTCTATTCCTATGCCATATGTCAGAACAAGGTCCAATGTATGGTGGAGGTAATGAGTAGAATTTCCTACTTTCTGAGAAAACCCAATCGAGTCTAATATTGAATTAAAAGCCACATTAAGGCAGTCACTATCTACATCCACATGTATATTAAAGTCCCCTACTATAATTATTCTATCAGATTTCAGCACTAAATCAGCTAAGAAATCAGCAAATTCGGATAAAAATTCTGAATAGGTTGATGGGGGACGATAAACTATGGCAAATAAAATTGGGTTTAACCTGAAATTGCTAAAGTACCCAACACTGAGGACCAGGCCCTCAAAGGAATTATAACATGTTTTTTGCTTTACATTAACTAGTAATTTGGAATGGTAAATTGTTGCTACTCCTCCTCCACGACCAGAACTTCTGGGATTTTGACAGTTTAAATAACCAGAGGGAGTTGATTCATTTAAACCAACATAATCCTCTTGCCCTAACCAAGTCTCTGTAAGGGAAATTAAATCAATCTGATGATCAATTAACAGATCATGGACTAACAGAGACTTGGGAGTTAGAGACCTAATATTTAATAAACCACATTTAATTTTTAAAATATGAGGAGGAACAGAGGCCAAATCATTCAATTTAGAGGCTTTATGTTTAATTTGAGTTTTACCAATATTTTGCTTTATCACTTTGGGATGCTTATACATTATATTTTTATTTACTTTGGAGGGAGCAGACAACGATTCTCTGATGGGGAAGACAGGGGCTAAGCTGAGGGGTGGCGGATGAAGAGGAGCTGCAGAGAGGCGTGTAAGACTGTGACTCTGCTTCCTGGTCCCAACTCTGAGTAGTCACAGTTTTGGAAATTTGGATAAAAAAGATGCCAGATTGTTAGATAAATGAGAAGCACCATCCAAAGTGGGATGAATGCTGTCTCGTCTCATAAGACCAGGTTTTCCCCAAAAAGAGCTCCAATTGTCAATGTAGCCCACGTCATTTTTAGGACACCACACAGACAGCCAGCGGTTCAAGGATGACGAGCGGCTAAACATGTCATCACTGGTCAGATTGGGGAGGGGCCCAGAGAATACTACAGTGGCAGACATCATTTTTGCAAACTCACACATCGATTCTATATTAAGTTTTGTGACTTCCGACTGCCGGAGACGGATGTCATTAATGCCGGCGTGAATAACAATTGTGGAGTATTTACAGTTACTTTTAGCCAGCATTTTCAAATTTGACTCGATGTCGCCTGCTCTGGCCCCAGGAATACATTGGACTATGGCCGCTGGAGTCTCTAGGTTCACGTTTCTGACTACAGAGTCGCCAATGATCAGAGTTTTTTCCTCAGCGGGTGTGTCGCTGAGCGGGGAAAAACGATTAGAAACGTGAACAGGTTGGTGGTGAACTTTGGGCTTTGCAACTAGGCTTCCTTCTCACCGTCACCCACCCAGTCTCCTCGCTGCTGAGGAGAGCCGGGGAACCGCTGACAGTGGGACCTAAGCTAGCTAGCTCCGCTGCAGCTAATGGGCGTCCGTCGAGATTAACTGGCGCAGATGGTGTTTCAATGCAGCGGAGCCGGGATTCCAAATCAGACAACCTCGCCTCGAGCGCCTCAAAAAGACAACATTTATTACATTTACCGTTATCGCTAAAAGAGGCAGAGGTGTAGCTAAACATCTGACAGAGAGAGCACACCAGAGGAGGAGAGGAAAGAGAGGTAGTAGCCATAGCTAGTGGCTAGCTAGTGGCTGGAGAGCTGGAGCAAACCACACAGGCAGACAGCAAAACAGGAAGTGACGATACATTACCACAAGGAAGTGACGATCCGCAATTTGAACACAGCTGCAGAAGTTGAACACAGCTGCAGAAGTTTTAAAGGTAACTTCGCCTGTCTGCATCTCACTCAGAAGGGGAATTCATGTCTGTTCGCATGTTTACATTGAGTTATAATGTAATCATGCCGCTCGAAAAATTTGCCCGTTCACTTTTGGTGTGAACACACCTTTACTTTTAACCAACCTTCTCCTCATGAAAATGTCCTAAAATACACCAAACAAAAGCAGAGCAGAAGAATTAAAGGCTGAGGAAAAAAACAACAACAATATGATGAGCTATGGCCTAACACCTCCCGCTTGAGCTCCTGGTTACTTAACCAAAGGAAGTCATGGAAATATTTTAGTCCTTCTAAGTTCTTGTTTGTTCTTCAATGGGAAGCAGGACCACCAGGCATCTAACATCCCTGTGAAGGGTGGTTGCAGGGATCTTAGTTGAGTGTCTTCTACTGTACTCATCCAATGCATTCATTAAGGTTGGCTTCTTGACTGGGACAGGGTAGCTGCGGAAGGTCCTTACATTCACATCTCTCACTATGCCCTTCTTGTCTGTGTTGACACTGATGACTCTGGCCAACCTATATTGGCCCCTCAGTGAGTTTGACCAGCCAGCCAAACTATATCTCCCACAGCAACATTCCTCTTCTTGGTATGCCATTTGGTCCTTATGAACAGATTTGGGCCAGCTAACTGGCACCACTTCTTCCAGAATCTGTTCCCTTCCCCTTGGATACTCTAGAGCCTCTTGTATGGATACTCCTTAAACTGGAAGTCTCCTGGGTCCCCTCTTGGACTGGCTCCTCCTAACAGGAGGGAATGGAGGCTGGCATAATCTATACAGCTCTCCTGGCTCTGCACTCTTGCATCTATAGGCCTTTCATTTACCAGGTTTGCTGCCATGAACAGGAATGTCTTAAACTCACCCCATGTAAAGACTCCATCACCACAAAGATTTCTTATGGTCCGCTTTACTAGCTTCACTGCCACTTCTGCTGCTCCATTTATGTGTGGAGAGTCTGTTGGGTGGAATTTCCAAGACCACTCAGTTCCCTGATTGGAAGCTTCTACTTCAAGCTCAGTCCTGTTTAGATTTCTTGGGAATCCATGCAGTTCCTGAAGTGCTTGCTTGGCCCCGACAAAATTTGTGCCAGGGTCTGACCACAGTTTACTGGGGTGTCCTCTTATGGAACTAAATCTCTGATAAGCAAGTAGAAACTCTTCAGACTGATCACTGACAAGGTCAGTGTGTATGGCTCTTGAGGCCACACAACAGAATACAATGCCCCAGACTTTCAATGTGACTCCTTTCCTGACTTCATATTTTACCTTATAAGACCCAAAGAGATCCACAGTTGTAAACTCAAACAGACTTGCTTTTTCAGGAGGAAGGTCACTCATAATCTGTTGACATTGCTCTGGCTTTTCTGCAGGTCACACAGCTGTCCACTTCTTTCTTTGCTAGCCTTTTAATAAAGTCAGGTAATTTGCTCTCTATTGCTCTAATCTCCGGTGTGTTCTTCATTGCACCAGAGTTTCCCAATTCTGAAAGATCTGCCAGGGCTTTTTCTACTGACTCTATGAGATTGATGACTTTTCTTGGCTGACTGCCTTTAGCAGGAGATAATTTCTTGAGGTCTTCAAGTACTTCAAGAGTGATGGTTGTCTTATTCCCATACCTGTTCTCCAAGACTCTGAGGATTTCTGCAGCAGTGCGGTATGTTGATGGCCTGAGATCCTTTAATATTTTCTCATCCACACTACTCAGGAGTTGAATTTTCTTAGCTTCCGCTGATCCAGATGGGTCTCCCTGCCTTTGTAGACTCTCCCAGTCTTTCTTCCATCTGTGAAATTCTCTCTTTTTGCCATTGAAGATAGGAAGAGCTGTTGGCTTAATTCTCACAACAGGTACTACAGGTGAAGATGGTGCTCTGTCAGTCTCACCAGATGCTTCTGCAGTTCGTGTTTCCTCTGCAACTCTACGTGAGGTGACAAATTCAACTTGTCTTAACTCCAGTCTTCTGCTGGTTACTTTAAGGCCTTTAAACTCTGTCCTCTACATCTCTTCTTTTTTGCAGCAGTATCCATTGCTCACAGGCTGACATGAGTATAATGGCCTGCTCTACACTGTTCTGCAGGAGAACCAGATGCACCTCATACCCCTCCAGGTGAGTACTTCCAATGGGTAAGATAGCTGCTTCATTGCCAGTTTTTCTGCTTCTAGGATTGCAGTGCTGAATTTGTGCTGACCATATCTTGACCACAGATTCACTTGTACTGTATCTCTCAATTCTTTGAATCTTGCTTCAGCCTCAGTTATAGTCTTCTCAGTGTCATTCTCTAGTGTCTCCCCAAGAATTGCAACTTCTTTCTCTTCTTGTTTTGTAGCCTCAGCAAAATGCCCCACCATGTAATCATCATTTGATTCAGAGACTTTCCTGAAGTAACTGGTGAGTGTGCTGAACTCTTCTTTCAGCTCAGTTTAAACCATGTTGTCTCCCTCCTTACTGAGGAAGTTGGCTTGTTGGGTGAAATTGCTTCTGGCTTTAGTCCTCTCCCTCTTGAGCTTTTTAACAGTCTTTCCCAGCAAATCTTCTGCCATCTTGGACTGAAGGACTTGACCATCTCTACACGGTTGCGTTTGCAGCTCTTTATTAGCCCTTTGAAGCTTTTTATCTTCCTGATCACATCCACACTGCACACAGGGTGGTCATCAAATGTGTTTACCAACTGTGGTTATCAACTGCCGAGTTATTTGGATTTCAGCCTTGATACCTGCCTAAACTTGACTTGACATGGCAACAAACAGAGAACACTGGACAACTCTACTCATCATTTTCTTTCATTTATTTAACAAATTCAAGGAATGACAAGCACAGTAGCAGGTTGATAACCTTCAACAGTGTAGCATCATCTCACTTTGGCTCATCAATAAAATTATTCTTCAGCTTAAAGACATTGTTTCACCCAGGAAAAGGACAGTCAAGAACTGCTCTTTCATACCAGGACCACAGCTGAACTAGCATTCCTTTGTTAAACCAGTCTCTGGAATCCCTCCTAATGCATTTCCTCTTGAACATTTTATGGCCCAATAAAATGTGGACAAAAGAACAGGCCTCTGTGGAGTACCTCATATGGTCACTACAAAATATCCACAGTTCAACATTACCCTCTATTGACAACTCTGGGACATGCTGGATTTGACCAGAGGATTTTTTGACTACAATTCTTGTTACAAGACTCAATTTTCAACATTCTCTTTTTCAGGACACCATGGAAAAGCAAATGGACTCTTGATGTTTGATGTGGACAATCAATAATGGTTTTGAAATATATTAATCCTCGATTTTAAATATATGTATGCTAAAATGTTTAAATGAATGTTTATTCTTGCATGTTAATTTAAAAGCACTAGTTATAAAGTTGCATGAACCACTGAAATAGGTTAGATTTTATACATAAGTGTATACAAAAAAAAAAAAAAAAAGATGAATTTTCAGTGTTAAGACGTTTATCAGGTTGCCAAAAAAGCCCCGCAAGTCATGTGACTGGCTGCCGCCAATCTCTGCTTGACAACTGGTCTCTCAAGGTTATTGGTTGTTACAGACAAAAGCCTGTTTGTTTATTGGACTAAAGTTCTTAACCCCCCACGACGGAAGACTATTGGTTTGGGGCTCTTGTCAATCCCGGAAGCCTGCGAAAGTTATCCGCAGATAAAGAGAAGGGACACTCTCTTCTCGCTCTCTTTTCCTTCTTCTTCTCCTGCTCTTCACTTCATGGCAGATGACTGCAGAGCACTTCATGGCAGATCACCATGGGAGAACAAAGACTTCACTGCCAGAACAAAGGACATTTCTCCCACATGTTTTTTTTGTTTGTTTGTTTGTTTTGTTTTGTTTTTCTTTAAATGTCTAGGAGCTAATCTTTTTCTTTCCTGAGCTCAAATCCAAAATTTGGAGTCAAACTCCATTTCTAGATGTTTATTTTTATAACTTTTTCCTGTTAAACTTTCTTTAAACTCACAGTTTGTAATTTTGACTTCATGTTTATAATTTTTTATTGACCACTTACACCCTAGAAGCTAATTTCATCTCCACAAAGTTGTAGAAATCGTTTAATTTTGCTATTGGATCAGATTTTGTAATTATTCTTGAATTCCTGATCCATGACCACGCGACCCTGAAGAAATCAACACACCACGAAAAAGGAGATGTTTTGGGCTGGATCTTAGCCATTGGGATAAAGCATCCAAAATATCATCTTGTAACAGCAGACTGTAAGCTGCTGTTCCACCGAATATTTGCTGGCCAGATATTCCGGTTTTTGGCCCTTATCTACATTGAAAGCTTCCCGAGGATGACAAAAGGACCCTTCAGCTTCAACCTGGTCACGTGAGCTGCATTCTTTATTCATCTGCTGAATAAAACATCTGAGATTTGAGAATAATTCAGTATCTGATCAGATGCAAAATTAAAGAGCACTTAACATAATTCTTCTTTTCCTTAAAATTCCGTTTTCATTTTCTTAAGAGTAATCCAGAATTTTCCATATAATTAGTTTAATTTTCCCCATAAATTGGTGTTCAGTTTTCCATAATCTGCTAACTTCAAGCTGATCTAAATTCAGCTTACATTTTCACCATTGTTCTGCAAATGTTCACATTGTTACTCTATCATTTACAAATTTAATTTAATGGTTAATGAAATCACTGCAATGTCCTTTAATCATCATTCCCTTTAATAAATATGTGAAAATGAGAGAAGATGTTGGGAATTTATTTCATTCTGAGTCTGGTTTCAAAGCCCCCAGTATTGAATTCACCAAAATTGTGAGACTGATTATTAATTAATTTATTGAGTGATTAAACAGGTATAAAGTGAAATTAAGGATTAAAGTGCTCCCTAAAGAGGAGCTGGTGCCCCATGAGTGTTTATTAACTTTTTCTGTGTGTGTGGACCCAAAGTAAATCTCAGATCCCGATACATTAATACAAATTAAATAATTTTTATACCTGATCATAATTATTAATCACATATTACCACAAGAGGGAAAAAAAGAGAAGAAAAAGAACATATCAAGTCAAGAAACTCAGATAAGAATTAAACTGAACTACCCTAATTCGATCTTTTATTTTTCCCCAAATCTATTAAATCAAATAAAGTTAAATAAATGTACTTATTTGCCATGTTTATCTAATTTGATACAAACCATTTAACATACTCACACAGACAAACTTTCCATATTATTAAATTAAGTCACTAAATTGAGCACTGCACAAATTCAGTTTCACCATTCTTTCACCATGAAATGCCAAATGAACGTTTCCTCCTTAATTGGAATCAATTTGCTACACAGAGTCACATAATTGATTCAACCCACCACCAGCAAAAGTACTTAAACACACCTGTAGCCTGCAAATACCATTATATGAACTGAAATTGCACACTTTCCCTCACGTTACATTATTAATTCCCAAGTTATCTTAAATAAGTTAAAACATATAATAGATAAGATAAGATAAGATAAGATAAGATAAGCCTTTATTAGTCCCACAACGGGGAAATTCCAGGATTGCAACAGCACAGGGATAGCAACACTCAGAGCAACAATCAGAAGGCAAGAAAAAAAAAAAAAAAAAAAAAAAACAAGCAAGCAAGAGCAGCTAATATACATATGTACGTATTACTATAAAATATATATATATACACACACACACAGACACACAGTGCAGAGCATTGTAGCTGGATGGAATAAATATATGAATATATGAACACACAGTGCAGAGCATTGTAGCTAGATGGAATAAATATGTAAATATATAAACACCCACAGTACGGAGCATTGCAGCTAGGTGGAATAAATATGCAAGTATATAAACACACACAGTGCGGAGCAATGTAGCTAGATGGAATAATATGTAGATATATAAATATATAAACACACCCAGTGCTGAGCATTGTAGCTAGATGGAATAAATATGTAAATATATAAACACACACAGTGCAGAGCATTGTTGCTAGATGGAATGAAACAGCATAACCGTCTACTTAGTTATCCTACATGGTATGATTATGTGCCCATACATATTCTCACCCTCCATAGCGACCGGTAAGTTCCTAGTTGTATGCCGGAGGGGACCATTGTGTAAGTCTATTGCATCTTTTGCATTCAAAAAACTATTAGTTTGTTACGTCTTTTTGCTATCTCTGCGAGCAGCCCTGCTTAGGTTGTACAGTCTGACAGCCGTTGGTAGGAAGGACCTACGAAACCTCTCGGTTGTGCACCTGGGATGATGTAGTCTGCTGCTAAATGAGCTCCTCAGTGCATTCAGTATGTCCTGCATAGGGTGGAACTCGGACTCCAGCAGAGATGACAGTTTAGCCACCGTCCTTCTCTCTCCTATCTCCTCCATCGGATCAAGGCGCTGCCCCAGGACAGAGCTAGCTTTCTTAATCAGTTTGTTCAGTCTCTTCCTATCGGCTGCAGTAATGCCACTGCCCCAGCAGACCACTCGAAAAGTGATGGCTGATGCCACCACCGTGTCATAGAATGACTTCAGCAGCGCCCCTTGTACACCAAAAGACCTGAGTCTCCTCAGCAGGAACAGCCTGCGCTGTCCCTTCTTGTAGAGTGCATCAGTATTGTGTGACCAGTCTAGTTTATTGTTCAGATGAATACCCAGGTACTTATAGGATGTCACCATCTCGATGTCTGTTCCCTGTATATTTACTGGTACTGTGAGGGGCTGCCCATGCCTGCGGCAGTCCACCACCAGCTCCTTAGTTTTCCTCGCGTTGGCAGTTCCGATGGCACCAGTCCACGAAGTCCTGGATAAGCCCTCTGTACTCAGCTTCATCTCCATTGGAGATGAGGCCAACGATCGCAGAGTCATCAGAGAACTTCTGTAGATGGCAGTGTGTTGTGTTGTGTGAGAAGTCCGCAGTATAAAGAGTGAACAGGAAGGGAGCCAGCACCGTTCCCTGGGGGGCCCCCGTGCTACTGATGATCGTGTCGGACACACAGTCCCGGGTTCTCACAAACTGAGGCCGGTTCGTGAGGTAGTCCAGGATCCATGATGACAGGTGCTGGTCCACCCCTGCGCGCAGCAGCTTGTCCTTCAGGATCATCGGTTGGATGGTGTTGAAAGCACTGGAGAAGTCAAAGAACATGATCCTCACCATATTCCCGGGCTTCTCCAGGTGGGACAGAGAACGGTGAAGGAGGAAGATCACCGCATCCTCCACCCCAATGCCATGCTGGTAGGCGAACTGGAGTGGATCCATCGCTGGTTCCACCAGGGGGCGGAGGTGAGCAAGGAGCAGTCTCTCCAGGGTCTTCATCAAGTGGGACGTCAAGGCCACCGGTCTGTAGCTGTTCAGGTCTTTGGGGTGGGAAGTTTTTGGTACAGGTACCACACAAGATGTTTTCCACAGCTGTGGTACCCTCCCCAGTTTCAGGCTCATGTTGAAGATATACGTCACAATCCCACACAGCTGGTCTGCACAGGACTTGAGGAGCTTTGCGCTGATGCCGTCCGGTCCCGGCGCCTTCCTCGCCTTGATCTTCCTCAGCTCCGTCCTCACCTGGGTCCTGGTCAGGGTCAGGATGGGGGGCTGTGTGTTGGGAGTGGGGGGGTGTTGGTGGAGTGGGGAGTGGGCAGCAGGACTTGATTTCTTTAGAGGCAGCAGTGGTTGTTGTGCAGTCAGGGGGGAGGGCGGTTGGTCAAATCTATTGAAAAACAGATTCAGGTTGTTCGCCCACTCCCTGCCCCCTGTGGCCTGGGGGGAGGTATTCTGGAGCCCCGAGATGGTTTTGAGGTTTCTCCAGACCCCGCTGATGTCGCTCTGTTGCAGCTTGTCCTCCATCTTCTTCCTGAAGCTGTCCTTGCCTTCTCTGATCTTTCTCCTCAGCTCCCTCTGTACGGACTTCAGCATCTCCCTGTTCCCTGACCTGAAGATCCTCTTCTTCTCTCTCAGAAGTGTTTTTATCTCAGGGTTGATCCAGGGTTTGTTGTTTGAGTGACGCCGTATGGTCTTGGTGGGAACGGATTTGTCCACACAGAAGCTGAGGTAGCCCGTGAAGGTGTGAATGAGGCCATCGATGTCCTCACCATGTGGATCGCAGAGCTGCTTCCAGGCGGTGGCTTCAAAACAGCCCTTTAGGGTGTCCATTGTCTCCTCAGACCATAACTCCACAGTGTGCATGGCCGGAGGTTGTCTGTGCACTAGGGGTTTGTACACCGGCCGGAGATGAACCAAGTTGTGATCCGATCTCCCGAGTGGGGGGAGTTGTGATGAGGTGTATGCCTCCTTAGTGTTTGCGTAGAATAAATCCAGTGTTTTATTGTCTCTAGTGTGGCATGTGACATACTGGGTGAAAGTGGGTAGAATGGGAGACAGTGAAACATGGTTGAAATCGCCTGAGATGAGGAGAAGAGCATCTGGGTGTTCTGTCTGCAGCCTGCTGGTTACTGAATGGATGACGTCACGTGCTGTCCCAGCGTTCGCCGTCGGATTTGCATAAACAACAATGCAGATCACGTGTGAGTGTTCTCTCGGGAGATATGTAGGCCTCATGCTAACAGCTAGCAACTCAATGTCTTTGCTGCAGTGTCGTTGTTTAACAGTGATATGTCCCGGTCTGCACCAGTTGTTGTTAACATACATTATCACTCCACCGCCCCTAGCCTTGCCACTGTCTGGTGTTCGGTCAGCTCGTATCATGTGAAAACCCTCCAGCTCAATGTTAGCATCTGCTGCTAGTTCAGTTAGCCACGTCTCAGTAAACAAAAGGAGAGAGCACTCCCGGTATGTGCTATCATAACGGGAGATAGCCGCTAGCTCATCTAACTTTCCCAGTATCGACCGTACATTTCCCATGACAACAGATGGAAGGGAGGGTCTGTACCTTATATTTTTTGTCCTCCGCCTTACTCCAGCCCGGCAGCCGCGGCGTTTTCGCCTCAGTTCTCTCGGTATGTCGAGTTTTTCCAATGGGACCGGGTGGCGGTTGAATGCTAGCAGCTGTTCTCTGCTGTATCGTATCCTGCTATAAACAGTGGCTCCGTCCACCGGCTCAGGAGACATTTAGGACGATCTGTGTGTCCGTGATATAAGTGGGGTGAAAAAAAAAGACGGATCAAAAGAGAGAGGAAGGGAAAAAGACTCGGAATCGAGCCGCTGTTGCAAAAGGCAGCCGACTGGTGTGGCGCCGAGAGAAAAAAAAAAAAAAAAAAAAAAAAAAAGATAATAGATAATCTCTGTGGTCACCCATCATTGTCATCATAGGAGTCTGTCGTGGGCAACACATTTAGGTCTGATCAGATTCCTCCACGCAGCTCTGTCCTTAGCCTTCCGCTGCCAGGAACTCCCATCTATATCCAGCTTCTTCAAGTTTCTTTTTACAGTGTCTTTAAATCTGAGCCTTGGTCTACTCTGATTGTATTTGCCCTTGGATAACTGTGAGTAGAGTAACTGCTGAGGGAGAGTCTGGTTGTCCATCCTCTCAGGTTCGTCTGTATTAACATGTCCTCCATTGATGGTAGACCAGCTCATTTCAACACTTCTATGATGGTTATCTTGTCTTTCCATGAGATGTTCATTATGGCTTGAAGGTGTCTCATCATGTACTCGTGGAGTTTCTTCACCTGCACTCTGTAGACAGTCCAAGTTTCAGCACCATACAATAGAGTAGCCAGTACTGTCGGTCTGTACACTTTGCATTTCACACGGATAGACACATGTCGATTGTTCCACAGTCTCTCCCTCAAGTTTCCAAACACAGCGCTTGCTCTTCCCATTGTGAGAGATAGTTCATCCTCCAGCCTAGCATTCTCTGAAACAGTACTCCCTAGATACTTGAAAGTCTTACACTTAACTAGTGGCTCTGTACTAATGCTGATCTCTTCTGGTAGTGATGTTACTATCTGGAACTTTGGTGGTTGATAAAGGCACTCTGTCTTCTTGATGTTGATTTTGAGGCTGAATTGGCTAGCAGATCTTGCAAAATTCTCCACTAAAGATTGCATATCTTCCGCACTGTGTGCAACGAGAGCACTGTCGTCGGCAAAGAGCATTTCTTTTACTACCTTTATCGATGTCTTACTCTTGGCTTTAAACTGTGCCACATTGAATAAGTCTGCTTCTTTCCTTGTTTGAATGTATACTCCTTCTGAAGTGTCTTTGAAGGCCACCTCAAGCATGGCTGCCAGATACAGCGAGAAGAGTTCAGGCGCCAGAGTACACCCTTGTTTTATCCCTTTTCTTACTGAAAAGTCTTTAGATACTGAACCACTCATTGCCACATTTGCTTGCATACCTATATGGAGTGCCTCAATCAGGCTGACAAACTTCTCCTTACAGCCATATTTCTTGAGTACCTGCCAAAGTCTTTGTTGCAAAATAGTATTGAAGGCTTTACTGAAGTCTATGAAGACTACATAAAGCAGCATGTTCTGTTCGATACACATTTCTTGAACCTGTTTCAAGCAGAAAATCATGTCCATTGTGCTTCTTCCACTTATAAAGCTGCACTGGGTTTCCGGGAGTACATTCTGTGAGATGTGTTCATTGAGTCTGTTCAGTAGTACACGTGAGCGAATCTTACCAACAGTGGCTAGCAGTGATATACCTCGGTAATTTCCACAATCTTTCCTGTCACCTTTCTTGAACAAAGGCACAATGCTTGAATCCTTCCAGTCTTGAGGTACTTTCTGGGCATCCTATATTTCTTGGATGAGCTTGTGCAGGCAGTTGGTCAGCTGAACACCACCAAATTTCCACACTTCTGCTGGAATTCCATCCCTTCCTGGAGCTTTACCATCCTTTGTTGTCCTGATAGCTGCCATTAGTTCATCAAGATTTGGTGGTTCATCCAGACTTGATACAGCTGGTCGCTGCCTAGAGCTTCTTTAGCCTCTTCAGTGAGATATCCAGGGTTGTTTAGTAGTTTGTCAAAGTGGTCTGCAAATCTGTCCAGGATCTTGTCTTTCTCCTGCAAAACCGTTTCACCATCCATAGCCTTTAGTTGGATCAATCCTCTTGGTTTAGGGCCGTAGATTTCTCTCACACCTGTGAAGAATGTTTTCATGTCCTTCCTGTCTGCTGTAGGTTGAAGTTCCTCCACTTTTTCATCCCACCAGTTTGACTTCATCTCTCTGGTGTACTTCTGTAGCTCACTCTGAGCCTTTGAGTATTTCTTCTTCTTCGACCTTGTGTTACACTGTAGGTTTTCCTGCCTAGCTGTATTCCTCACTTCTAGTAGTTTCTTCAGATGTTCATCATGCTCAAACCAATCTTGATGTTTCCTCTCAGGGTGGCCTAATATATCACTCACAGTCTGATACATTGTATCCTTCACTGTTGCCCATTTCTCTTCTATGCCATTCTCTGAGTTGTTGCTGTCCCAGTCTTTCAAGTTTTCATCCATTTCCTGTGTAAGTTCTTCCTGCTTCTTTTGGCCTTTCAGTGCACTAGTGTTTAGCTTCCGTGGTGGCTTTGCACCCTTCCTGCAGTGCCGTTTTCATCTCCAAATCCTTAATCTAGAGCTCAGCATAACATGATCAGTACCACAGCATGCACCTCTCATTGCTCTGGTGTCCAATACATCCCTTATGTCTCTCTGCCTTACCATGATGTAGTCTAACAAGTGCCAGTGCTTGGATCTTGGGTGCATCCAGGTCTTCTTGTGTGTGTCCTTGTGCTTAAAGAGAGTGTTGGTTATCACAAGGTTGTACTCTGAGCATAGTGCAAGTAGAAGTTCTCCATTAGCATTGCACTTGCCTACTCCATGACTGCCTAGCACTCCTTTCCATTTCTCAGTGTCCGAACCAACTCTGGCATTAAAATCTCCAACGAGTATCAGCCTGTCATCAGTTGGTACATGCCTGATAGTCTCACATAAATCACTGTAGAACTCTTCCTTCACCATCTCTGTGTCGGTCATTGTTGGGGCATATACACTGATGAGTGTGGCATACATCTTCTGCTGTAGTGGGAGTCTCATAGTCATTATTCTGTCTTTGATTGGTACTGGTTCCTCGTCAAGCATTCCTGCTATCTCCTTTCTAACTGCAAAGTGCACTCCTGCTTCTCTCCTTTCTTGACCTTTCTTGAGTTGATTTCCCACTCCAAAAGAAGATGTACCCATGGTCTTCCAAGCTGTCATATCCAGGCAATCTTGTTTCACTAAGTGCAGCTATGTCGACATTGTACCTGTTTATTTCCAGGTCCACAAGCACGGTCTGTTTTTCTGGCCACTATGATGTTGTTCTGTCCAACAGAGTGTGTACACTCCATTCTGCTACACACGAGGCTGCTGTTTTCCTCTTCTTTTGTCTTCCTGCTCCTTGCTTACTTTCACTGCCTGTCAGAGTGTGAACAGATCAGTGCAGACCTTGTAAGCCCGGGCAATGTCCGAGCCGGTATGAGTTGCTTTCTGACTGACCATTTCCAAAAAAAAAAAAAAAAGTTAAAGTTAAAAGCTGCTAATTTCTGACCAAAAAAAAAAAAGTGGAATTTTATGGTTAAAAAAGCTGCAACTTCAGCAAAAAGACAAAAAAGGGTGTAAATTACAAAATGTTTATGACCTAAAATTCTGCAAATAAAAGATTTGAGTAAAATGCTGCAAATTTAAGTATTTTTTTAAACTGCAAATTCAAGAGAAAGAAAAGTTCTAAATTCATGAGGAAAAAGCTGCAAAGTTATGAATAATAAAAAGCTGAAAATTTTCATCTTCATCTTTCAATGTTTTCCACATTGAAAGGAGTCAGTTGAGGTGGTATGGGCATCTGATTAGGATGCCTCCTGGATGCCTCCCACTTGAGGTGTTTCAGGCACGTCCCACTGGGAGGAGACCCCGGGGCAGACCCAGGACTCGGTGGAGAGACTATGTCTCCCAGCTGGTCTGGGAACGCCTTGTTATCCCCTCTGAAGAGCTGGAGCAGGTGGCTGGGGAGAGGGAAGTCTGGGCTTCTCTGCTTGAACTGCTGCCTCCGCAACCCGGACCTCCGGAAAAGCGGTAGAAGATGGATGGATGGATGGATGAAAATTTTCAAGTAAGAAGCTGCACATTTCTGAGTAAAATGGCTGTCACTCTGCAGGAAAATCCTGCAAATTTATGAGAAAATCCTCACATTTACAACAGAATGTTTCTAATTTACATGAAAAAGGATGTGATAAATTGGCATGTAGGCCATTTTTAAATGACAGCCATGAGGAGGAAATAAATGGTGGCGTTTGGTGGTGTTAAATTCTGCAGATCTGCACTAATCAGCAGGGAAAAGGAGAAGAAGATGAGGAATAGGTGATCCACAGCAGCAGAAATAATCCAGTTAACCCAGGAGGAGTAAACACATGACACCGCATGACACCCAACAGATCCCCCCCCCCCCATGACATCAGTGGGAACAGCTGGGACAAGCTTCACACCTCTGTCCATTTACATGTTCCCTTTTGAGGACAATTCAAACAGCGCTGCTGCTGAGATAGAAACCGAAGGGTTAAAAGGTGACATGGCTTTAACAGCAGCACTGATATCCCCCCACCCCACCCACACACACACACACTGACCTGCTGGACAGGAACTAACAACTCCTCAGACCTGTTAACACAATTTTAACTACAAAAAAACATGCAAAAGGAACCAAGATTCCCTTTGATTTAACAGGATAACATTGTGAATTTTCTGGTCTGTGAAAGAACAGAGCAGCCATGAGTGTTTCACTGAGTCACTTTTTGAATTATAATGGGTAATCTAAGTCAGAATTTCAGGAAACAAACTTCAGGGGACACTTAAACCCATGACACGTTGTTTTAAATTTTGCTGGGTTTTCTTTGTTTGTTTGGTTTTTTTCCCGCTTCTCTTCCAGTCCTTATGGCAACTTTCTGATTGCTTTGAGTTTTTAAAACATCATTTTAAGAATAATGTTAACTGGCTTAAAGTACATTTCTAACTACACTATGTCATACAATATGCCGTTTAGCATACAATTTCATTTGATCACATTTAGATCTTAATTCAAACAAGCAGAGTATTTGCCACCAACCTAATTAAGACTTGAACTAAAAACAATCAATCTGAATACAACCAAGAGCGTTTAAGAATAAAAATCTTTGGATTTCTTAATGAAGTTCTGCCTGCAAGTGTGACAGAGATCATCCTGCGCAGTTCGCCCCACACGGGACACGAACCCGCGACCTCTCAGTCAACTAACACACAGTTCGAGCATGGGAGACACAGCACGATCGCGCTGAGCTAAAGGTCCGACCGATAGCTCAGCGCTACCGATACTGTATGAGGCTTTGGGAGGGAGGTTTACTAACGTTCTATGCCGAACAGCACTAGTTGGCATCCGTTACACTCTCCCCCTTAAACCTCACTCCCATGCCGGGTTCACGGCACCAGTGTGACAGAGATCATCCTGCGCAGTTCGCCCCACACGGGACACGAACCCGCGACCTCTCAGTCAACTAACACACAGTTCGAGCATGGGAGACACAGCACGATCGCGCTGAGCTAAAGGTCCGACCGATAGCTCAGCGCTACCGATACTGTATGAGGCTTTGGGAGGGAGGTTTACTAACGTTCTATGCCGAACAGCACTAGTTGGCATCCGTTACACAAGGTCACCTGCACTCAAACATTCCAAGTACCATTCATAGGACGGACAAGACTTCTTACAAAAATGTTAAAAAATTTTGCTTTTGCTTCATCTTTAAGAGGTTGCTGTTCCAGTTAAAAGTCTCAAGTGTTGAAGAGTCCGCCTTTGTATAAAACAGCCAAGTAAGTACACCACAAAAGGCTCAAAGTTGCTAAAATAATCCAAAGTTTAAACTGGCTGTTGGTGTCATTTAAACCCTGCATGGCTTTGACAATGTGGAACTGGCATTTCACTTTGAAAGAGATGGCAGCGAGTTATTGCAAACGAGCAACTTTAAAACACACATAACACCAAAGTTAAGAGTATTGCAAGACGAAAAATAGTTTAATATAAAACACAGCTGTCTTACCTTGAAATGTCCTTTACAAATGAAGATATTCAAACTGAAGAATGGAAGAAAAACATAAAAGCTGTCCAAAATATCCAGTAGATTCCACAGAGGCGTTACAATATATATGTACACTACCGTTCAAAAGTTTGGGGTCACCCAGACAATTATTTTGTGTTTTCCATGAAAAGTCTCACTTATTTACCACCATGAGTTGTAAAATGAATAGAAAATATAGTCAAGACATTGACAAGGTTAGAAATAATGATTTGTATTTTAAATAATATTTTTTTCCTTCAAACTTTGCTTTCGTCAAAGAATCCTCCATTTGCAGCAATTACAGCATTGCAGACCTAACATGATTGCACAAGGGTTTTCTAATCATCCATTAGCCTTCTGACGCAATGAGCAAACACATTGTACCATTAGAACACTGGAGTGATAGTTGCTGGAAATGGGCCTCTATACACCTATGTAGATATTGCACCAAAAACCAGACATTTGCAGCTATAATAGTCATTTACCACATTAGCAATGTATAGAGTGTATTTCTGATTAGTTTAAAGTTATCTTCATTGAAAAAAAGTGCTTTTCATTCAAAAATAAGGAAATTTCTAAGTGACCCCAAACATTTGAACGGTAGTGTATATATTGTGAAAGAATGAAAGGACAAGACACGAGAAGCCCAAATTGTGCACCAGGAGTGCACCAGAGGAAAAGTGGAAAAACACAGATTGTGCTGCTTATGTAAAGGGCTGCAAACTAACAAAAAAGTTACATGAAAATGGCACAAAATCACCAGAAAAAAAGACCCATTTAAGCACAGAAGGTCTGAAATCGTGTGAAAATGTTAGAAATGTTACAGTGTCAGAGCCCAGGGCTAAACTACTATTTACACGGTAAAAATGCCAAAACCCTGCTCTCTGAAACACTGAGCAAACAAGTCCCAGCTGCTCAAGTGGAATGCCTAATAAAACCTCTGCCTGCTGAGCTGCCACACCTACAAACCAAAATTGTTCCATACTGCCCTCTTGCCCTCTTACTGTTTAAAGTGCTGATGACACGTTTTTGACTTAATCTAATTTTTCATCACATAATACAATATGACGAAATAAGTTGGTCTGTGCAGTTCTAAGTCAAACAGGCTTTTTTCACTCGAATATCCGACGTTTTCATGAGCGCCACGTCACCAATTGCGTCAGTGACTGGAAACCCCCCCCCCCAGCCATGTTGTAACATTATCGGCGGAACACAGTGCTTGGCTGCCCATTGTAAACACAGGATAGAAGCAGTAGAAAACATCAACGATGGTTCCAGCACATGTAGTCTGGAATTGGTTTGTGTTGTCCAGTCTTCAGACGATTATAGTTTCAAAGAATGGGATGACAATGAAGAATGTGGGGCATCAAACCATATAGGTTTGAGCCATGCCAAGCGGGCACTGTGCCTAGCAAGTCAGACTCAGTGACAGTCAGCTCTCCATGTTTTGTGTGCATCATCTGCCGTGTTGTCAGCCAGCCAATATTGCCAACACTATCACGACATGTTAGCCACTCCACACAGCTGTGGTTCTGTTGCGCCCTTGTAGCGATGTCGTCTCTGGGGCGCAACCGTGGTTAACACGTTTCTTCACCATATTCGCTGGGCGATGTCGGCCCCGAATGCCTACTGTTTGTGTTTCTGTGTATTTTTGCAAGTCTTCACCTTCTTGGGAACTGTTGTCAACGTTCTTATGTTCAATACATGTGCTGTGGTGAGTCCTGCCCGTAAATCCATTCATCATAACCCTCCGTGCGCTCTTACCCAGGGCACGGAGAGGGAGGATGAAATAACGAGGATTTACGTGCAGGGTTCACCATAGCACATTTAATACAGAACAACAGATAATTCCCAAAAAGGTGAAGACATACAAAAAACACAAACACACTTACTGATGGTGTTCAGGAGCCAACATTGCCCAGAGAACAAATGAGAGGAGACGTGTTAACCACAGGTGCGCCCCAGAGCCAACATTGCTTCAAGGACATACGAGAACCACAGCAAACATGGAGCAACTAACGTTGTGAGAGTGCTGAAAATACTGGCAGACTAACAGCACAGATGACAATACTATTGACCAGCAGTGCGTTACTGGCAAACAGCCGCTAATGTGTACATGCACTGCTGGTGATGGTGTGATGAGAAGCACCTGTGCGAGGACCGGGAAACATGATTAGCGGGTGTTTGAATCAGCTGGTGATAATGAGAGAGGGGACGTGACCGGACCAGTGAGATGTCAGCATGGGATCACAGAAAGTAGGTCAAAGCTGTGCATAAATCCATTAATCCTTCCCCTCCTTGTGCGCTCCTCCTGCCTAAAAGCACACGAGGAGGCTTATGACAGTTGGAGCTGAAGCGTGTGATGTGGTCTTTCACGGTTTGCTGTTTATCTAAGCCTGCGACACAACGTGAAGGCATAGCCGTAAAATTAAAACAAGAAACCAGAGAAACTGTGAGCTACAAAGCTGCTGTTATTCTAGTTAACAACACCGGAGTCCGTTCTGTCGATTACGTCATTGGGGTACTGCCCTTAATTCAGTGGGCAACACCACAGTCCAGTCAGTGGCTGTGGTTTTTTGATGATAACTAGTTTATGCAGGCGCTGTTGTAAATATTACATTGATCATAGACAATGACTTTTGGGTTTACACAACATGCTAAAAAATGTCAAAAACGTGTCATCAGCCCTTTAACCAACCTTCTCCTGATGAAAAATTCCTAAAATACACCAAACAAAAGCAGAGCAGAAGAATTAAAGTCTAAGGAACAAAAAAACAACAATAATATGATGAGCTATGGCCTAACAACTACTGCCTCTTCTGCTAGATTTCCTTGCGGAGGTGAGACTGCTGTCTGTTTAAGTAATTTTGATGTCCTGAATTCGCCACAAGACCATGGATGGCGGAGACCCACGAGATGCTGGGGCAGGCATCTTAGCGTCTTGGCCTCTCCCAACCAGACGGGATAAACTCTCACAGGCACAGAGCAAGAGTTGGCATCCGGATTTCCAGCTCCTGAGGTCTCATGTATTGCCCTTGGATAGGAGCAATTGTGGAAACTGGCTTGGAGAAGCCAGATTAGAAAGCTTGGGATCAGTCCGCCAAGGTCTCCGCCTTTGACCGCCACCTAATCCACATAGCACCGGAACCCCATGATCCCTCCTGCAGGTGGTGAGCCCACTGGAGGGCGGACCCATGTAACTCCTTCGGGCTGAGCCCAGCCGGGTCCCATGGGTGGAAACCCGGCCACCAGACGCTAGCCTTCGAGCCCCTCCCCCAGGCCTGGCTCCAGGGTGGGGCCCCGGTAACCCCATACCGGGCGGGGTACACTGAATCCTTGATATACAGTTTATCATGAGAGTCTGTTGGATCGTTCTTAGTCTGGCCCTTCACCCAGGACCAGTTTGTCTTGGGAGACCCTATCAGAGGCAAATTGCCCCGCACAACATAGCTCCTGGGATCACTGGGGCACACAAACCCCCCCACCACCACGATAAGGTGACGATCCATGAGGGGTTGGGGACAGGCTCCTGCCCCAAGTGGAGGAGTTTAAGTATCTTGGGGTCTTGTTCACGAGTGAGGGGAAAATGGAGCGAGAGATCGACAGACGGATTGGAGCAGCCTCTGCAGTGATGCGGATGTTGTACCGGTCTGTTGTGGTGAAGAGGGAGCTTAGTTCTAAGGCAAAGCTGTCGATTTACCAGTCAATCTACGTTCCTACTCTCACCTATGGTCACGAGCTTTGGGTAATGACCGAAAGAACGAGATCGCGGATACAAGCGGCTGAAATGAGCTTTCTCCGTAGGATTGCTGGACTCACCCTCAGAGATAGGGTGAGGAGCTCAGTCATCCGGGAGAGGCTCAGAGTAGAACCGCTGCTCCTCCACATTGAAAGGAGTCAGTTGAGGTGGTATGGGCATCTGATTAGGATGCCTCCTGGACGCCTCCCACTTGAGGTGTTTCAGGCACGTCCCACTGGGAGGAGACCCCGGGGCAGACCCAGGACTCGGTGGAGAGACTATGTCTCCCAGCTGGTCTGGGAACACCTTGGTATCCTCTCTGAAGAGCTGTAGCAGGTGGCGGGGGAGAGGGAAGTCTGGGCTTCTCTGCTTGAACTGCTGCCTCCGCGACCCGGACCTCCGGAAAAGTAGTAGAAGATGGATGGATGGATGGATGGCTTGGAGAAGGCAGTCATAGACACCACACAGGCTTCATGGCCCCATGTACCTAAATGCGATGCAGTGGGTAGTGGAGAATGTTTTGAACTAGTGGCAGACCAAGGGGAAGGATCCCTTGTCATGTCACATCTCTGTCATCTTGTCTTATCTCCAGTACCTCTTCACCCTAGGTTGGGCAGAGTCGACTACCAGGGGCTACCTGGCGGCAGTGTCAACTGTCCATGAGAAATGTGATGGCTAATCTCATGGGGTGCATCCCTTAGCTAAGCAGTTTTGAGAGGCGTGGATCAGAGCCATCCATTTTGGCATCCGTTGCTGCCCACTTGGGATCTCCAGACAGTTATTAGGACTCTATGCTTTCCCCCTTTTTAGAGCCACTCCCCAGTGCTAACCTTCGTCTGCTCTCCTGGAAGATGGCTTTTCTTTTGGCAGTTAGCTAAGAGGGTTGGTGAACTGAATGCACTTTCTGTGTGCAGCATGCCATAGGTTTGATGATGATCAGGTGTTCGCCTGCGGCCCAACCCAGCTTTCAGCCCAGGGTGCTGGCAAATGGGTTGTTTCCTGCCTTCTTGTGCTTGAGGCCTTTTACCCGCCTCGCACACCTCTTCAGAGGCTGAAAGGCTTCATAGTTGTGCCCAGGGGGGCCCTTAAGTTTATGTTGACCGTACGAGGTCTTTCCATTTTTCAGACAAGCTTTTTGTGTCATATGGGGAAGCCACGATGGGCACACCGATTCCTAAGCAGCGCCTGTCCCATTGGATAATTGACCTGGTTGCTTGTGACTATTTTGTCTCTTTGCATTGTTTATTTTCCATCAGGTGCTTCAGGGATCTCTTTTTGTCGTCCGTTCCCTGACAGCTCGGCCACGCCTCCTCTTCCTGTCAGTGTCACCAGCTGTTCCTTGTTATTGGTTTTTCCTTACGCACACACACACACATATACATGCTTACTCTCATTCTCACTCACATGCACACATACACACACACGCCTCCATTCATCTTCACTCACATGCCCAGACACTCACTCATGCACACCTGTTTCCTTTCAGTCCAGCCCACACACTCCCTCTGTTTAGCCCTCATTATGCACACTGGAGATCTCTTTCCTCATTAGTATTGTCATTATTTATACTCTGGATTTGGGGAAAGAGATTTCTGGATCATTGCACAATGTACACAGTTGCTGTTCCCTTCTGTGTGTATTAGCCTCCACTCCCTGCATTGTTCATTCAGCTTGACTACTTAGTCTTCATCTTACTTTACCCGACGCCTGTTCGTTGGCTATTGTGAGCGGCTGTTCCTGTAACCTGCACTTTGGACAGCACAGACTGCCTCAGACGGCTCCTGCTCGTACGTTCCTTTGCCTTTCTCCCTGTGCCATTCAACGGCACAAGGCATTCTTCCCCCTCAGGCTGTTGAGTGTCCTAGAAGTGCCCCTGCTCTCTCGGAGCCCTCCATGACTGTTTATTCATCCTGCAGTGCTCGTCGTAATTGTGTTGCTGGACTGAACTTATTATTTTCATTCAATAAATTGCACGCTACTATCTCTGTGTGTGGGTTTTCATTCCTCCCTCTGTGCGCTGCGAAATGGCACACGAGGGATCATAACAGCTTTGTATATGTGCAGGTTGGAGCAGGACCACCAGATAGGCTGGTGGCTCACTCGACTCGAGGAATGGCCACTACGTGGCTGTTGTTCAGGGGTGCACCCCCGGAGGATGTAACTGCAGCCGCTGGCTGGCCTCTTCCTCAATGTTCACCCGCTTCTATAGGCTCAGTTTGACCTCATCAGTCATCCCCTCATCTGTTCTAGGGGTTGCGACAGATTCTTAATTGTGTCTTAGCTTTTCCCTCACTGAGTCGGCAGGTGTGTCTTGTGCTTGGAGTAGTTTTTTGTTCAGCTCCGGTTGCCTGGAGGAACCAACTTGACTTGTAGGTATCCAGTTGGGTGCAATAAGGAGGCGAAGTCATCTGTCTGGAGGTGGCAGCAGATTTTAAGTTGTATCTTACTCTCCCTCATGTGATCCAGCATGAGTGCCTTGTGCTCGAAGAGGATTGTTTGAGCTCTGGTTACAGGTAGGAACCAGCTTAACTTGTAGGTATCCAGTTGAGTATGATAAAGGAATCAACTTATCTGTTCTGGGGATCACAACGAGTTCTTAAGTTGCGTCTTAGTCTACCTCATGTGAGCCGGTATGTGTGCCTTGTGCTCAAAGAGGTTCGTTTCAGCCACAGTTACCGGTAGGAACAGGCTTGACTTGTACATACTCAGGTAAGTACAATAAAGTCTGGAATTTCCCCATTGTGGGACTAATAAAGGCTTATCTTATCTTATCTTATCTTATCTTAAAGGAGCCAAACGCATCTGACTTTGTTGTGCATTGTACTCCTTCTACCTGTGGGTGTCACCCTCTCCATTCTTCCTCAGGACTCATTTGGTATATTGTCACGTGGTTACAGGTTCACTGAAATCAAATAAAACGTACTTTTACACATGTAAACACGGTTTTATGAATGAAAGTGAACTTATAAAAATTAATTGTCCATCGTTGGTGGAGGCAGCCTCCTCTCAGTCGTCAGAAAGAGGAAGAGGGAGTGGATGCAGGGGGTATATATAGGATGTGCATCCAGAGGTGTGGTTAATTGGGTATAATGCTCCTACCCCGAGGATCGGTGTCACGTGGTTACAGGTTTACTTTCATTCATAAAACCGTGTTTACATGTGTAAACGTATGTTATTAGGTTAATGGGGTGATCACTTTTTCACACAGGGCCATGAAGTCTTGGATTTTTTTCCCCCTTAATAATATACACCTTCATTTAAAAACTGCATTTTGTGTTTACTTGTTTTATCTTTGTCTAATATTTAAATGTGTTTGATGATCTGAAACATTTAAGTGTGACAAACATACTAAAAAATGAGAAATCACGAAGGGGGAAAACACTTTTTCACACCACTGTATGTATATTGATTTACTGCTTTGACTAACCAGTTCTTATCTTATTACTTTATTTTCAATTGCTCTGAGTGCTGCTATCCCTTTGCTGCTGCAATCCTGGAATTTCCCCATTGTGGGACTAATAAAGGCTTATCTTTGTCAAGAACGCCCCTCCAGGACAGAAACAAACCCAGTCACTTGACTGTAGTTAAGGCATTTATTAAAAGAAAAGAACAAAGTCTAAAAATAACTGTGCAGACAAATACAAGAAAACACAAACAACTTACACAGACGAGCTGCTCTAGGGATGAGAAGTTCCTGGAGGAAAAGGAGGGGGAGACTGACTGTAGTGAGGGTAGCCCAGTCTAAACACTGTTGTGACACAGCAAGTAAGCAAGGGCAGAGAGGAAAGACAGAGTTTAAATACATGAAATGAGATGGGCAGCAGGTGCGAGAGTCGAGCTGGCAAGTACTAATTGCCTAACTGCTCTCAGCAGATGGAAGAGTAGCCAGAGAGCAGTGAGAGGGGAAAAAGAGCAGGAGTAAAAAACAAAACAATCACTCACAGCTGAGGAACTGGAAACAGACTGTGAGTGAAGGTGGCTGTGCCTGGAAGGGAGGAATGGGGCTTGTATCATCAAAACGACATAACAGAACTAACAGGAAAAAAATAATGAACAGAAAAACACTCAAAACTACAAAGAGAGTCTGAGTGCTGAGGACAGATGCGCAGACATATGAAAGAGCCCCCCCCCCCAAGTGGTGGATTTCAGACACCCCAAAGAAACAACAACAAAGACACCCCCCCCCCCAAAAAAGGAGTACAGCAAAAAAAAAAAAAAAAAAAAAAAAAAAACCCCGGAGGGACATGGGGGAAAGACATATATGAGGGAAAAAACAAACCAGCTTAGAACTCACACCTGCGCCCCGACAGACCCCTTAGCCCCCACATCCCCAGAGCTCCAGGGTTCAGGTGGCCAGCCGAAGTCCCAGGCAAGGCAGACAGCCTGATGAAAATAGTCAGGCAGCCTGCTGGAGGAAATGGGCCAACCGACCCAGAGACTCAGTCTTTCGGGCAGCCGGCCAGCATTCTTGAGCCACTAGGACTGGGGAGGTGAATCAGGAGGCGGCTTTCCCACTGGGAGGCTCAATGGCAGGAAGCCAGACTGGAGGAGGGGGATCCCAATGGCATCTGGTGGCGGAGGAAGGGGGACCATGACGACGTCTGGCGGAGGAGGGAGAGGGACCACGATGGCATCAGGCAGGGAAGGAAGGGAGACCACGATGGTGTCTGGCTGAAGCGGAAGGGGGACCACGATGCCCTTGGAGGCCTTGGTCAGGAGAGAAGTTGCACCCACAGGGATTCTGGTCTGGGACAATGTAGCACCCGTGGTGGCTCCGGGCTGGAGCATTGCAGCACCCGCGGTGGCTCCAGGCTGGAGCTCTGCAGCACCTGTGGTGGCTCCGGGCTGGAACTCTGCAGCCCCCTTGGTGAGCCCCAGCTGGGCAAATGTTGCACCCTTGGTGGCTCCGGGTTGGAGCACAGCTGCACCCTCGGTGGGCCCCAGGCTTGGGCACGGTGCCCATGGTGGACCCAACCTGGAGTGCAGCACCCACATTGGGCTGATGCTGGGGCACAGAACCCACATTGGTCCCCGGCCGGAATGCAGCACCCACGGAGACTCAACCCGAGAAGGGACCCACATGAGGTTCTTGGGCAGAGGGGAAGCTGCACCAACAGAGGACCCGGCCTGGGTCAGAGCTGCACCCACGATGACCTCCACCAGCAAGCCCGGACCCATGGAGACCACTGGCTGTGTTGGTGCATCTCCAGTGACCCTGGAAGAAAGCTCAGACAGACAGAGAGAAAGGGGTTCAGGGTCACCGGCAGTGGCGGACCCCGGCAAGGCAGAGCTTAGATGCAGCGGGTGGCTGCACCTGGCTCTCCTCAGCAAGAGCAAGGCAAGATTGTTCTAACACAGACAAAAGAAAGGCAAAGGAGAGCACTTGCCTGAGCTCGAGCTTCACCACCGTCCAGGAATCCAATGATCCAGGCGGTGTCATCTTGGGTTCAGCCCTCTGGAGGTCCAGCTCGGGAGATGACACTGCTGTGGCAGCCTCCACAGCAGGCGTGATGGTTATTGCAGTCCTCAGACTCCCAGGCAAAGGGGACCATGCTGGTGGCTTGTTGGCTGGGGGTCGGCTCCATGCTGGCTCTGAAATGGTAAACTCCAGGGCCACAGCCCCCTCCGTTGTCCGGCGGTTTTGTTCTGGAGCCGGCAGACACTCAGAGGGGAAAGGAGGAGACATGGAGAGGGCTGATGAGTAAAAGGTGGCTGCAGCAGGTGGAGAGAGCTCAGGGGACTGCAATCCCTGAGTCTCTCTACCAGGGATCAGGCAAGGAAAATCATCAAAATTTGGAAGAGAATTAAAGGGAACTTGCCTGTTCTGGCAAATGATGTTGCCTGCTACAGCTGGTGATGTGTCGCCCCTCTCCGTGGCTAAGGTGATCTGGGGCCCCTCTGTAGATTGTCGAGGAGCCACCCCTGTAGACTCTGGAATGGGCATCACTGATGGAAGAATGGAGTACCTCTTGGCAGGGGGGGAGAGACACCGAGGGGATGGGCTTTGCAGCAGCTAAGGAGGAGAATTGGTCTGACAGAACAGCCAGTGAAGGCAAAGAGGAAAGATGACAGTCTGCTGCGGGGAATGTCGGGCTTGGTGTTCGGGGAGAGGGGAGAGGGCGAGATTATTCCTCCGGTGGTCCAAGGCAGAGCGACGCTGATGCCGTGGCATTGTTAACTCACACACTGGGGTTGGAGTTGAAGCCAGCGAACCGGGAGAGGAGACGGTCTTCTGCCGTGGAAAGCGCCCTTGCTTCAGCCCCGCTAGGAACGCCCTCCTTGACAGGCCCGGGAAAGATTGCTGGAGTGCACAGACCGTGGACAGCAACTCTGTGTACTGGGGGTAACTCCACAAGGCAGCATGTGCTTCCAGAATCCCCACTGCTCCATCCAGACACTCCCAAGTCCTCTTGGGTCCCCGAGCCTGCAGTGCCTCATCAACAAAGTCCTGGAGGAACACCGCCACCCATTCCTCCTCCACGCTGGAAGCCCCCGCTGCCGCTCCTCTTTTGCTACGGTGAGGTCGACGAGCCTGGGGAATAGTGGACTTCAACAACTAGGTGAGTCAAAAAATACATAAAAGAGGTGAAAACAATGCCCCACTGCAGAAGCTGGGTTATCACTGGCGGCTGTCAACTGTCATGAACGCCCCTCCGGGGCAGAAACAAATCCAGTCACTTGACTGCAGTTAAGGCATTTATTAAAAGAAAAGAACAAAGCCCAAAAATAACTGTGCAGACAAATACAAGAAAACATGAACAGCTTACACAGATGAGCTGCTCCAGGGCTGAGAAGTCCCTGGGGGAAAAGGAGGGGGAGACTGACTGTAGTGAGGGTAGTCCAGTCTAAAGACTGTTGTGACAGCCGCAAGGGCAAAGAGAAAAAGCAGAGTTTAAATACATGAAATGAGATGGGCAGCAGGTGCGAGAATTGAGCTGGTAAGCACTAATTGCCTAACTGCTCTCAGCAGATGGAAATGTAGCCAGAGAACAGTGAGAGGGGAAAAATAGCAGGAGTCAAAAAACACTCACAGCTGAGGAACTGGAAACAGACTGCGAGTGAAGGTGGCTGTGCCTGGAAGGGAGGAAAGGGGCTCGTATCACCAAAACGACATAACAGAACTAACAGGAAAATAATAATGAATAGAAAAACACTCAAAACTACAAAGGGAGTCTGAGCGCTGAGGACAGGCGCTCAGCTATATGACAATCTTGTCTTACCTTACTGCGTTTGCTGATATGTGTAGATTGAAGTTTCCCCATTTTTACATTGTATATTGTTTTTTTTTCTAAGTATAGCTCAGTTTCTTTACCTTTTGTGTTTCTTAAAGTATTTTCATAACTTTCGACTATGTCTATTCCTGCTGTAACAAAGGAATTTCCCAGTTTGTAATTAATGAAGTATCTAAATAAGAGAGCACTACGGTAGAAAATAGGAAGGTAATATGTAGGCTCGACAGCACGCCTATGTTGGGCTGCCTCCATAGAGATCCACATTGAGAGCAGCTACATAGGCACAATGTTGCTGTGCTGTCTGGGGAGCTTTGTTGTTTGTCTTGCAGCTTCAATCATTTTCAGCCAGTTTTGCATTAATGTCTTTCTTGAATTTTTTGAGTTCTGCCTTCATTTCATTTTTAATGTAATCCTGAAATGCAGCAAATTTAGTTTTGACATTTGTCTTGAGTGACTGGATTTCCTTCATTAAATCCTGGAGTCCTGAGTGCTTCAGTCTCCACATGCTCACCCTGGACATTGTTCTCCAGCCCAGACATGTCCACGTCCTCATCTCCAATAGCGCCAACTTGTTTCACATAATCTTTGAGATTTCTCTGTCTTCTTGATCGTCTCTTAACCTTTCATTGGTAGACGGTTATGCTGTTTCATTCCATCTAGCTACAATGCTCCACACTGTGTGTGTTTATATATTTATATATTTATTCCATCTAGCTACAATGCTCCACACTGTGTGTGTTTATATATTTATATATTTATTCCATCTAGCTACAATGCTCCACACTGTGTGTTTATATATTTATATATTTATTCCATCTAGCTACAATGCTCCGCACTGTGTGTATTTATATATTTATCCCATCTAGCTACAATGCTCCGCACTGTGTGTCTATATATTTATATATTTATATGTACATATGTATACTCGCTGCTCTTGTTTTTTCTTGTCTTCTGATTGTTGCTCTGAGTGTTGCTATCCCTGTGCTGTTGCAATCCTGGAATTTCCCCATTGTGAGACTAATAGAATCAGAATCAGAATGAACTTTATTGCCAAGCATGTTTACACATACGAGGAATTTGACTTGACATTAGGTGCGCACATATTAGGCACTCACTAATGACGTGGCAGCCGACAAGGTGCCTAATACAGTGGGGGTAAAGAGGGAGAGGGGAAGGGGATGACACATTGGGCAGAGAGAAAAAAACATAGTTATCAGAATAGCGCTCGAGTGAGCAAGATTATGATCACATAGAAAAAAAAACCTCAATGCACACTTAGCAGACAAGTTACAATACATACGTTAACAAAAGAGAGAGACCAGTGTGTGTGTATATCAGTCATATGATATCAGTGTGAGTGCAGTGTGAATGTATCAGTTACTGGTGCACAACAAAAATCGTCTCCTAGGCAACGGCTAGATGTCATGTTCATGTATTCTAAACATAGATAAACATGTCCACAGAGTTCATCTCTCTTCATGCCAGATGGTAAAATTCCATGTTAGTCACATGATAACGCTGTCCTTGGAGAGTTCAGATTGTTGTACAACAGCAGTTGTTTGGGTTAAGAGAAGCCAAAACTCCCTTCTGCTTTATCTCTTCTCCTGGAGGAATGAGTTCTCCCAAGGACGCCGAAACAAGGCCTGATGAGCACAGTTCACTTAGAGCATAGAAATTTCCTCTCCCATGTGATTCTGTGCAGCACAATTTAACATTATCAGGCTTTAAAATCATTCCCTGGAGAGCACCCAGCGACTCCAAGATGTTTCCCACCTTTCCGATTCCATTGCCGCTATCAGTGCTCTCCCCAGCTGGTCGAATTGAATTGTTGAAGGAGCTTCGCTGGGTCCGCATTTTGATTAGCTCTTCCAACTTCTTTAATTTTCGATACACCAGGAAAACTCCAGAGCCAAACAGCAGAAATCCTGTGATCATGAAGCCAAAACAGGTAGATGTCTTCTACATCTTCAATCGAATCACACAGACACATGAGTTCCAATTGTTCCATGAGTCTCTCCACTTGGGCTCCCCCGGCCCGATTTTCTGTTTAAAAGTGGTGTCAATTGCATTAAAGCCCAGCTCAATTCCATAATTTCCATTTGGGTCGAGATGCAGCAGAAGAAGAGCGAGACACAGACAGGACACAGCAAGCTGGGATCAGTAAAGGGAGGAGGAGAAGGGAGAGGAGAAGAAATGTGTCTGTTCTCTCTGATAGCCGGAAGAAGAAAGGCTTGGTTTTATAGGTGTTTTATTGCTGGTAGACAATTTATGTAAATATGAATGTGAGTAGGAATGAAAATTTCCTACTATTACACAACCATATCCTCGTAGGACACCAGTCCAGATAATTTACATTTTTATTAACAATTGTTTATTTGTACCAAAGATGAATCAATATAAAAAAAAGCCCTTGTGAGTTTTTGTCTGCTTATAATCAAGAAAATGGACATGAAATCAAACAATAACTCCCATATGTCTTTCAGTGCTTTAATAAGAAATGTCAGAATAGGTTAACACATTTGGATAACTTGAGACAGGGAATTCAAGATGTATTATGAGCATCATAGACTGTTATTGAGTTACTGAGTGTAACCTGTGAATCAAACATTTGTGGAACCGAATAAACCGTAGTTTAACTTGTCAGTATACTGGAGATTGGAAAACCATAAAATTGCATTGGTTAAGAAAAGATGATGCAATTTTATGAAGAAAATGATGATTGAACTATTTATAAAAATGGAAAATTGGTGTTACTCTGAAAAAGAACGTAAATTAATGAAAGGAAAAAAATGCACTTTGAAGTTCTGATAGGAGTTTGCATGAAATTTAGCTTCACAAACTTTCACCAGGAATAATCTGAAGAATTAAGTTTAAATTAAACAACAGAAAGACAGCTAAGCAGAATCATTGTGTCCCAGTGGGTAGCAGGCGGTCCATTGGATTCTGTTTCAACTTGACCGGCATGAGTTCTGAAAACAGTACTGTCATGTACTGTTTGCCCCCCTCCCCTCTGGTAGAAGACTTCGGTCCATCCAGACTAAAACCTCCCGTCACATGAACAGCTTCTTCCCCTCTGCCATTAGACTGCTGAACACTAAGTGACTCTCGTGCACCATGTACAGCAGCTCAACCAGACTCATGTCAATCATCACTGTTTTCTTCCTGCATTACCGACTGCACTATATAGTTCTCCACAGTATCTGCTGCTGGCTAATATATATTTTAACTGTTGACCAGTATCACTTAATCTTATCCTACACTTTATTACATGTATAGTTTATTTCTCTTATCTTATCATGTTTAATGTTGCAGCATTGTACCGAGACAAATTCCTAGTTTGTGTACTACATGAACAATGGCAATAAACCTGATTCTGATTCTGATTCTGATTCTGATTCTGATGAGTTCTGTTGGAAGACAGACAGACAGGCTCTTTACCACGGTTATGGCCTGCTCCCGAGATCACAAAGGGGCTGGTTCTTCAGCAGCCTGGCTGCGGTTTTCCCTTATGCACTGAAGGAGTTTGTTTATTGTACAAAGTCCCATCAGAAAATCAAATTGAGACCAAAGCAAACAACCGATCTGTTTCTTCTGATGTATTATGGCTGGAAAGAATTGGTTTAAGCTTAAAGAAAAAAAAAGAAATCAAACAAAATCTTCTTACACTGTAATTTAAAGAAAAAGATTAAAATTAGAAAAAGTGAACTTTAAAGAAAAGAAAGAATTTTCACAGAACATGAGAGGCTCTGGATCTTAGTTGGAAGACAGAAAAAAAAATAGGAGAGCAGAGAAGTCTGCTCTTTACAACTTGACCAATGCTCCAAAACTGAAAAAAGGGAAGATTTTTTCGGGGTGTGGCAGAATTTCACTGAATTTCATGAAACTGAGATGAACCAATTACGTTTGAGCTTCCTGTTCAATAGAAGTCATAAACTCAACCTTAAAAGGAGATGCAGTGGTGCATGGAGTTCTATTGATCAGTTAAAGTTCAGCTATGGTCTCCCAAAGAGCAGAGAGAGAGGAGGGGAAGAGACATTTGATATGGAAAGTGAGATCCTCCTAAAACACATATAAGACATAAACACAATAATAATAATAATAATAATAATAATAATAATAATAATAATAACATATGAACACAATAATAAGGGAACAAACAATGTCTCTAGATTGTAACTGTGATTAATTTGTGATAGTAAGCATACAAAAATGAATTTCTTTCTGAAATAAAGCAACACATATCAAACTAGAAAAGCACTCGGAGAGCGCAGACCTCCGCCAAGCCCCACAGTTCCCCCCATACAGTGTTTGTGTATACGTTTTCTGATTCCTTGACCATGAAAACATATGACTAGCAATTTGATTGACAATGATATGATTAGTGGTTCAGTAGTTATTCAGGAAAATGGCATTTTCCCTAATGGCGGCCACAGTTCCCCCCATACAGTGTTTGTGTGTACGTTTTCTGATTCCTTGACCATGAAAACATATGTCTAGCAATTGGATTGACAATGATAGGATTAGTGTTTCAGTAGTTATTCAGGAAAATGGCATTTTTCGTAATGGTGGCCACAGTTCCCCCCATACAGTGTTTGTGTGTACGTTTTCAGATTCTTTGACCATGAGAACATATGACTAGCAATTGGATTGACAATGATAGGATTAGTGGTTCAGTAGTTATTCACGAAAATGGCATTTTCCGTAATGGCGGCCGCAGTTCCCCCCATACAATGTTTGTGTGTACGTTTTCAGATTCCTTGACCATGAGAACATATGACTAGCAATTGGATTGACAATGATAGGATTAGTGGTTCAGTAGTTATTCACGAAAATGGCATTTTCCGTAATGGCGGTTTTCTTCTGGACGGTGATCCGGATCACCACCAAAATTTAATCAGTTCTTCCTTGTACCATTTCCAACAACGCCTGAAAGTTTCATCGAAATCCGTCCAAAACTTTTTGAGTTATCTTGCTAACCAACAGACAGACAAACAGACAAACAGACAGACAAACCCCGGCAAAAACATTACCTCCTTGGCGGAGGTAATCATATCAATAAAAATATTTCACCACAGTTGTCCATCCCAAGAGTTCTGCCATGTCTTCGGTGGCCAATACTGTCTTGAGAGAAAGAATAAGAAATAACTGATTGTTCACAATGATTGTTCACAATTCCGAAATTCCACTGCAGGGAGAGAAAAATTAAATATTCCTGAATCGTCCACCAGATTGATTTCAGTTCAATTCAACTTTTTTTTTATATAGCGCCATATCACCACAACAGTCATCTCATAACACTTTCAAATGTAGGGGAAACCCCCACAATTGCAGAAAGACCCCAGCAATCAGGCAATCTCCTGTGAGCAAGCGCTTGGCGACGGTGGAGAGGAAAAACTCCCTTTTAACAGGAAGAAGCCTCTAGCAGAACCAGGCTCAGGGAGGAGCAGTCATCTGCTGCGACTGGCTGGGGGGTGAGGAGATAGAGAAGATGAAAAGAACAGACATAAAGCGAGCAAACGTTAAAGGAGAGAAGCCAAGTACATTATTGGAAGTCACCCGGCAGTCTAAATCTATTAACAGCAAAACAAAGGGATGGTTAAGAAACACATGATCCCTCCTTAATCAAAGGCTATATTGAAGAGGAAGGTTTTTGCCCTATTCTTAAAAACAGAGATCAAGTCTGACTCCTGAACCCAGATTGGTAACTGGTTCCACAGGAAAGGAGCTTGATAGCTGAAGGCTCTGCCTCCCATTGTACTTTTGGAGATTCTAGGTATTACAAGTAATCCAGCATTTTGGGAGCGTAGTGCTCTGTTAGGATGATATAATATCAGATCTTTTATATAAAAAGGGGCCTGATTATTAAGAGCTTTGTAAGTGAGAAGAAGGATTTTAAACTTAATTCTAAACTCTATAGGAAGCCAATGAAGGGAGGCCAGAACCGGAGAGATATGATCTCTCTTTCTAGTACGTGTTAAAACTCTTTCAGCAGCATTTTGGATCAACTGAAGACTTTTTAAAGATATTTTAGGACAACCTGACAATAAAGAGTTACAATAATCTAATCTAGAGCTAACAAAAGCGTGGATCAGTTTCTCAGAATCATTCTGAGACAAGATGCTCCTAATCTTGGCAATACTATGGTGGGCATCCGTCAGTCTCGGTAGACTATGGAGTTGTGCTCTGGGTGGTTCTAATGCAGTGTCGATGTTGGGTGTGACTGGAAGGTCTGATGCGGGAGTGGCAATCCTTGCCGCACTGGACACAGGTGAAGTCCGTTGCTGGTCAGTCTGCCTGGCCTCGGGGCTTTCTCCTCTGTCGCTTCGCCTCAGCTTGCTGTGTGAGTGACTGTTCAAAGCTGGTCAGGCCTTTCTGCACAATCTGCCTCCAGGCCGTCCGGTCTGAGGCTACAGCTTCCCACGTGGTAAGGCCGACATCCATGGCCATCAAGTCCCTTTTGAAGACATCTTTGTAACGTAGTTGGGGTCTGCCTGTCGGACATTTGCCTTGAGCTAGGACACCATAGAGGAGATCCTTAGGGATCCTGCCATCGTCCATGCGTATCACATGCCCCAGCCAGCGCATGTGTCTCTGCTTCAGCAGCGTGTACATACTGGGGATTCCAGCTCTCTCCAGGATGCTGTTGTTTGTGACTTTGTCCTGCCAGGGGATGTACAGGATGCGACGGAGACAGTGCATGTGAAATGCGTTGAGCTTCTTTTCCTGTCGGGCTTGCAGGGTCCAGGACTCGCTGCCGTACAGGAGGGTGCTGAGGACGCAGGCTCTGTAGACCTTGATTTTGGTGTGCTCTGTCAGCTTGCCATTGGTCCACACTCTCTTTGTCAGTCTGGACATGGTCGTAGCTGCTTTGCCGATGCACTTATTGAGATCCGTGTCGAGAGAGAGGGAGTCATTGATGGTGGATCCAAGGTAGATGAAGTCATGGACAACATCTAGTTCATGATCAGAGATACTGATGCTGGGTGGAGAATCCATGCCTTGTCCCATGACCTGTGTTTTCTTCAGGCTGATGGTGATTCCGAAGTCGCGACAAGCCTTGCTGAAACGAGTCATGAGCTGCTGAAGGTCCTCAGCTGAGTGGGCGGTGATTGCTGCATCATCTGCAAAGAGGAAGTCACGCAGACATTTTAGCTAGACCTTGGACTTTGCTCTTAGTCTGGAGAGGTTGAAGAGCTTTCCATCTTCTGACGAAGGCTGCAGTGTACAGTTGAAACATGTTAAGAAGGTAAAGACATCTCCTGTCTATTTTATTTTTGTCTCCTCTCCAGTACCTTGGCATAGACCTTCCCAGGGAGGCTGAGGAGTGTGATCCCTCTAAAGTTGGAGCACATCCTCCGGTCCCCTTTTTTGAAGAGAGGAACCACCACCCCGGTTTGCCATGCCAAAGGCACTGTCCCCAACCTCCACGCAATGTTGCAGAGACGTGTCAACCATGACAGCCCAACAACATCCAGGGCCTTGAGGTACTCAGGGCAAATCTCGTCCACCCCCAGGGCCCGGCCACCAAGGAGATTTTTAACCACCTTGGCGACCTCAGCCCCTGTGATAGGCGAGTCACCCCCCTCGTCCCCAAACCCTGCTTCATCTGTGGAAGGCGTATCAGTGGGATTGAGGAGATCCTCGAAGTATTCTTTCCACCGCCCGACGATATCCCCAGTTGAAGTCAACAGTGTCCCATCCGCACCATACACAGTGTGGACGGGGAGCTGCTTTCCCCCCCGAGCCACCGGACAGTTTGCCAGAATCTCTTCGAGGCCAACCGAAAGTTTTATTCCATGGCCTCACCGAACTCCTCCCATACCCGGGTTTTTGCTTCAGCAACCACCCAAGCTGCACTCCACTTGGCCTGCCAGTACACCTCAGCTGCTTCGGGAGTCCCACAAGCCAACAAAGCTTGATAGGACTCCTTCTTCAGCTTAATGGCCCCCCTCACCACTGGTGTCCACCACTTGGCTCGGGGGTTGCCACCACGAGATGCACCAACCACCTTGTGGCCGCAGCTCTGGGCCGCCGTTTCAACAACATCGGTGGAGAACATGGCCCATTCAGACTCCATGTCTCCAGACTCCCTCGGAATGTGGTTGAAGTTCTTCCGGAGGTGGGAGTTGAAGACCTCCCAGACAGGGGCCTCAGCCAAACGTTCCCAGCACACCCTCACTATACGTTTGGGTCTACCAGGTCTGAATGGCTTCCTCCCCTGCCATCGGATCCAACTCATCACCAGGTGGTGATCAGTTGACAGCTCTGCACCTCTCTTTACTCGGGTGTCCAAGACATACGGTCGCAGGTCTGATGACATGATAACAAAATCGATCATCCACCGGCGACCTAAGGTGTCCTGGTGCCAGGTGCACATATGGACACCTTTATGCATGAACATGGTGTTCGTTATGGACAGACTGTGGTTAGCACAGAAGTCCAATAACTGAACACCACTCGGGTTCAGATCGGGCAGGCCGTTCCTCCCAATCACCCCCCTCCAGGTTTTACTGTTGTTGCCCACGTGCGCATTGAAGTCCCCCAGTAGGACAATGGGGTATCCAAGAGGAGCACCCTCCAGCACCCCAGTCACAGACTCCAAAAAGGGTGGGTACTCTGAAACATCATTTGGTGCATAGGCACAAATGATGGTCAGGACCCGTTTCCCAACCCGAAGGCGCAGGGAAGCAACCCTTTCGTCCAACGGGGAAAACTCCAATATAGAGGCAGCAAGGTGGGGGGATACCCATCCCTGCTCGTCGCCTCTCACCCGGGGTAACTCCAGAAAAGGCCAAGCTCCAGCCCCTCTCCAGGAGACTGGTTGGAACCAGAGCTGTGTGTTGAGGCCGACTATATCTAGCCGGTATCTCTCAACCTCGTACACCAGCTCAGGCTCCTTCCCCACCAGAGAGGTGACATTCCACGTACCAAAAGCCAGTTTAGAAAGCTTGGGATCAGTCCGCCAAGGTCTCCGCCTTTGACCGTCACCTAATCCACATAGCACCGGACCCCTATGATCCCTCCTGCAGGTGGTGAGCCCACTGGAGGGCGGACCCATGTAACTCCTTCGGGCAGAGCCCGGCCGGGTCCCATGGGTGGAAACCCGGCCACCAGACGCTAGCCTTCGAGCCCCTCCCCCAGGCCTGGCTCCAGGGTGGGGCCCCGGTAACCCCATACCGGGCAGGGTACACTGAATCCTTGATATACAATTTATCATGAGAGTCTGTTGGATCGTTCTTAGTCTGGCCCTTCACCCAGGGCCAGTTTGTCTTGGGTGACCCTATCAGAGGCAAATTGCCCTGGACAACATAGCTCCTGGGATCACTGGGGCACGCAAACCCCCCCACCACAATAAGGTGACGATCCATGAGGGGGAAAAAACAAAGTTAAAAAAAACAAACAAAAGCGGACGAGATAACATTCTGACGTGACGTGACATTTACAGACGCGAACACTGAGAAAAAGATGGCACTGTGAAACTGTCTGGTTGTTTAATGAACAGTCTTGACTTAAAAGTCTGGAACATATCAACCATAAACCTGTCGATTTGGGGCATTCCTTCCTGAAAAAAGGATTAACTTCATCTTTATGGCCGATGGATAGTGTTACAGCTCTGGTCCTTGGGTGAGAGAAGCAGTTCATGACCAGACTTTTGAGTTGAAACAATTTTTCTTCAGTAAAGAATGATTTTATAGATTGGAACCCAAGGTCAACGTTACAGTAGAATATGTTTAAATTATGTGCTTTTTATCGAGTGTGGATCAGGAAGAAATCCCTCAGTGTCTGTCATAATGATCATCAACATTAGTCCACACCTGCTGCAGATTGTAACACCTGGCACCATACTGTCAACAGTGCTATTTCCTATTTCAAAAACATCCACAGGACACACATCGATGAAAAGCGTCAGAGGGGAATGGATTGTGCGACCAAAACACTAAATCCCAAACAGACTTTCCCCTGCAGATTCTGCAACCAGAACTGCCGATCTTGCATCACTCTTGTTAGTCACTAGTGTGAATGCAGACGATGTGGACAACTACCTTCGTAATCTTAATAATCTTCGTTCACAAAGCCAAGCCACAATGTGGCCTTATGCTGCCATCTTGTCACCGCCCCATTTCAGAAGTCTGTAACCATTCTTGAAAGGTTGTCTTTGAAATTTTGCAACTTTTCCTCATGAAAATGTTTGAATACTTTAATATTGATTAATATTTCTCTCTGTCCTTTTGTTAATGTGCCCAAGAGCCACATGTACAGTAGCTCTAGAGCCAAAGGTAACAGACCCCCACCCTAAAACGGAACACATCTACCCCCCAGACTAGGATAACATAAAGAGTAGCTCTTTGAACAAACAGATGAATGTGTTGACCAGATATCTGAAACAAACATGTTCAAAGCCTAAGCAATAACAGACCATACTTTACTAACAAATAGGAGCCAAAAATAGCATATGAGTAACACAGCTATGTTACACTTGAAAGACTCCTATAATTACAGAGTATAAAGAGGTGGTAGCATCAGCTCAATAAAAGCAGGTGTGGTGAAGTCAAAAACTGTTTAAATTCTTGTCAAGCTTCTTGTCAATAAAGATACAGCTGCCTCTCAACTTAAATGTCCCTGCTGAGCTAAAAAAAAAATAAATGAAACTTTAAACAACAAAATAAATATATTTACAACATCAACCATGGGATCTGCAATGTACTAAAGTACTGAATATCTATGAAATACGACCTAAATGAAACAGTCATTGTCACCCCCGGCAGACTGCTATGTACTACAAGTAAAAAGTGCTGCAGTGGGTGGATCAGCAGTTATTATATTTGGCTAATTAACGTCATCAAACTGGTTTGTGGTTCCTCTGGAACTTAGAACAAGTTTGAAAAACAAGACACAGAATGACATAAACCAGTGATTCTACACTTAGATCCATATATATATTTGGACACTGACACAAGTTTTATTATTTTAACGGTTTACCCAAACATAGTAAAGATACACTTATATAATCAATGTGGGCTTACAGTTCAGACTCAGCTTTAATTTGAGGGTATTCACTGGAGTGTCTGGTGAGCGAGCCATCTGGTGGCACGTGAGAATATGTGTATTACCCCTCTGTCTTGCAGACCAGGATGACCTTGACCACTGGCTGCTGGGTGATTGTCTGCACCTGTTCCTGATTGCTTGGGGGGCTTAAATAGGAGTAGTGGAGAGCAGACCAGTGTGGGATTATTTGGTAAAACTGCCGTTGAACTGTAATTCAGTAATCTTGTCTTTCTGGAATTAAATTTTGATCTGGTCTCAGGTAAACTGCCTTCCAGCAAGCCAGCCAGTGGTCATCCTGGTTGTTGATGATGGACAAATGAAGCTTTCTCAAGCACTGAAGCTTGTATCTGACAAGGGTTCATTATGTGAAGCTTTTCAACACAGTCCTCTTTGGTACCATCTGATGGCAAAAAGTGAAGTGCTTTATGGTTTTCCCACTCTAGAGTTGAGAGCTTCTATTTATTATTATGTAACAATTATGTCTGATATCAGGCTGTTTCTGTGAACATTTGAACATTTGAACATTTGAACATTCTTTGAACATTTTTTTTTTTCTAAGTGTGGCGGCAACCAGGTGGGGAGTACAAGAGAAGTGTCTCTTGTCTACAGTCAAGCATGGTGGTGGGAGTGTCATGGTTTGGGGCTGCATGAGTGCTGCCAGCACTGGGGAGCTACAGTTCTTTGAGGGAACCATGAATGAACCAGTATGCCAACATGTACTGTGACATACTGAAGCAGTGCATGATACCCTCTCTTCGGAAACTGGGCCACAGGACAGTATTCCAACATGATAACGATGCCAAACACACCTCCAAGATGACCATTGCCTTGCTAAAGAAACTGAGGGTAAAGGTGATGGACTGGCCAAGCATGTACTCCAGACCTAAACCCTATTGAGCATCTGTGGGGCATCCTCAAACGAAAGGTGTAGGAGCACAAGGTCTCTATCATCCAGCAGCTCTGTGATGTCGTCATGGAGAAGTGGAAGAGGATTCCAGTGGCAACCTGTGAAGCTCTAGTGAACTCCATGCCCAAGAGAGTTAAGGCAGTGCTGGAAAATATTAGTGGCCACACAAAATATTCACACTTTGGCCACAATTTGGACATTTTCAATTAGGGGTGTACTCACTTTATTATTGTAAAGGGGGTTATTTTGATTTGACAGAAAATTTACACTGTTATAAAAGCTGTACACTGACTACTTTACATTGTATCAAAGTGTCATATCTTCAGTGTTGTTCCATGAAAAGATATAATAAAATATTTACAAAAATGGGAGGGGTGTACTCACTTTTGTGAGATACTGTACACACTGTACCTACCACAAGTATCTGCATGAAGACTAGGGAGAGCATAGCAATGGGGTCTCTGTGTAGTTAGTGGGAAATCCCAATCCTGACTGTGCGTACAGGAGTCTTCACCATGGCTGTTCTGCTCCCCATTGTGGGTAAAGTTGCATGTTGGGGATTTCTTGCTGTTTGAAAACAAAAATTAACATGCCGGATGTTGACGGCTTTCTTGCTGCTCCATCCGAAGGAATTTTTGGAAAATTAATGAAAGCACAGTTGTTGAAATTGGCTGAACACTATAACGTTAACATCAGGGATAAGAGTAGCAAGGACACAATTAAAACCACATTAAAATCAAAATTAATTGAGGCAAGTCTCATGATTAGATTAGATTAGATTAGATTAGATTCAACTTTATTGTCATTACACATGTATGAATACAAGGTAACGAAACACAGTTTAGCATCCAATCAGAAGTGCAAAGGACAGCAGTGCAGTATATACGGTAATTAACAGTATGTGCAATTTAAGCAAATATATGCAAATATATGCAGCAGTGCAGAAAGTTAAGAGTACTGTTATGTGCAAATAATGTACAATAAGTTAGATGGGCAGTTATGTACAGGTGAGGATGGTAAGAGATGATGGTAAGAGAGTCAGCGGGGAACTAAGTTCAATAATGTGACAGCTGTTGGAAAGAAACTGTTCCTAAACCTGCTGGTTCTAGTCCGAAGGCTTCTGAAACGCCTTCTGGAGGGGAGAAGCTGGAACAGTCCATGAGCAGGATGGTTGGAGTCCCTAAGAATGCTGCGTGCCCGGCGCAGACATCTTTTCCTGTAGACGTCCTCTATAACTGGAAGTGGAGTCCCTGTGATGCGTTGGGCGGTTTTCACCACCCGCTGTAGCGCCTTACGGTCAGCGACAGAGCAGCTCCTATACCAGACTGTGACACAGTTGGTCAGGGTACTCTCTATCACGCAGCGGTAGAAGTTGCCCAGGATGTCAGTTGACAGATGGTTCTTCTTCAGTGTCCTCAAGAAGAAGAGGCGCTGATGGGCCTTCTTGATCAGGCTGGTGGTGTTAACTGACCAGGACAGGTCCTCCGAGATGTGGGTCCCCAGGAATTTGAAGCTGGGGACACGTTCAACAGCTATGCCATTGATATGGATGGGGTCATGTGTCTCTCCCCTCTCCTTCCTGTAGTCCACTATGAGCTCCTTGGTTTTGCTGGTGTTAAGGAGCAGGTTATTGTCAGCGCACCAAGTAGCCAAGTGCTCAACCTTTGCCCTGTAATCTGACTCATCGTTGTCCCTGATGAGTCCAATCACCGTGGTGTCATCTGCGAACTTTATGATGGAATTGGATCCATACATAGGCCTGCAGTCATGGGTGAAGAGGGAGTAGAGGAATGGGCTGAGCACACAGCCCTGTGGTACACCAGTGTTGAGTGTGATGACGGAAGAACGTTGGGGCCTGACCTAACACGCTGGGGTCTGTTGGTCAGAAAATCCATGATCCAGTTGCAGGTGGAGGTACTGATTCCCAGGTCCCCAAGTTTAGTGATCAACTTGGAGGGGATAACTGTGTTGAATGCTGAGCTGAAGTCAACAAACAGCATTCTTGCGTAGGTGTTCTTGTCATCCAGGTGTGAGAGTACATAGTGCAGCGCTGTAGAAACCGCATCCTCTGTACTCCTGTTGCTCCGGTAGGCAAACTGGTGAGGGTCCAGTGTAGGGGGCAGGCATTTTTTGAGCTATGCCAAGACCAGTCGCTCAAAGCACTTCATGACTATGGGCGTCAGTGCCAGAGGGTGATAGTCATTTAGGCACGATGGTGTTGAATGTTTCGGCACTGGTACTATTGAAGTGGTCTTGAAGCACGCTGGTACCACGGCCTGGGCCAGGGACAGGTTGAAGATGTCTGTGAAGACCCCTGCCAGCTGCTCAGCGCATGCCCTCAGCAAACGCCCAGGAATGCCGTCAGGGCCAGCAGCCTTACGTACGTTGACATGACCCAGTGCATTACGGACGTCGGTGTGGGTGAGTGTGAGGTGGTGGAGGTCGTCAGAGGGTGGGAAATTGATGTTCTTTTCGTTATTGTCCTTGTCAAAACGAGCATAGAAGTCATTTAGCTCATTGAGAAAGGGCACGGTCATGGCTATAGGTATGGAGTTGCTGGGCTTATAATCAGAGATAGCTTGAATGTCCTGCCACATGCGTCGGGGGTCAGAGTCCCCAAAATGTTCCTCCACCTTCAGCTTGTAGCTGTGCTTGGCCTTCTTGATGCCCCTCTTCAGATCTGCCCTGTATGAACTGTAGGCCTGTGCATCACCAGATCTAAAGGCATTGTTACGTGCCTTTAGCAGAAGCCGCACTTCTCTGTTCATCCACGGCTTCTGATTTGGGTACGTGATGATCTGTCTTTCCGTGGTGACACTGTCAATAGTGGTGTTGATATGGTCCAGGACTGAGTGGGTGTAAGAGTCGATGTTTATGTGGGAGCCACAGGTAGCCTGAGAGGTGAACATACTCCAGTCTGTGTTCCTAAACTTCTCCTGGAGTACAGAGTCAACCCCCTCTGGCCACACTTTGATGGTCCTCACTGATGGCTTCACCCGGTTGATGAGCGGTACATACTTGGGGGTAAGGAACAAGGATAAGTGATCAGACTGACCTAGGTGGGGGAGGGGAGTTGCTGTGTAGGCTCCCACAATATTGGTGTAAACATGGTCCAATGTTTTGTCCCCTCTTGTGTGACAGGAGACATGCTGGTAGAATTTAGGAAGCACTGTCTTGAGGTTAGAGTGGTTGAAATCACCCGCCACAATAAATGCTGCCTCTGGGTGTGCAGTTTGTTGTTTGCTAATAGCTGCATGCAGTTCTTTCATAGCAAGCTTAGCATTAGCATCCGGAGAAATGTAAGCGGCTGTTATGATAGTACAAGTGAACTTGCATGGCAGATAGAAAGGTCTACATTTAACCATGAGAAACTCCAGCTTAGCTGAGCAGTGTCTCTCAACAGTGACAGAGTTCGTGCACCAAGCCTTGTTAATATAAATGCACACTCCCCCACCTCTGGTCTTACCGGAGTCATCTGCTGCTCTGTCTGCCCGGAGCATGTGTAGGCCGGCTAGCTCAATAGCATTGTCGGGTATTCCACTGTGTAGCCATGTTTCCGTGAAAATCATGATATTGCAGTTCATAAGTCTCTTATTGTTGGTGATCCGAAGCCGTAGTTCATTCATTTTGTTCGCCAGTGACCGTACATTAGCGAGGAAAATACTGGGTAGAGAAAGCCGGTACGGTGTTAGCTTTAGCTTAGCTCTTAGCCCACCGTGCTTCCCCCGCCTTTGTTTACGGTCTCTATGCCGCCTGCGAGCACTTCCGGTTGGCCGGGAAGCCTGCCGAGCTTCGGGTGTTCTCCAGAGCTCAGAGATGAGACGTAGGTTGCTGATAAAAAGATCGTTATCGTTATTTTGTAATCCAAAAGTATTGTTCCTGCGGAGCAGGTGCAGACTGGCGCAGGGTCTAAGTTTGTTGTTCAACCAAATTGACATGGCTGTTTGACCCAGGAGACAGACACTGACACGAGTAGACTATTTTGACAATTATTTATTGAATTAGGTGTGTGATGTGTGTGAAGGTGTGAGTGACTGTGATGCTGTGGAACCGCTGGGGCTAAGCAAGTCCTACCGCGACCTGGCAACCCTGGAACACACAAGCACAGATAGATTAGTGTTGTTCGCAGTACAGAGATGTAATGATGAGTACTGCTTACTTGCAGGTGGCACTGGAAGGCTCGCGCTGGCTCTGCGGCTCGCAGTGGCTCAGTGTAGGTGACACTTGGTGCTGTGGAGAGGTGGAGGAGTTCCAAGGAGGAGGAGGAGTGGCTCCGTTATTCGGGGAGACTAGTCCGCCGCCAGGGAGGTCCACCTGTGCACAGGGGATTACACTTTGACAAGGTAAGTTACTTTGATGCTTACGTGGCGAAGCTTGGCGAGACTGCGTCATGGATGCTCTGGCGAGAGGATGAGTCTATGACGCATTGCGTGGCGAAGTAGGCAGACGACTCCTTGCTGAGCCATCAGAGACACCGGCTTTTAAGACCAGCTGATGATTGGCGGCAGGTGTGTGCGCAGCCGAAGCTGATGACGGCCCAGCGGCCGCCATGACAGTACTCCCCCCTCTAGAGGTGCCTCCAGGCACCTGTCCTATCTTACCTGGATGCGCCCGATGGAAATCGCGGATGAGCTGTTTATCCAGAATCAACGCTGGGTGAATCCAGGAACGGTGCTCAGGACCAAACCCCTCCAAGTCCACCAAATACTGAAGACCCCAACCCCGCCGACGGACATCCAAGATGGCAGTAACCCCCCAAGCCGTCGTCGATCATCCTCAGAGGGGGAGACGCCGCGGGGGGCGGGCACAGGGGGTTGGAGATGCAGGGCTTCATCTGGGCGACATGGAACGAAGGGCAAATGCACATGGAAGGGGGGAGAGCTAGGCGCACAGTCAAAGGGTTAATAATACGAGTAATCTCGTTTGGACCGATGAAACGCTTAACCAATTTGCATTTCTTGGCCGGCACATTGATATTTTTTGTGGATAACCAAAACCCGCTGCCCCACCTGATAATCCGGCGCAGGTCTCCTATGACGGTTAGCCACCTGAATGTTGCGCTCCGTAGTCTTGAGGAGGGCTCTGCGGGTGATGGTCCAAATCCAGCGGCAGCGTTTGGCATGAGCCTGCACAGACGGAACGGCCACCTCCTTCTCCTCCTCCGGGAACAGTGGGGGGTCATACCCCAGAGATGCCTTGAACGGTGACACTCCCGTTGCTGAGGACACCGTGGCATTGTGTGCATACTCAATCCAGGGCAAGAACGTACTCCAAGACGAAGAACAGGATGAGATAAAGCAACGGAGCGCAGCCTCCAGCTCCTGGTTGGCTCGCTCGCACTGACCATTACTCTGTGGGTGATACCCTGAAGAGAGACTCGCCGTGGCCCCCAACGTTGTGCAGAACGCCTTCCAGACCTGGGAAACAAATTGCAGACCCCGATCGAAGACAATGTCCGCAGGGATGCTGTGGAGGCGCACCACATGCTGAACCAGGAGGTCCGCCGTCTCCCAGGCCAAGGGCAACCCCCGGAGTGGAACAAAATGGGCGGCCTTGGAGAAGCGATCCACTATCGTCAGCACAATGGTGAAATGGTCCGAAGGGGGCAGGCCTGTCACAAAATCCAGGGCGACATGGGACCAGGGGCGAGAAGGGACCGGCAGAGGATGGAGAAGACCTGCCGGGGGGGAGGATGACGATTTCCCAGTAGCGCACTGAGCGCAGGCCCGGACGTAGTTGGTCACATCCCTCCTCAGTCCTGGCCACCAGAAGGCTATTGGAGCAGGTTGACGGTGCGAGAGATTCCTGGATGGCATGCCAACTTGGAAGCATGGCCCCACTGGATAACCTCACCCCTGACCGACGAGGGGACGAACAAACGCCCCGGGGGGCCCCACCCAGATCGGGCTCATTCTCCTGTGCCTGCCTGACTTTATCCCGGATCTCCCACACGAGGGCGCCCACCACTCAGGATGCTGGCAGGATAGTCTCATCACGGTCCCCAGACGGCTCAACTTCGAACTGCCTGGAGAGGGCGTCCGGCTTGGTATTCTTGCTCCCTGGCTGGTAGGTGATGGTAAAATTGAACTGCCCGAAGAAGAGACCAGCGCGCCTGGCGGGAGTTCAACTGCTTGGCCGTCCTGAGATACTCCAAGTTCTTATGGTCTGTAAACACAATGAACGGGTGGGCAGCCCCCTCCAGCCAGTGCCTCCACTCCTCCAGAGTGAGCTTGACAGCCAGCAACTCCCTGTCCCCGATGCCGTAGTTCCTCTCGGCGGGCGTCAGCCGGTGGGAGAAGAAGGCGCACGGGCGAATCACCCCATCCACGGGAGAGCGCTGGGAAAGAATCGCCCCGACTCCAGAGTCTGAGGCGTCCACCTCCACCGAGCACTGCAGATCTGGGTCCACCTGGGTCAAAACACGAGCAGAGGCGAACTCCTCCTTCAGCTTCCCGAATGCCGCGGCAGCCTCCTCGCTCCAGCAGAAGGGGGTCTTAGGGGACGTAAGGCTGGTCAGGAGGTGAGCGATGATCCCGAACCTTGGCACAAACCGACGGTAAAAATTGGCAAAGCCCAAGAACCCCTGTAACTGCTTTCTGGAGTGGGCCAATCCACCACCGCCTTGACCTTGGCCGGATCCGGGCGCACTTCGTTATGGGCGATGATGAAACCCAAAAAGGACGTTTTATCCGTATGGAATTCACACTTCTTGGCCTTGATGAATAGCTGGTTCTCCAGGAGGCGCTGCAGGACCCACCAAACATGCACCTGGTACTCCTCCACCGTGCATGAGAAGATCAGGATGTCGTCCAAATACACAAACACGAAGGAGTTCAGAAAATCCCGGAGGACATCATTGATCAAACGCTGGAAGACGGCCGGAGCGTTGGTTAACCCAAACGGCATCACAAGATATTCAAAGTGGCCACTTGGGGTCCGGAAAGCCGTCTTCCATTCATCACCCTCCCTGATGCGCACCAGATGATAAGCGTTGCGAAGGTCCAGCTTCGTGAACCACGACGCCCCCTGGAGGGAGTCAAAGGCCGGGTTCATCAGGGGCAATGTATACTTGTCCTTGACGGTGATTTCATTCAAACCCCGGAAGTCGATGCAGGGGTACAGGGACCCGTCCTTTTTTCCCACAAAGAAGAAACCTGCCCCCACCGCTGAAGAGGGTGGAGGGATGATTCCAGAGCTGAGGGACTCCTTAATGTACATGTCCATGGCCTCCCACTCCGGAGCCGACAAGCTGTATAAACGACTCGCCGGTAACGGGGCCCCCCCGCCCGGAGGTTGATAGCACAGTTGTAGGGCCAGTGGGGGGGAAGGGACAGCGCCCGTGACTTACTAAATACCATTGCCAGATCGTGGTAGACCTCTGGTACTCTGGACATATCTGGAGGCGGAAGTTTGGGCGGGGTCACCGAGACCGAGGGGGCACACGCTGATTCTGATTCTGATTCTGATTCTGACACGCTGCAGACCGGAGGCAGGCGCTGAGGCAGAAGGAGCTCCAAGCTGTAATGTTTCCCGCCTGCCAATCAAAAGTGGGGTTGTGAAGGCATAGCCATGGATAACCCAGGATAACAGGCGACGTGGAGATGGACAGCACCCAGAACCGGATATCCTCCCGATGGTTTCCAGAGGTGATCAAGGAAACAGGGGCTGTCTGGTGGGAATCATTGGTGAGCGGGGTCTTAGACAGCGTGATTAGGTTGACAGGCGGGTGGAGTGGTTGACAGCTGAGGCCCAGCCGGGTTGCCAGGTCTTCAGAAATGAAGCTTTGCTCAGCCCCAGAGTCAATAAGAGCGTGTGTTGTGTGTTCTCTGTGTTTGTAGAGTAGTCTAATGGCTACGAGGCAACAGGTGAGGGGCTTTTTCTGGTCTTTGTCCATGAGTCCCCCTACTGTGACCCACGGACCTCCCCTTTTAACTGATAGTTACACTCAGCCACCCCATGGGACTCACTACCACAGTAAAAGCACAGGCCCAAATCCCTTCGGCGCTGCCTCTCAGCCGCCGAAACACCCAACTGTCCTATAATCATCTCCTCCTGCCCCGGAGGTCCCTCCGGCGGGGGAAGAGCCGGCAGGGATGGCCGAGAGGAGCGGGGGCGTGGTCTCACCACGCGACTGGCAGCCCTACGTTCTGCTGCCCGCCCCTTCAGCCTGTTATCAACACTTACGGCTAGAGAAATTAGCTCACCCAGTCTGTTAGGTTTCTCCCGCGCCGCCAGCTCATCCCTCAGTTCTGAGCTAAGGCCGCGGAGAAAAATACTACACAGTGCTGAGTCCCCCCACCCCACCTCTGCAGTTAAAACCCGGAAATCCATGGCGAAATCGGCTGCAGACTTACTGCCCTGCTGAAGATTTAATAGGCAGCCAGCTAACACCGCATCCCGATCTATGTGATCAAAAATTTCTAGGAAATCTGCCACGAATTGTTGATAAGTTAATTGAGCGTAGCTGGGTTTCGCCATAATTGCTCACTTCCTTGTGGTAACGTATCGTCACTTCCTGTTTTGCTGTCTGCCTGTGTGGTTTGCTCTCCTCACTCTCCTGAGCTTTTGGGTTAGCCACTAGCGATGGCTACTAGCTCTCCTTCCTCTCCTCCTCTGGTGTGCTCTCTCTGTCAGATGTTTAGCTACACCTCTGCCTCTTTTAGTGATAATGGTAAATGTAATAAATGTCTTTTTGAGGCGCTCGAGGCGAGGTTGTCTGATTTGGAATCCCGGCTCCGCTGCATTGAAACACCATCTGCGCCACTTACTCTTGATGGACGCCCCTTAGCTGCAGCGGAGCTAGCTAGCATAGCTAACCCTGTTAGCGGTCCTCCGGCTCTCCTCAGCAGCGAGGAGACTGGGTGGGTAACGGTGAGAAGGAAGCCTAGTCGCAAAGCCCCAGTACACCACCAACCTGTTCACGTTTCTAATCGTTTTTCCCCGCTCAGTGACACACCCGCTGAGGAAAAAACTCTGATCATCGGCGACTCTGTAGTCAGAAACGTGAACCTAGAGACTCCAGCGGCCATAGTCAAATGCATTCCTGGGGCCAGAGCAGGCGACATCGAGTCAAATTTGAAAATGCTGGCTAAAAGTAACTGTAAATACTCCACAATTGTTATTCACACTGGCATTAATGACATCTGTCTTTGGCAGTCGGAAGTCAAGAAACTTAATGTAGAATCGGTGTGTGACTTTGCAAAAATGATGTCTGCCACTGTAGTATTCTCTGGGCCCCTCCCCAATCTGACCAGTGATGACATGTTTAGCCACTCGTCATCCTTGAACCGCTGGCTGTCTGTGTGGTGTCCTGCAAATGACGCGGGCTACATTGACAATTGGAGCTCTTTTTGGGGAAAACCTGGTCTTATGAGACGAGACAGCATTCATCCCACTTTGGATGGTGCTTCTCATTTATCTAACGATCTGGCATCTTTTTTATCCAAATTTCCAAAACATTGACTACTCAGAGTTGGGACCAGGAAGCAGAGTCGCAGTCCTACACGCCTCTCTGCAGCTCCTCTTCATCTGCCACCCCTCAACTTAGCCCCTGTCTTCCCCATCAGAGAATCATTGTCTGCTCCCTCCAAAGTAAATAAAAATATAATATATAAGCATCCCAAAGTGATAAAGCAAAATATTGGTAAAACTCAAATTAAACATAAAGCCTCTAAATTGAATGATTTGGCCTCTGTTCCTCCTCATAATTTAAAAATTAAATGTGGTTTATTAAATATTAGGTCTCTAACTCCCAAGTCTCTGTTAGTCCATGATCTGTTAATTGATCATCAGATTGATTTAATTTCCCTTACAGAGACTTGGTTAGGGCAAGAGGATTATGTTGGTTTAAACGAATCAACTCCCTCTGGTTATTTAAACTGTCAAAATCCCAGAAGTTCTGGTCGTGAAGGAGGAGTAGCAACAATTTGCCATTCCAAATTACTAGTTAATGTAAAGCAAAAAACATGTTATAATTCCTTTGAGGGCCTGGTCCTCAGTATTGGGCACTTTATCAATTTTAGGTTAAATCCAATTTTATTTGCCATAGTTTATCGTCCCCCATCAACCTACTCAGAATTTTTATCTGAATTTGCTGATTTCTTAGCTGATTTAGTGCTGAAATCTGATAGAATAATTATAGTAGGGGACTTTAATATACATGTGGATGTAGATAGTGACTGCCTTAATGTGGCATTTAATTCAATATTAGACTTGATTGGGTTTTCTCAGAAAGTAGGAAATTCTACTCAGGTTCAGGTTCAGGTTCAGGTTACTTTATTTGTACCCGTAGGTAGATTTGTTTTGCAGTTGGTGACATCCATATTTACAAGCCACTAATTACATTCAACATAGACACAAACACAGGCACACATCTTACAAAATAGGTAAATATAAAATATGTACAATATAATTTTTATAGCTTGTTCAACTCTTTGACAGCAGCAGGGACAAAGCTGTTTTTGTAGCGCTGGGTTCTACTTTTTGGGACAGCAAACCTCCGTCTGGAGGGAAGAAGCTGAAAGTTGCAGTGCAAAGGGTGGGAGTCATCATTTAAAATCGAGTCGGCCATCCTCTGTACTTGTCTGGTGTACAGGGATGTCAGGCTCAGCTGTGACTCACCAAGCAAACGACTGGACCATCTGACTACCTGATCCAAGGATTTCCTCTGTTTCAGTTTTATCTGACCAAACCATGACATTAAAGAAAAGGATAAAACAGATTCAATAAAAGCCCGATAGAACATAGTCATTATGGTTCGGTCAATTTGGAAGCGTGCAAGTTTCCTCAAACAATGCAAATTTTGCTGACCCTTTTTGCACACCCTTTCACAGTTCACCTCAAAGTTCAATCCACTATCAATAATTGTCCCAAGATATTTGTACGATTGTACACATTCGGTGGTCTGGCCTTTTAGTATGGTGACTTTGTGCCTGGGAGTTTTCCTCCTAAAGTCAGTAATCATATCTTTCGTTTTTGTTGTATTCAGCTGCAGGTAGGAATCCTCACACCAGTGAACAAAGTCATCAACTACTGGGCCGTGGCCACTCTCACCATCCTGGAGGAGACTGACAATGACTGAGTCATCAGCATACTTTATAATGTGTCTGTTGTCATGTCTGCTCCGACACATGTTTGTGTACAGGATGAAGAGTAGTGGTGACAACACACACCCCTGAGGAGAGCCAGTAGAAGAGCACTTTAGGTCAGACAATGTGCCATTGACCCTTACTCTCTGCGTCCTGTTGGTTAAGAAATCCAGAATCCAACCCACCAGATTATTGCTTAAATCAAATTGTTGCAGGAGCCTTCAACTAAAATATGAGGTTGGATTGTATTAAAGGCAGAAGAAAAGTCCACAAATAAAAGCCTGGCGTGTGTCCCATTAAAATCCAGATGTTTAAAAAGCATGTCAAACAGAGTGACAGTGGCATCCTCCACTCCTCTGTGAGGCCTATAGGCAAACTGCAGAGGATCCAATGCATGTTCAGTCTGCCTTAGGACCTCACGTCTGACCAGTTTTTCAAAAATTTTCATTAAAATTGAAGTCAAAGCAACTGGTCTAAAGTCGTTTACCGTTTTAGGACAGCTGGATTTTGGAACGGGAACAACCACGGCATCTTTCCAGATCTTAGGCACATGTTGTGTCTGTAAGGACTTATTGAAAATATAATGAAATATAGGACTCAGTTCATGTGCACAGGACTTTACCAGGCGTCCACATGTATTATCAGGGCCCTGACTTTTGTTCACTTTTACAGCGCGGAACTCCCTTTTAACATCCTGCATCTCAATATTAAAGTGCTGATTGTCTTTGAGTTTCTGTTTCAAATCTTGGATTTCTGTGCTAAAATCAAAGGAGTCAAAACGACCATAAAAACAATTAAGAGCATTAGCCAGCTCTGTGTCTGAACTAAAACCATCTAAAAACACACGATTACTGCGCTCTGTGCTCTGAAGGCCTGCGATAGTTTTCATACTGGCCCAGGCCGAACCAAGTTTATTTGCTGCCATCTTGCTTTCCAACTCTGATTTATAATTCTGTTTTGCTCTTAAAATTTCGGCCTTCAGCTCCTTGGTGGCAACCTGTAGCGCAGAAACAGACCCCTGTTTAAAGGCAAGTGCTTTCCTCTGTAAGCAGGATTTAACTGATTTAGTAACCCATGGTTTGTTGTTGGGATATATTTTGACACGTTTACGTGGAACAAACTTATTTTGACAGTAAGCCATGTATGAGCATGTGAGCTCAGCCAGAGAGTCCAAATCATCCCCGCAGGCCATTATGAACATCTCCCAGTCTGTACAGTCAAAGCATTCCTGGAGGCTGTGCTCTGAATCTTCTGTCCACACATCAATGTCTCTCATCTCCACCTTGCCTCTTCTGAGAGCAGTTTTATATGTGGGCAGCAAATGAACACAGTTGTGATCTGAGGATCCTAAAGGAGGAAGGGGGAGTGATTTATAGGCCCTCTCTATGGATCCATAGCACAGGTCCAATGTCTTTTTTCGCCTGGTTGGGCAGGAGACATACTGATGAAAGTTTTTAAGTGTCTTCTTTAACGAAACATGGTTAAAATCCCCAAGAATGAAGTTTGGCGCCTCTGGAGAAATTGACTGCAGCCGCTGCACCACATCAGAGATGGTGCTGGAGGCAGAATCAGCGTCTGCCCTCGGATGAATGTACACAACTGTGATGAAAAGTTGGGGAAACTCTCGAGGCAAATAAAAGGGGCGTAGTGACACAGACAGCAGCTCCACATGGGGTGTACAGATACGCTCTCTGACCGTGACAGATGTGCAGTACTGCTTACTAATGTATAAACATACTCCGCCCCCCTGACGCTTCCCAGTTACCTCTTCCTGCCAATCCGAGCGCAGCGGAGCTCCAAAGCCGTCAATCCACAGGTCTGCATCCCGATCATGCGCAGTAAGCCAAGATTCAGTGAAAGCCATGATGCAGCAGTTCTTAAAATCCTTCTGGTAACGTACATTGCCTTGAATTTCCTCCACCTTGTTTCTCACAGACTGTGCATTCCCAAAAATGATCGAAGGAAGAGGAATGTTACCAAACTGACGTCTCCTAAGGCGCAATTTCACACCTCCACGTCTTCCACGCTTCCTCCTGCCGCTTCTTTTTTCACCACTGTGTCCGTCTCTCAAAATAAAGTCTGGCAGCTGAAATTTGGGCGCAATCAGAGACTCTGCACCAGCTGCGTTAAAGCGCAGCAACACGTCCCTGGAATATTGTATTCTGCCCGCTATTCTGCTCGCCATGGAGCCGAACGCGTTTACCTCAGAGACAAAGAGCCAGAACACAGAAAGAAGCAGTGCGAGATATGAGAGGAAATCCATGTTGCAGATACCAGGGAGCTGTTCGCCATATATTCCACAAACGCTCCAGGGCAGAAACGACACAGAGGATTTTCTAAAAACGCAAAAAAGTACAAAAAACACACACACGCACACACGCACTATATCACCAAGCTGCTGGTCGCTGCGTGCGCATGCGCGTGCGCGTGCGCCCAAATACTCATTACCTCCACCATACATTGGACCTTGTTCTGACATATGGCATAGAAATAGAAAATCTTGTAGTGTCTCCTCATAACCCTGTACTGTCAGACCATTGTCTGTTAACCTTTGATTTTACTATTTCTGACTATTTGGCTCCTAAAGAAAAATATTATTAAAGTAGATGCCTCTCAGATGATGCTGTTACCAAATTTATGCAGATTGTTTCCTCTATGCCATGTGTCAACACAACGGAAATAAGCTATAGACAGCTTGTTCCTTCTGTAATTGATAACATGGTGGATAGTGTTACAGCTTCTCTGCATCAGACTCTAGACTTGGTGGCCCCCTTAAAAAAGAAAAAGTCTAATCAGAGATTTCTAACTCCTTGGTTCGACACAGAAACTCGTAGCTTAAAACAGAAGACTCGGCAATTAGAAAGAAAATGGTGCTCCACTAATTTAGATGAAATCTATTTAGCTTGGAGAAATCATCTTTTAATTTATAAAAAATCTCTTAGAAAAGCTAGAATGAGTTATTACTCTGCATTAATAGAAGAGAACAAGAATAATCCCAGGTTTCTTTTCAGCACTGTAGCCAGGTTGACAAAGAGTCAGGACTCTGTCAATCCTAGCATTCCCTTAGCGCTTACTAGTCAGGACTTTATGAACTTTTTCAATAATAAAATTTCATCCATCAGAGATAAAATCAATCAGATTCTTCCCACAGTTAACTTAAATACTGTAACTACTACAACTCCTTCTTTTGATGTCTGTCTTGATGAGTTTACTCCAATCGACCTTTGTGAGTTAGACAAAATAGTTTCCTCATCCAAACCTTCAACTTGTCTTTTAGACCCTATTCCTACCAGGTTATTTAAAGAAGTCTTCCCACTTATTGGTAGCTTTATTCTTCATATAATCAATTCTTCATTAACTTTAGGCCATGTACCACAGGCTTTTAAAACGGCTGTAATTAAACCCTTACTCAAAAAGCCAACGCTAGATCCAGGAGCTTTAGCCAACTATAGAAAGAGTTGCTGTTACTTAATTATTTGACCACTTGCAGGGAAATGGTTTACTTGAAGAGTCTCAGTCTGGGTTTAGAATCCATCATAGTACTGAAACAGCCTTAGCGAAGGTCACTAACGGCCTCCTCATCGCATCTGATAATGGACTGGTTTCTGTACTTGTCCTTTTAGACCTTAGTGCAGCTTTTGATACTATTGATCATAATATTCTACTTGATAGATTAGAACACTATGTTGGACTTAATGGAACTTCGTTGCAGTGATTTAGATCTTATTTATCTGATAGGTTCCAGTTTGTTCATGTCAATAATGAGTTTTCTTTCAACTCAAAGCTTAGTCATGGAGTTCCACAGGGATCTGTGCTAGGCCCTACTCTTTTTAGTTCATATATGCTTCCGTTAGGCAACATTATTAGAAAGCACTGTATACATTTTCATTGTTATGCAGATGACACACAATTATACCTGTCAATGAAGCCAAATGATAGTAATCAATTAGCCAAGTTAGAAGCCTGTCTTAAGGAAATCAAAGCTTGGATGACTTGTAATTTCCTGCTATTAAATTCAGATAAGACTGAAGTCATTCTTGTTGGTCCAAAAAACCTTAGAAATACCTTTCCAAATCAAACTTTCAGTTTGGATGTGGTTACTCTTTCTCTTAATAGCTCTGTGAGGAACCTTGGAATTATTTTTGATCAACATCTGTCCTTCAATTCACATATTAAATTTGTTTCTAAGACTGCCTTCTATCATTTGCGTAATATTGCCAAGATTAGGAGCATCTTGTCTCAGAGTGATGCTGAGAAACTGATCCACGCTTTTGTTAGCTCGAGATTAAATTATTGTAATTCTTTATTATCAGGCTGTCCTAAAACATCTTTAAAAAGTCTTCAGCTGATCCAAAATGCTGCAGCAAGAGTTTTAACAGGTACTAGAAAGAGAGATCATATCTCTCTGGTTCTGGCCTCCCTTCATTGGCTTCCCATAGAGTTTAGAATTAAGTTTAAAATCCTTCTTCTTACTTGCAAAGCTCTAAACAATCAGGCTCCTTTTTATTTAAAAGATCTGTTACTACCGTATTATCCTAACAGAGCACTACGCTCCCAAAATGCAGGATTACTTGTAATACCTAGAATCTCCAAAAGTACAATGGGAGGCAGAGCCTTCAGTTATCAAGCTCCTCTCCTGTGGAACCAGCTGCCAATCTGGATTCGGGAGTCAGACTCGATCTCTGTTTTTAAGAATAGGGCTAAAACCTACCTTTTTGATATAGCCTACAATTAGGGAGGGATCATGTGTTTCTGAACCCTCCCTTAGTTATGCTGCTAATAGGTTTAGTCAGCCGGGGGACCTCCAGTAATGCACTGGGCCTCACTCCTTTCCTCACTCTCAATGAAATATATTTTTTGCTGGTCATTAACATTTATTTGTTCTCTCCCATAGATTGAGTCCCCATCGTGCTGTTTGCTCTCTACATGTCTGTTCTTTTCATCTTCTCTATCCCCTCACCCCCCAGCCAGTTGCAGCAGATGACTGCCCCTCCCTGAGCCTGGTTCTGCTGGAGGTTTCTTCCTGTTAAAAGGGAGTTTTTCCTCTCCACCATCGCCAAGTGCTTGCTCACAGGGGATCGCCTGATTGCTGGGGTCTTTTTGCAACTGTGGGGGTTCCCCCTACAGTTGATAGTGCTATGAGATGACTGTTGTTGTGAAATGGCGCTATATAAATAAAGTTGAATTGAATTGAATTAAGCCCAAGCTAACGCTCTGCCCTCGAGCAGAGTGGAAATAAACCCAATTCTGCTATTATCCGTGGGAAAATCACCGGGGACACGATGGAAAACTGTCTACACTGCAGCAGGAAACCTCGTGCTTCCCCGAGTTTGCCGTTAAAGCGGGCGGGGGTAGGCACGAGGGTGAGGCGAGGTGAGGAAGGCTGGTGGGCCTGACTAGCCGGCAAATTAGCAGGGGCTGGTGACGCCCCCGTGACCGGGGGAAACACCTGGAGTCCTTCCAGGCGATCCAGCCAGTTGTTAATTAGAGTTAATTGATTCAAAATAACTGTCTGTTGATGGTGAATTGGGTCTTCTCGGGCGCTAAGGGTGTTTAGACGGCGCGCTGTCTGCTGGGTCGTCTTGACGGAGTCGTACTGACATGGCTGTTTGACCCAAGAGACAGACACTGACACGAGTAGACTATTTTGACAATTATTTATTGAATTAGGTGTGTGATGTGTGTGAAGGTGTGAGTGAGTGTGATGCTGTGGAACCGCTGGGGCTGAGCAAGTCCTGCCGCGACCTGGCAACCCTGGAACACACAAGCGCAGATACTGTAGATGAGTGCTGTTCGCAGTACAGAGATGTAATGATGGGTACTGCTTACTTGCAGGTGGCACTGGAAGGCTCGCGCTGGCTCTGCGGCTCGCAGTGGCTCGGTGTAGGTGACACTTGGTGCTGTGGAGAGGTGGAGGAGTTCCGAGGAGGAGGAGGAGTGGCTCCATTATTCAGGGAGACTAGTCTGCCACCAGGGAGGTCCACCTGTGCACAGGGGATTACACTTTGACAAGGTAAGTTACTTTGATGCTTACGTGGCGAAGCTTGGCGAGACTGCGTCGTGGATGCTCTGGCGAGAGGACGAGTCCGTCACGGACTCGCAACGCGTCACGCGTTGCGTAGCGAAGTAGGCAGACAACTCCGTGCTGAGCCATCAGAGACGCCGGCTTTTAAGACCCGCTGATGATTGGCGGCAGGTGTGTGCGCAGCCGAGGCTGATGACGGCCCAGCGGCCGCCATGACACAAATGGTCTAACTTTTGAACAACAAAAAGAGCTACTGATTCTGCAAACGGAACATGACAGGATAAAACACAAATCAGAAATAACAAATTGAAATTGAAAAAATTCGCAAGCAAACTAAGAAAGACAAATTGGACATGCAGAGGCATTTGGCTGTGGGTCATGGTGATAGTTTGGGTGATGACTATTAGACAGAAATTTCTACTTCTCTTTTGCGCCAATGCAAAGAATTTCCATTCGGTGCCACAGTTTAATGAGAAGGATCCAGACACATTTTTTTTTTTACTATCTGACCATGCTAGCAAAACTAGACATTGGTCTGATGCAGAGTGTGCAGTGCTGCTCCAGTGCATCCTAGCAGGTAAGGTGCAGGAAGCATATTCATCAATGTCTCTAGAAGATGGTACAAGTTATCAGAAAATAAAGGCTTCTGTACTTAAAGCTCAGGAACTTTTACCAGAGGCATATTGGCAATGTTTAAGATGTGGCCAAACATATGTCGATTTTGTCAGAGATTTGTCATTGCATTGTAAAAGGTGATTAAGTGTAGTGGCCTGGAGAGGTCTGCAGTCCCTGGCCATGCTTTGTGTTGTAGTTTGACCAAGTTATCATGTTTGGTGTGTATCCCCTCTGTGTTTGTGCAGCCCCACCTGTCCAGTCAGCTGTTCTCCTCATGTCTCAGCTGTTTGTCATGATTGCTCTCCCCACCTGTGCTGCATTGCTGTTATTATCCCTCTGTCTATATATGTGCTTTTTCAGTCTGTGTCCTTTGTTGCGTCGCTATGTTAACTCCATGTATTTGCACCACGCTGTTTGGGATTATTATTTGCCGTTTTCACTCCACATTGTCTGGTTTATGATTTCATATTATTTCTGCCCACAAGCAGGGTTTATTTTCTGTTGTTAATAGAGTATGGTTTACCAGATTCACCTGGTGAGTGGGTCCTCTCCTTCTTTGCCCCGGAGGAGCAAACGCTTCTCTGACAGTACGACGCAGCCAATAATGGACCCAGCAGGCGAGTCTGGTAAGAGAGGGAGGAGTTGAAGTCGGGATGAGAAGCAGTGCGTCCGGGCGATGGAGAGTTTAGTGGCCGCAGCTCAGAGCTACTGAGATGCATTGCTGGGGGGAGCCACCAATCTGCTGGAGGCCAAACCAAGCCTGCATTTCCACTCTTGGTTGTAGAATCTCAACCTTCCCCCACTACCAGTCCCCCCCCCCCATCACCTGCTGAGCCAGAGGACTACAGCTGGGCCCAACCTGAACAGGACTCTGTAGGTATGGACTATTCAAGTTTTGGACTCTATACGGATGAGGTGTGGGCTGCTCAAACCATTGAGGATCTTATTTCAGACACCTGCACCTCCCATTCGACGGAGGCAGCCCTGACATTCTTGGACCCCGCTGCCGAGATAATAAAGGCATTCCCTACCCTGCAGAACAACCCTGAGCTGGGCGGGCTGTTACTTTCAGTCACTAAACTCTGGTACACGTACTGTGAGATGGTAAGAAGCGTGCCTGGGTCATCGAGGTGTGTGCCGACGAAGAAGTGTCCCCGTTCTTCAGCGTCCTCCTCTCCTCGCAATCCTCCAGTGACCGCTTCACCTCCGATGCCAACCCTGTCAGCCCCACAGCTACTCCACGAGCTGAAGACGGGGACTCCATCTACAGTATGCCGAAGCCTTTGCCCACGGATAAGCTTCCACTGGCCCTGTCGCTTTTCTCTCCAGCTCCTCGCTGCTACGCAATGGCTTCTCACCAGATGGTCACTGTAGCCACCTGGAGAAATTTGTCTGGCTCTTAAGCAGCGGGTTCGACAGCACTTCAGCGGTGGGTTCTACAGCAGCGGCAATAGAGCTGGGGGCAAGGAAAGTACCATTTTCTCAATTTTTATCATCTAATAGTGAGAGGGTGTGCCTTGCCCACAGTGAGGACACTCAGCTGCCGCCTCTTATTGCTGTTCAGCCCTCAAATGCTTTTTCTGCTGCCGCCCCCTTGTGTATTCTACCACTCACCTCAATCCCTTGTTTCCCCGAGGTCATCTCCACCTTAGCTGGGTCCATAACAGAGGTGAGCTCAAGCATGGTTACTGCTACTCTCCCCATGCACGCTCCAACAGAGATTGCCCTGCCTCACGTGCACACTCAAGCAGTGATTGTCCCGCCTCACATGCATGCTCCAGCAACGATTGCTCCACCTCACATGCACACTTCATCAAAGACTGCTTCGCCTCACATGCATGTTCCAGCAGTGAATGTTTTGCTTCACGTGCACACTTCAGCAGTAACTGTTTTTCCTCACATGCACACTTCAGCAGTGACTGTTTTGTCTCATGTGCACACACCTGCAGAGACTGCTTTGTCTCACGTGCACACCCCTGCAAAGACTGTTTTGCCTCACGTGCACCCCCCTGCAGAGACTACTTCACCTCTTGTGCACACACCTGCAGCGACTGCTCCTCTTGAGGTTGTCATCCCAACATTGGCAGCACCAGAATCCTCGCCAGGGGAGAAAGCAGGAGTTAAGGCAAGTCCTCTTCTTTGTTTTCTTATCTGTGTTTGAGAGGTCTTGTCTTACTTCTGGTGGGGAGACCTAGTTGCAGGGTCCATCTGCTTCTGAGCTCTCCCCGCCAAGCTATTCTGCTGACTGTTTTGATGTGATGCCTGCTTCAACCTCTACCTCTTCCTCCCTGTCCGAGGTGGTGGTGTCAAAGGAGAATTCCTAGACATCTGGTCAGATGCACCCCTGCCGTCTCAGACTGAGGTCAGTACACCCCACCCGTGTCATTCGGGAATCAGCGTGTTCAAATCATCAGCACATGAGGACTGCGAACTTCAGTCATCTGATCCAGAGGTCAGCGCTCTCCAGCTGGCTCATCCTGAGGTCAGCACCCCTCAGCCATTTCATCCAGAGGTCAACGCAACCCAATGATTTCATCCTTAGTTGAAGAATTCCTTGTCATTTTCACCTGAGCTTAAAACGCCCCTGTAAATTATCAGTGGGCCCATTCTGCTCTCCGGTCTGGTGGTCTAGGGACTCTGGGAGATCACCCGACTGGTTATGTTTTGAAATCTGGATGGCCATGAACTTGGTTAGGCCCCCTGACCTGCTTTGTTCTCCAGTTTGGTGGTCTAGGGACTCTGGTAGACTACACAACGCACTCTGTGCTCTGACCAGGGAAGCTATGGACTTGGATAGGCCCCCTGACCCACCTTGCTCTCTGGTCTGGTGACCCTGGGACTCTGGAAGACAACCTGACCCATTTTGTGTTGGACTTTGCTTGGGGGGAAGCTTGTTTCGGCCCACCTGGCCTTTTCCCCCACTGCCCACCCTTTTGGTTTTTCTTTTTTCTTTCTATTCCAAGTGTAACCCTAGGGTTTTCTGCGTTCTGACATTTAAAGGGGAGGTACTGTAGTTGTCCGGACCAGTCTGCAGCCCCTGTCAATGCTTTGTGCTCTAGTTTGACCCATTTATCATGTTTGGTGTGTATCCCCTCTGTCTTTGTGCAACCCCACCCATCCGGTAAACTGTTTTCCTTGTATGTCAGCTGTTTGTCACGATTGCTGTCCCTACCTGTTCTGTATTGCCGTGATTATCCCTCGGTATAAATATGTGCTTTTTCAGTCTGTATCTTTTGCTGTGTTGTTATGTTAACTCCATGTATTTGCACCACGCTGTTTGGGATTATTATTTGGTGTTTTCACTCCACATTGTCTGGTTTATGATTTCATTTTATTTCTGCTCACGAGGAGGGTTTATTTTCTGCTGTTAATAAAGTATGGTTTACCAGATTCACCTGGCGAGTGGGTCCTCTCCTTCTTTGCCCCGGAGGAGCAAATGCTATTCTTACAGTTAACAGCACTAGATGCAGCAACTTTTGATAAGCTTGTTGACTTAATCATTTTGGAACAGTTTAAAAATGTGTTACCAGATTGCATTGCCACGTATATGACCGAGAGAAAAATCACTACAACTGGTGAGGCTGCTGTTGCCGCGAACGAGGATGCGCTGCTCCAAAAGAGTAGTTTTAAATGCTCCGATTCTGGCTGGAGAGTAAATAATTCAGGTGCTGAATCCCTAGACAGGACGCGGTCCTGGAAGCTTAGTGAAATCTGATGGCCTGTTGGATACAAGTAATATCTGTCATTTCTGACTTCAAAAGGGTCACTAGAAGGCGGATTGTCTCGTTTTAATATCTAAAAATATGGGTGTAAAATCTAATGTTAAACCCGCAGCACTTGCTGCACCTGTTGCTGAATTATGTGTCTCCAAGGAGCTCATTCCAACGCCATTTGAGCCCGACATTTTTTTCTGCATATGCTCCATTCATTTGAAACGGGAATGTTGGTAGGGAGTAACACCAAAGTTCTGGTTAAAATACTGAGGGATAGTGGCTTCTGTGTGCTGTTTGCTGCAGACACTGCTACTGGCAGGGCTGGACTGGCCATCTGGCACACTGAGCATTTGCCCAGTGTGCCGACGCACACGTGGGCCGGTGAGTCGTTATCAATATAATTATGTAACCATGGCTTCAAGGACCGCTGCTCACTGGCCTTTGAAATACTGACAGAAGCCCATTCATTTATTTTCATTACTGACACCGGAGTGCCCAATCAAATCTCTTAACCCCTTGCACTCTGGTCAATTTCCCTAAAAACAACGTACCCAAAGTAAATCAAAAGCTGTTCTTCAACCCTTTGCAGCATCTTCATGGGGTTGGTCTCATTTAAAAGAAAACACTTTGAATTTTTAGGCAAAACAGTCATAATCTCTCTAAGTGCTCCTGCCACTGAGTAACAGTCATCTAAATGAATGAATGAATGAATGAATGAATGAATGAATTTATTTATTTCGGATAGTACATTACAGGTTAAAAGAAACTGTATAATATAACAACAAGGTCAAATTAGACAAAGACTCCTTCTACTATACAATTCCACGTGAGTTATCCGAAATGGGTGATGGCTGAAGCCGCAGCTTATATTGCCCACCCATATTCCATCCAAGAATTCAAAGGAGAAAAAAGAGAAAACAAGACAAGAGCGATTACAATTTAAAACAAGGCTAAGACAAAATGTGACTGAGAGAAAAAGAAAACTGAGCTAGTCTAAGTTAAGCGGTTACTATTCAAAAACAAATCTAAGACATAGTGTCACAGAGAAAAAAAGAAAAAAAGAAAAAACTAAGCTACAACACAACACAGGCTGGAAATGTCAATCCTTATGTGAGTTTACATGTCGTCTTGTAAATATGTTTGGAGTATTTCTTCCTTTAGTTTTTGTTTAAATTGTCCAAGCTTTGTACATGATTTTAATTCAGGTCCAAAATCGTTCCATAATCTGACTCCTTGCACTGAAACACAGTGTTGCTTGGTGGTTGTTCTCACTGTAGGCTTTTGAAATATACATGTTCCTCTGAAGTGATATCGTTTCTCTCTTGTTTGGAACAACTTTTGGATATTTGCGGGCAGTGATAGATTCTTCACTTTGAACATTATTATTGCGGTTTTAAAGTCAATCAGATCTTTCAACTTGAGAGTTTTTTGTTTAAGAAAAAGTGGGTTTGTTGGTTCCCTGTAAGCTGCTTTGTTGATTATTCTAATAGCTCTCTTTTGAAGCATAAAGAGTGGATATATGTTTGTTTTATATGTATTTCCCCATACTTCATTACAATATGTCATGTATGGGAGTATTAATGAATGGTACAAGGTGTATAGTGTGGGTTGATTCAGCAAATTTTTCACTCTGTGTAATATTGCAATTGATTTGGATACTTTACCTTTTATATAATTAATATGTGGCTTCCAATACAGTTTGTTATCAATTATTACTCCAAGGAATTTAGTTTCGGATACCCTTTCAATCTCTACACCATTTACACTGAGTTTGGGTACTGGGTAGTTGTGATGGTTGTTAAAGACTATAAATTTTGTCTTGCTTAAATTGAGCGTTAATTTGTTTGAATCAAACCACAGTTTCAGCTTTCCTAATTCCTTCCCGAGTGTATCCAGAAGTTGTTCCAAATTGTTTCCACTGCATAGCAGATTAGTGTCATCAGCAAACAATATTAAGTCCATTTTTCTGAAACTTTACATATATCATTTATATACATATTGAATAATAATGGTCCCAAAACTGAACCCTGTGGGACTCCACAGGTGACCTTCAGTAACTCTGAGTTTTTGCTGTTAACACATGCAAACTGATATCTATTCTTTAAGTAACTACTTAACCAGGACAGTGCTACCCCTCTAATACCACAATTTTGTAGTTTCTTTAATAATAGATTGTGATCTACTGTATCAAATGCTTTTTTAAGATCCAGGAATACTCCAACTGAATACTCTTTATTTTCAATGGCTGTTGATATTTTTTCTGTAAATTCCATTAAGGCATATGCTGTTGTCCTTTTGTGTCTGAACCCATATTGCTGCTCACAAAATAAATCATTCTTCAGTATGAGGTTGTCAATTCTCTCATAGAATATTTTTTCAAGTATCTTGGAAAATTGCGGTAATAGTGAAATTGGTCTGTAGTTGGAGAGTTCCCCTCTGTCACCCGTCTTGTAAATCGGAATTACTTTAGCTATTTTCATTGCATTGGGAAATATACCTGATTGGAGAGACAGGTTACAGATATACGTCAGTGGTTTTACTATGCATTCGATAACAGTTTTGACTAGTAGCATGTCAATACCATCGCAGTCAGCAGATGTTTTACTTTTGAACGATTTAACAATTTCAATGACCTCTCTTTCGTCTGTGTTCTTTATGAAGATGGTGTCTTTTACAGCAGTGTTATTGCATATTGTATCACCTGTAGGCGCCGTAGTGGGTATTTCTCGGGCCAGTTTAGGTCCAATGTTAACAAAAAAATTATTAAATTCATCTGCAGGTGAAGCTATATTCACATTCGGAGTCGATTTATTATTTTTGGGAATATTAGTTGGGTAGCTAGTATTTCTGCTTTTATTTCCAAGGATACTGTTGATTATTGTCCATGTATTTTTAATATTGTCTTTGTTTTTTTCCAGTTCTTTACTGTAATAGTCTCTTTTACTGCATCTTATTATATATGTTAACTTATTTTTGTATGTTTTATACTGTTGCTCTGCTTCTTTTGTCCTTTTCTTTATGAAAGCTTTATATAATAAATTTTTCTTTTTACACGCCTTTTGTAGTCCTTTGGTTAACCATGGTTTGTCAGCAAATTTGTGTTTAAGTTTTTTTTTTAACTAATGGGCAGTTTTTTTCATAAAGAGTGGTTACAATGTTTATAAATGTGTCATAGGCTTCATTTACATCTGATACATAGACTTCTGTCCAGTCTTGCTTCAGCAAGTCCTCTTTAAAAGAACTGATTGCGTTTGGTGATTTGTGTCTGAACGATTTTGAGATTTTTTCTGGGTTGGGCCCCGTGTGGCCATGGATAAGTGCAAAGATTGGCAAGTGGTTGCTTATATCATTTATCAATAATCCACTTTCTATTTTCTTATTGAGAACATTGACAAACAGGTTGTCAATAAGTGTAGCAGAGTGAGCTGTGATTCTACTGGGATGTGTTATTGTGGGATATAGACTCATGCTGTACATAGAGTTCATGAACTCTGTAACTACATTTTGTTGATGCGGATTAAGTAGGTCAATATTGAAATCTCCACAAATTGCTACCATTTTCTTACTAGTAATATTATTGTACAGCTCGACTAATTTATCTCTGAATGTCTCAATGCAAGTTCCCGGCGTTCTGTATATGCAGCTTATGATTAGATTTTTTGTTTTGTCTAGGTCAATCTCAACAGTTACACATTCCAAAATCCCTGGTAGTGCTGAGGACATTTCATTTACAAGCTTACATCTATATAGGTCATCAATATACAGTGCAACACCACCACCCTTTTTTTGAGATCTGTTAATGTTAAACATCTGATATCCCTCTATTGCCATCAGGGGAGCCTGGTCTTCATTAAGCCAGGTTTCAGAGACTGCAATGGCTGTGAATTTTCTGTTTAGCTGTTTTAAATAGTCCTGAATCTGTGAGAAGTTTTTGTTAAGACTTCTGCTATTGAAGTGTATTATTGACAGTTTACCATCTAATTGCACTTGACTTTTGAATTGCTTTTCAGTGTAATATTCACAGTGGTTATGAATATTATTGAAAAAGTGGTTATCAGGATCAATATCATTCTCCATCTCTTGTGGTTTATGTTCAGCATAGTGGCATATTTTTAGAGTTTGGGTTTCCTCACTCTGTTTCATAGTCAGTGTTCAAACATACTGAACTTGAAGAAAATAAAGTTTGCCTGGGTGTTTTTTGGATACAAATGCTTGCAAATAACACACAGCTGTCAGATCCAGGCTGGAAAATGCAACAGAAATGTAGAACCAAGTGTTATCCAGCTGAGGTCAAAATTTTGTAACAATACCACAAAAAATGAATATATTACACAGCTTTTTTGTCAGGTTGTTCCCAGGCGTTTTTGAACTGTGCCAAATTGTGCCAAATGGCACGGTTTGGAAAAACGTCTGTAACTTTTGAATGATTCAACATAGACGCTTGATCTTGGGCTCTAATGAAAGGTGACACTCAGGGCTGTGTGTGTGTGTGGGGGGGGGGGGGTTGTTTATTCATTCATGAATGAATGAATGAACAAACAAGCCCACACACACAAAGAAGCATGCCACGTAAAAAATGTGTAGCTTTTTTTTTACAAGAAAAAATAACCTACAATGCACTAAAAATTATACTAAAATATCTGTAATGTAGAGGATAACAACTCTCCCCCCCACCCCCGCTACAGAGGATGGACATCGTCCATCGCCACATGGGGATGGTGCGCCACGGTCTGCTACGCACAGTTGTACTAAAATATCTGCAATATATCTGCAATCCACTACAGAAGAGTAGCGGGGGGGGGGGTGTTCACGGTCCGGACGTGGCGCACAGACCGGTCCGTCATGTGGCAATGACACACAGTTGTAATTTACTGATCGGTCAAAAGTCATTTTGATTACAATTTTCAGGGATAAAGAATAATTTAGCTTATAACACTTACCTGTCCACAGCAGCAGTGTCGCTGGCAAACTTCTCTTCCTCATTGTCAGACGAAGATGACGCTGGTCTGCTTGTTACGACTCGTGGTTCTGGTCACGCAACCCGGTCAAACCATGATTCCATTATTGCGGTTTTGCGCTTCCATGATTGCGGTTTTGGCGAACGATTTTTCAAAACAAATAAGAACAGTAGTAAGAAAAAACACTGGCCAATGCGTGTGTGTCACCCAGCGGCTTACACAAAACAGATTTGACGCACGGGACGCACGCTTTCAATAGTCGAACTTCTCTGCTTCAATTGGCTCGCTGTATTCGCAGCCATTGGTAGGCGGGTCCTTCTTGCTAGGTTTTCAGTCATTTGTTCTTCAAGGTTTCAGAAACCCAATTCAAGGCTCTTATTAGTCGAATGAGAGGTCAATCACATCTAAACCAATCAAAGCACTCCTTTGGCTTTCTGTTCGCGGCTGTGTCTGTAGTGGAAGAACGGAAATGCAGCTTTTTTTTTTCAGTGCGCTCTGAGACGCACAGTGTGCGTCCTAGTGCGCACGAGGGCACGCTAGGACGCAGAGACGTTACCGCCCACGGTATCCCGGAGTGCAAGAGCTTAATGCACCCCAACACCCCCACCCCTTCCTTCCCAGTGCACACTGGCCCCTTTCTGAGCAGAGTTGAGTGTGGAAGAAAAGCAGTGATACCACCTGGACTTCTAAGGCAAACAGTTTGTGATATCTTGAGATATCAATAAAAAAAGAAACGTTTATCTTCAGTTCAACTGGCTTTATTACTGAGGGCCATGTCTTCAGAGTGGAACATGACGTCTGCACATACTCTATTCATGTGCACTACTGACCTCTAGTTGTCCGGATGGTAATGACATCCTACTATATTGCATTCCATCAATCCATCCATCCATCTTCTTCCGCTTAATCCTTTTCGGGTCGCGGGGGGGCTGGAGCCTATCCCAGCATCTTTGGGCGAGTGGCAGGGTCCACCCTGGACAGATCGCCAGTCCATCGCAGGGCCACCACAGAGAGACAGACAACCATTCACGCTCACAGTCAGACCTAAGGACAATTTTGAACCCCCAGTTTGATGCCAATTAACCTAACTTGCATGGGCAGCGCGGTGGCGGAGTGGTTAGCACTGAGGCAGCACAGTAACTCACCCTTGGCCGGGGGATCCTGGGTTCGATCCCACCCCCCAACCAACAGTGATCTGTGTGGAGTTTGCATGTTCTTCCCATGTCTGCGTGGGTTTACTCCGGGATTTCTCTGGTTTCCTCCCACATGCCAAACATGTTGCATTCCTCCACTCTTAAATTGAAACTACATTTCAACTGTTAATCAGCATAACACTACCTTTGCTTGCACTCAATAGCATCTTCTTTGCTTTTTAATTAAATGTAACATTCCTCCATGTTTCTCACATTAAATCAAAATTAACATTCTTTTTCACATAAGACAAATGCCATTTTAACTCTTTTTCATTTCTTCTTCTTCTTTTTTTTATATCACAATTTGTTCATTTTACAGTCTTCCATGTACACTGGTGGCTTCCGGTCTCTTTGGGAGCTCCTCAACTGAGTTGGTGACCCACCAGCTACACTCTTCTCCTCGTTATGTTGTACCAAGGGTACCACCTTGTCGTCTTCTCCCGTCAGAGTGATGCTTGCATCCTTTGACTCTGTACTCATCACTGATATGTGCTCCTCACTCATCAGACCTGGAATTCTCACTGAATCCTGTTTTTGTCTGTTAAATAGTTGGTCCACATGTCATCTCACCACTTGTCCATTTCCCAGCAGCACTGTGTAGGAAACTGGTCCAGTGATGCCCTGTATTAATCCTGGTATCCACTTTGGTCCATATCCATAGTTTTTTGTGTAGACAGCATCTCCTTCCATGAAGCTACGTGCTTTTGCCTGTCTGTCATGATAAGCTTTCTGGTTAGCTTGCTTTGCTTCCCCTTTTTGTTTCAAGTCAGGGTGTATGAGATCTAGTGCACACCTCAACTTTCTTCCCATCAACATCTCAGCAGGAGACAGTCCTGTTGCCGCCTGTGGAGTGATACGATAACTGAACAAAACTCTGTTTACTTTTGTCTCCACTGTATCACCTGAGCTCTTTTTCATCAGTTCTCTTAAGGTTTGCACTGCTCTTTCAGCTAACCCATTAGATGAAGGGTGGTAACAAGCTGACGTGACGTGTGATTCCATTTCTTATCATGAACTCTTTCATCTGCTCACTGACAAAATACGGTGCATTATCAGACACAATCATTTCTGGAATACCATGTGTACTGAAACTGTATCTCAAATAACTTACAGTTGTAGCTGATGGAGCTGAAGTCACTGGGTAAACATCTAACCATTTTGAATGTGCATCTACAATCACTAGGAACATTTTTCCCATGAAAGGACCTGCATAGTCCATGTGTAGTCTCCTCCATGGTTTGCCTGGCCACTCCCAGGGGTGGAGTGGTGCACTTGCAGGTGCCTTTCTGTGCTCTTGGCAGGTTGTACATGACTTCACCTTATCTTCAATGTCACTGTCCATTTGAGGCCACCACATGCTACCTCTTGCCAAATCTTTCATACGGCTCATGCCTGGATGTGATTGATGCAATTGCTCCATCAGAGGAGCTCGTACCCTTTCTGGTATCACAATACGTGCTCCCCACAGTACACATCCATCTTGCACACTCAGTTCATTCTGCCTCTTTTTATAAGCAAAAAGTCTACTTCCAGATTCTTTGGCCAACCTCTCTGTATATACTCTCAGACCTTTGAGAGTACCGGATCCTTACTTGTCCACCTCTTAAGCAGTTTTGATGTCACTAGTGGACTTTGCTCTTGGTCCAACATGAGCACCATTTCTTCTGATGATGGACTTTTGGACGTCTTTGGCAGGGGTAATGTACTGAGAGCATCTGCATTGTTGTTGTCTTTTCCAGCTCTGTGTCTCATCACATACTCATAAGCTCTCAGTAACTTATGATCTGTGCAGATGATAAACGTACGGCCATATAGGTACTTGTGGAAATACTACACTCCAAAGATAGCAGCAAGTCCTTCTTTGTCAAGTTGAGAATAGATTTTTTTTTTTTTTCCTGCAGCTGAGAGTGTTCTGGATGCAAATCCTATAGGTTTTTCTACTCCATCTACCATACGGTGTGCGAGCACGACTCCCACTCCTTATGGAGATGTAGCACATGATAAGATCAGTTCTTTGTTTTTGTCATAGTGCACTAATATACTACTTGACTGCAAAAGCTCTTTTGACCTCTGGAAAGGTTTTTTTTGTTCTGGTCCCCATGACCACCATCCTTCCTTAGTAAACTGTACAGTGGTGCCAACACTGTAGACACATTTGGTAAGAACTTATTATAAAAGTTCAGCAGTCCTAAGTAAGCTTTTAGCTCTGTCACTGAGGTGGGTGTAGGTGCTTTCTGTACAGCTTCCACCTTTGCTGGTTGTGGATGTAGTCCTGTTTTTTCCACCTTGTGACCTAAAAATGTCACCTCTTTTTGCATAAACTGGAATTTGCTCCTTTTCAGACACAGTCCTGCATCCCCCAGTCTTTGCAGCACTTGATGTAGTGTCTTCAGATGATTTGTGTCATCTTTCCCAGTCAGGATGATGTCATCCAGGTATGCTGTACTTCCACATTTTCAATAACCTGCAATATACCTTCCATTGTATGCTGAAAGATGGCTGGATTGGAACTCATACCAAAAGGCAACCTCGTGTATGTAAAAAATCCTTTGAGAGTGTTTACTGTGACATACTTCCTGGATTCCTCATCCAGAACTATCTGTTGATAAGCATGGCTCATGTCTAACTTGGTATATTTCTCTCTGCCAGTTAAATAAGTTATCATGTCCTCCATTCTTGGGATGGGGTACTGCTCAGTGGGTGATACTTTGTTAACTGTTAACTTGTAGTCCCCACAAATCCTCACTCTGGAGTCTGGCTTAAGCACTAGCACTATTGGAGCTGCACACTCAGAGAACTTCACCTGTTCTATGATTTTCTCTTGTAAAAATCTGTCTATCTCTTGCTCTACTTTTTCCTCATAGCAAAAGGGACTGACCTTGGCTTATAAAAGCAAGGGGTGGCACTACTAGCTACATGTATTTTTGCTTTGAAGCCTTTGAGCATCCGTAGTTCTTCCTTAAATACCGTCTCATGTCTTGACAGTACTTCCTGTAGAGAATCCTCTCTGTCCTCTATTTTCTGCACAGACTGCTGGTCTAACTTGAAGGCCTTGATCCACCCTCGTCCCACTAGACTTGTCCCTGAGCCCTTCACTACCACTACCTCTAACATCTTGGTGATGCCTTTATGTTCTACTTTAACTTTAGCTGCACGTATCACTGGTACTTTATGTCCACCATATGTTTTTAACTTAATTCTGCATTTCACTAGCTTGGGCCTGCGAATTTCACTGAATAACTTGTAAAAAGTTTTACTTGACATTATGGTGTATCTACAACCTGTATCTACTTCAAATGTTACACTTTCCCCATTTACCTTTAGCTCTTTTCTAAAAGGTTCTTCTCTGGGAATGTCTATCACTTCCTTTTCCTGCATGTTGTACATAGTTACATCCCCCTCCGTGTGATATACAGTGAAAACGTCCTCATTTTCATCTGTTTCTTGCATGAAATTAGCTCTCTTTGTGTTCTTCTTTCTCTCCCTCTTAGCTGGTTTCATTCTACAGGCTCTTTTTATGTGTCCCACTTTTCCACAGTTGTGGAAATCTGCAGTCTCTTGCCATGTGGTTTTCTCCCCCACATCTGGAACATTTCTTGATGTCCGGCTGGACTTTAATATGGGCATCGCTGACCTTGTCTATGGACCCCATCATTTGGTTCCATTTACTCTGTTCTTTCACACCATGTAAATCCACCATGTCTCGGTTTGCCGCTTCCATAGCTTGTGCAAACTTGAGTGCTTTGTCAAACGTCAGATTATCTTCCGCCAGCAGCCTCCGGTGTATCTTGTCATTGTTTATGCCACAAACCAAACGGTCTTTCAGCATCATTGTTAAAGAGTCTCCAAAATTACAATCCTGCACCAGCTTCCTCAATTCTGCCACATAGTCACTGACACTTTCATCAGATCTTCTGTTCCTTGTATTAAACTTCCACCTCTGCATTATTTCACTTGGTTTTGGATGAAAATGATTTTTCAGCAGTCTCACCAATTCACTGTAGGGGTGCTCACCTGGTTTATCTGGGCTGAGGAGATTTCTCATCAGGGCATAGGTCTGGGCCCCCACACAGTTTAGCAGTACAGCTTGTTTCTTGTCTTCATTATCAATACTGTTTGTCACAAAAAACTGCTCCAGAATCTCGCAGTATTCTTCCCATGACTGTGACTTACTATCAAAAGGAGTCACCGAGCCCACCATAGCAGCCATTGTCCTTGTTAGCAGCACGTAGCACCTCGTGTTGTTAGCAGAATGTTAGCTTTACTTGTCAAAGCAGTCGCTTCTTCTTCAAGCCTTGTTTTTACTTACAACATCTTCTATCCTTAATGGCTTTTTATCCTCATCGCCATGTGTGATATCTTGGGATATCAATAATAAAGAAACATTTATCTTCAGTTCAACTGGCTTTATTACTGAGGGCACATGTCTTCAGAGTGGAACATGATGTCTGCACATACTCTATTCCTGTGCACTACTGACCTCTAGTGGCCCAGAATTGTAATAACATCCTACTATGCCACACAGCTGAACTGCGGGACACATACCCAGGCTTGATCAACCTGTGGTGGGCCTGCCTCAGTGGAAGGTGTTTTGTGATAAATGGCCAAAACACCCTGTGATGCTGAGGTACACAACTGATGATGTGTCCCGGCGGTGAAGCCTTATAGCAGCCATCTCTCAAGAACTCCATACGGACTCAGAAGTTGTGCAAACAGCAGGGATTGTAACAGCTAGTCCTTTCATCAAACCTGGTTTAGCGATAATGGTAAATAATTATGATGAATCAACTGTCCTTGGTTAAACATATGCCATAGAATGAGCTTCCTTTGATGACTGTAAACATAATAAAAACATATATTAATGTACAAAGCAATCTTAGAATAGCTTTGGAGTATGCTTGTGCTGTTCGGTCCCTGCCTCCCCAATGCTAATGTAACCTGTGGACAGGTACATTTTTATACACAGTAACTTATAGGTAGAGTATTTTTTTACACCTGGGGGTAGAAGTGCTTGTGAACAGGGAAAGTGCTTAGGAACTAATAACATGAGCACATAATGCAGATATGGTTATTTTGTTTGGTTTTTATTCAAGAAAAGGATTTGTTCCACGGTGCGTGGGCTGAGTCTGTTTCTCTTCTTGGAGATGATTTCTCCTGCCTTTGAGAAAATCCTCTCACAGGGAACTGATGATGCAGGAGTGCATAGAAACTGCAGTGCAAGTTTATACAGATGTATTATACAGTCTTCCTCGTTGCCAGAAGTGGAGTGGATCCTCCATCCGGTGCTACATCAGTTCATTCATTCTTGGCAGAGACCAATTTTCATGTTGCAACTGTACAGCCCTGTCATCAAGTTATTTAACGATTATTTTTTCACACTAATGTGGCCTTGTAATGTACTTACCTATATATATATGAGAGAGAGAGAGAGAGCGGGAACGAGGGAGAGAGAGATAATATTTTTCAGATAATATAAAAACATACAAAACCAAAAACAAACAACAGGAAGCTACCAAACCTACCTGAATGATCAAAGTCAATTCAAAATGTTGCCACACGACAGAACGTCCTCTCTTCCTTGCTGGCTCCATGTATCTCACCACAAATCCTGCCAATACTTCACTTCCTTAAAACCACTGAGTCACTGATCAAAATGAATCAAGCCTGAGAAGCAGTGTTTCTGAACAACTGTGCTGTTTTTTTGACACATGCTCCAGAGCTTCGGATTCATCCAGACCATCACTTCTGGCTGTCCATGCTCACCTGCTTCAGCCACCACAGCCCCGGTCTAGTCTCCTCTCTGCACATCCCTTTCCTGGAAGGGATGCCAAGTTAGTCTGAACACTGGCAAATCTCTAAGTCTATGTTCACACTGCAGGTCTTAATGCTCAATTCCAATATTTTTGCCTCAATGTCTGACACATTGAGGTTCTTACCCCTGTGGCAAGTCAGTTGGTCGGGCGCAGTCGCGGGGATATGAAGACACACATTCCAGGAGAGGGGAGTCTCTGGCAGCTTCTCCTTCCTGTGTGGGATCAGTGTTACACCGCTGGTACTTGCCGTGCTGTTTATTTATTATTAAGCTTATCTATTCAGGTAATCCCATTGAGACACGGGGTCTCATTTTCAAGAGAGCTGTTTAATTGATCAGTTCTATTAAGCAGAGCTGGTCACAGCGGTCATCTGGCGTGTAGAGGAGTGAATCTGGTCTCATATGTATTTTGTGCATAATCATTTCTGAATGATTTTAACATTTTATTTTGCTGCGCTGCAGGTGAGGAAATTCTGTCCCCCTTAATCGTTCTGGGCTCATATTTACTTCAGTAAACACAACGCTGTGTCTAATGTTACGTTTTCTTCTGCACATGCGGGTCACTTCATAGCTGTAGACCGTTCACACTGGAGAATGATGGGGGTCACATTTAAATTATAATGTGAACGATCACACACACACAAAAAAATGGGATCTCAGCAAAAAATCAGAATTGAGCATTCAGACCTGCAGTGTGACCACAGCCAACGACTCACTCATCTGGATCTGGTCTGGAATCTGGAATTCTGCAGAGGACAAAAGAGATTAGAATCTGCCGTGTATGTAACTATCACCTGGAAGCCAAGCAAGCTGCATGATCATCTCCTCAACCTCACTCTAGTGCAAGTAATGGATCACCAGTCTAACATCCCTCACTTCCCCCTCCCCACCTGCAAGAAAGACCAGTGAGCCTCACATCCAGTGATGTCAGCCCTTCATCTGAAGGCTCGTCATACTTGTACCTCATTCACTCTGCCTGAAACTCGACCACATTAAATCATTACACTCTGCCATTCCCCTACGTACTGACACTTACCCTTCTCCTCTCTCCCCTCCTCCGCTGCTCCCAGTGGTGAGGTCTCCAGAACAAACTCACTAAAACATCACCAGGTGAATAGAATCAAGTTTACACTCCTTTGTCTCCTGTCTCTGATTTCTGTTTTTGCTCTTGCACTTGGGTCAAAGTTAATTCAACATGACATTCACATCCAAATTGGAGTTTTAGGAATCACAACAATTTTAATACAAAATCTCATTTCAGGGGCTGAAAAGTAATGGGACAAATACACCATAAATAAAATATTTATTTTTAATACTTTATTGAGAATCCTTTACAGTCAATGACTGCCTGCAATCTGGAACCTGTGGACATCACCAAACACTGGGTTTCCTCCACTGTTGTCATGAATTGCCCTCAGGGCAGCGAACGATGACCCAGGCGCTGAACTGTGAGTTTGCTAAGTTTAATTCAAAACACAAAGTTCCAACAGTGCACAAACAAAAACTTACAATTGAGGCGAAGCAGAAATGCAGGCAGGATGGACGTGGGGAAACACATCAGAATAGGTTTAGACCACAGCAAGGAGTGAACAGAGCAGCAGTCTTTAAATAGTGCAAGCAGAGCATGAAACAAGTGATTAGAGGTATGGCTCATATGAGCAAGGAGTAATAAGAGAACTGATGACAGGTGTGACAACCCGCGAACAGAGTTTGACACCAGGAAGTAAACAATGAGCTCTGTAAACCTAAAAGCAAAGGAGAACACAGCACAGGAGACTGACTACAAACACAGAATTAATAACAGACCAGATAATAATAGACAGGGGAAATGAACCATAAGGGCAAGGGCCAAAACAAGAAATACAAATACTGGAATGCTGATACCAAAATACAGAAGAGAGGGCTAAGGGGAACAGGCGAGGGGCTCATGTCAAAACAGAGAGATGAGAATAATAAAAAATGAACTGAGAGCATGAGCACAGTAACACACCGCACTTAGCATCATGACAGAGCCTCTCCCCCTTAAAGGGTGGAACCCAGACACCCCAGAGTAACACCAAAAAGCAAAAAAAAAAAAAAAAAGAAGAAAAGAAAGCATGACCCCACCACCACCAAATGGAAGCAAAGATAAACCAGCCCCAGAGGGCGGTGGGGAAACCAGGCAAGGAGGGAACAAAAATAAAATACTTGCTCAGGACCCACAACAGAGGAAAAACAGAACCCTAGGCCCACTGGGCAAAGAAATAAAGCAGTTTGGGTGGCCATATAGAATCCCAGACTTGCCAGATGATACAGTTGAATGAGTCAGGTGGCCTTCCGGAGTACGTGGCCCATCCAAACAAGTGGCACAGTCTGTCGGGAGGTTTACCAGAATTTTTAAGCTACCCGAACAGATGGAGCAGTTCATCAGGAGGCCTCCCAATGTCCCTGAGCCACCGGACCACAAGGAACGGCATGCCCCCACCAGGAGGCGGCAGCTGGACACAGTACCCTGTGCGGACTGCAGGGGCTAAGGGGAGGACACCCGAAGAATAAGATGGCTGCACAGCGAGGAAGCCCGGTGATAATTTTTTTTTTTTTTTTTTTTTTTTTTTTTTCTCTCGGCGCCACACGAGTCGGCTGCCTTTTGCAACAGCGGCTCGATTCCGAGTCTTTTTCCCTTCCTCTCTCTTTTGATCCGTCTTTTTTTTTCACCCCACTTATATCACGGACACACAGATCGTCCTAAATGTCTCCTGAGCCGGTGGACGGAGCCACTGTCTGTAGCAGGATACGATACAGCAGAGAACAGCTGCTAGCATTCAACCGCCACCCGGTCCCATTGGAAAAACTCGACATACCGAGAGAACTGAGGCGAAAACGCCGCGGCTGCCGGGCTGGAGTAAGGCGGAGGACAAAAAATATAAGGTACAGACCCTCCCTTCCATCTGTTGTCATGGGAAATGTACGGTCGATACTGGGAAAGTTAGATGAGCTAGCGGCTATCTCCCGTTATGATAGCACATACCGGGAGTGCTCTCTCCTTTTGTTTACTGAGACGTGGCTAACTGAACTAGCAGCAGATGCTAACATTGAGCTGGAGGGTTTTCACATGATACGAGCTGACCGAACACCAGACAGTGGCAAGGCTAGGGGCGGTGGAGTGATAATGTATGTTAACAACAACTGGTGCAGACCGGGACATATCACTGTTAAACAACGACACTGCAGCAAAGACATTGAGTTGCTAGCTGTTAGCATGAGGCCTACATATCTCCCGAGAGAACACTCACACGTGATCTGCATTGTTGTTTATGCAAATCCGACGGCGAACGCTGGGACAGCACGTGACGTCATCCATTCAGTAACCAGCAGGCTGCAGACAGAACACCCAGATGCTCTTCTCCTCATCTCAGGCGATTTCAACCATGTTTCACTGTCTCCCATTCTACCCACGTTCACCCAGTATGTCACATGCCACACTAGAGACAATAAAACACTGGATTTATTCTACGCAAACACTAAGGAGGCGTACACCTCATCACAACTCCCCCCACTCGGGAGATCGGATCACAACTTGGTTCATCTCCGGCCGGTGTACAAACCCCTAGTGCACAGACAACCTCCGGCCATGCACACTGTGGAGTTATGGTCTGAGGAGACAATGGACACCCTAAAGGGCTGTTTTGAAGCCACCGCCTGGAAGCAGCTCTGCGATCCACATGGTGAGGACATCGATGGCCTCATTCACACCTTCACGGGCTACCTCAGCTTCTGTGTGGACAAATCCGTTCCCACCAAGACCATACGGCATCACTCAAACAACAAACCCTGGATCAACCCTGAGATAAAAACACTTCTGAGAGAGAAGAAGAGGATCTTCAGGTCAGGGAACAGGGAGATGCTGAAGTCCGTACAGAGGGAGCTGAGGAGAAAGATCAGAGAAGGCAAGGACAGCTTCAGGAAGAAGATGGAGGACAAGCTGCAACAGAGCGACATCAGCGGGGTCTGGAGAAACCTCAAAACCATCTCGGGGCTCCAGAATACCTCCCCCCAGGCCACAGGGGGCAGGGAGTGGGCGAACAACCTGAATCTGTTTTTCAATAGATTTGACCAACCGCCCTCCCCCCTGACTGCACAACAACCACTGCTGCCTCTAAAGAAATCAAGTCCTGCTGCCCACTCCCCACTCCACCAACACCCCCCCACTCCCAACACACAGCCCCCCATCCTGACCCTGACCAGGACCCAGGTGAGGACGGAGCTGAGGAAGATCAAGGCGAGGAAGGTGCCGGGACCGGACGGCATCAGCGCAAAGCTCCTCAAGTCCTGTGCAGACCAGCTGTGTGGGATTGTGACGTATATCTTCAACATGAGCCTGAAACTGGGGAGGGTACCACAGCTGTGGAAAACATCTTGTGTGGTACCTGTACCAAAAACTTCCCACCCCAAAGACCTGAACAGCTACAGACCGGTGGCCTTGACGTCCCACTTGATGAAGACCCTGGAGAGACTGCTCCTTGCTCACCTCCGCCCCCTGGTGGAACCAGCGATGGATCCACTCCAGTTCGCCTACCAGCATGGCATTGGGGTGGAGGATGCGGTGATCTTCCTCCTTCACCGTTCTCTGTCCCACCTGGAGAAGCCCGGGAATATGGTGAGGATCATGTTCTTTGACTTCTCCAGTGCTTTCAACACCATCCAACCGATGATCCTGAAGGACAAGCTGCTGCGCGCAGGGGTGGACCAGCACCTGTCATCATGGATCCTGGACTACCTCACGAACCGGCCTCAGTTTGTGAGAACCCGGGACTGTGTGTCCGACACGATCATCAGTAGCACGGGGGCCCCCCAGGGAACGGTGCTGGCTCCCTTCCTGTTCACTCTTTATACTGCGGACTTCTCACACAACACAACACACTGCCATCTACAGAAGTTCTCTGATGACTCTGCGATCGTTGGCCTCATCTCCAATGGAGATGAAGCTGAGTACAGAGGGCTTATCCAGGACTTCGTGGACTGGTGCCATCGGAACTGCCTCCAGATCAACGCGAGGAAAACTAAGGAGCTGGTGGTGGACTGCCGCAGGCATGGGCAGCCCCTCACAGTACCAGTAAATATACAGGGAACAGACATCGAGATGGTGACATCCTATAAGTACCTGGGTATTCATCTGAACAATAAACTAGACTGGTCACACAATACTGATGCACTCTACAAGAAGGGACAGCGCAGGCTGTTCCTGCTGAGGAGACTCAGGTCTTTTGGTGTACAAGGGGCGCTGCTGAAGTCATTCTATGACACGGTGGTGGCATCAGCCATCACTTTTGGAGTGGTCTGCTGGGGCAGTGGCATTACTGCAGCCGATAGGAAGAGACTGAACAAACTGATTAAGAAAGCTAGCTCTGTCCTGGGGCAGCGCCTTGATCCGATGGAGGAGATAGGAGAGAGAAGGACGGTGGCTAAACTGTCATCTCTGCTGGAGTCCGAGTTCCACCCTATGCAGGACATACTGAATGCACTGAGGAGCTCATTTAGCAGCAGACTACATCATCCCAGGTGCACAACCGAGAGGTTTCGTAGGTCCTTCCTACCAACGGCTGTCAGACTGTACAACCTAAGCAGGGCTGCTCGCAGAGATAGCAAAAAGACGTAACAAACTAATAGTTTTTTGAATGCAAAAGATGCAATAGACTTACACAATGGTCCCCTCCGGCATACAACTAGGAACATACCGGTCGCTATGGAGGGTGAGAATATGTATGGGCACATAATCATACCATGTAGGATAACTAAGTAGACGGTTATGCTGTTTCATTCCATCTAGCAACAATGCTCTGCACTGTGTGTGTTTATATATTTGCATATTTATTCCATCTAGCTACAATGCTCAGCACTGGGTGTGTTTATATATTTATATATCTACATATTATTCCATCTAGCTACATTGCTCCGCACTGTGTGTGTTTATATACTTGCATATTTATTCCACCTAGCTGCAATGCTCCGTACTGTGGGTGTTTATATATTTACATATTTATTCCATCTAGCTACAATGCTCTGCACTGTGTGTTCATATATTCATATATTTATTCCATCCAGCTACAATGCTCTGCACTGTGTGTCTGTGTGTGTGTGTATATATATATATTTTATAGTAATACGTACATATGTTTATTAGCTGCTCTTGCTTGCTTGTTTTTTTTTCTTGCCTTCTGATTGTTGCTCTGAGTGTTGCTATCCCTGTGCTGTTGCAATCCTGGAATTTCCCCGTTGTGGGACTAATAAAGGCTTATCTTATCTTATCTTATCTTAATGATGACCAAAGGGTGAGGAAACCAGGCAGTGATGACAACAGATGAGCAGGGAAACCAGGCAGTGAGGATGGCCAACCAGCGGGGACCTCAGGCAGCAGAATAAGCCTTGCAGTGACCACAGATAGAGGGAAACCCACGACGGCCTTGGGTGGAGCAGAGAAACCCATGACAGCCTCAGACAGAGAAAAGAAACCCACGGCAGCCTTGGGCAGAGAAGAGGACCCTACGATGGCCTCGGGCAGAGAAGAGGAACCTACGGCTGCCTCGGGTGGAGAAAAGAAACCCACGACGGCCTCGGGCAAAGAAGGGGAACCCACGGTGGAACCAGGTGGAGACTGAGAACCCACAATGACCTTGGATGGAGGCATTGCACCCTCAGAGGCCCCAGACTGGAGCACAGCACCCACAGAGGCCCCGGACTGGAGCGCAGAACCCACAGAGGCCCCGGACTGCAGCGCAGCACCCATGGAGGTCCCAAACTGGAAACAGCACCCACAGTCGCCCCCGGGCTGGGGTGTAGCACCCACGGCAGACCCAGGCTGTGGCACAGCACCCACGATGGCCTCAAACTGGGGCGCAGCACCCACGACAGCCCAGATGTAGGGGGAGCAGCACCCACAGAGGTCCCAGACTGGCACGAAGCACTCACGAAGACCTCAGCCAGAAGGGGAGCAGCACCCACAGACACCTTGGGTGATAAGGCTGGACCCATGGAGACCTCTGGCGAAGTTTCAAGATCCATGGTGACCTTGGGGAAGTGCTCAGACAGAGGATACATAGACACCAGTTAAGGGTCACCTGCGGCAGTGGAGCTCAGCAAGGAGAGCTCAGGTGCAGCTGGCTGCACCTGAGCTCTCCTCACCAAGAGCCAGGCAAGGCTCTCCTCACCAAGAGCCAGGCAAGATTTCTTCAAGGCTGATAAAGTGAAAACAAAAAAGAGCACTTGTTTGAACTCGAGCACCACCGCCATCCAGGACTCCGGCGATCCAGACGATGTCTCAAACCCGGTCATAAAGAGGTCCAACTCTGACTCTGCTGCGGCAACCCCTACAGCAGGCATGGTGGTAGATGCAGCCCCAGAACCTCCAGGCAAAGTGACCGAAGCAAGTGGCTCATCCGGCATGTCAGCTGGAGGTCGCCTCACCACTGGTGCCGAATCCCATGCAGCTGAATTCAGGGGACACTCTGCTGTCAGCACAGGCCTCAGGTCACTGGAAGCGCTCTCCCTCCATCTGGACCATGGCTGCGGGGCTGGGACCAGGTCTTCCAGGACTGCAGGTTCCTCTATCGTTCGGTGGCTCAATCCCTGGGCCAGCGGACACTCAGGGGAATTAGGAGGAGGCATGGAGGTGGTAGGTGAGGAATTTATATCTGCAGCAGGCAGGGAGGACTCAGTGGACTACAAAGGCTTAGCCTCACCACCGGGAGTCAGGCAAGATAATTCGTTTTTAAGTAATTGAAAATGAAAAATCACTTGCATGAAATCCCGGGGCACGATGGTGTCTGCTGCAGCGGGCCCAGTGTAATCCCTCTCTGTGGCTGCAGTGGTTGTGGGCCCCCCTAAGGAACATGGAAGAGCTGCCCCTGCAGACACAGTGTCGGGCAGAGCTGGGGAAGAGACGGCCAGACTCTCAGCAGTGGGAGGAGATGCCGGCGAACATTGGGAGGCAAAAGATGTCTGTCGCTGGGAATGTTTCCTCATTGGCTTGGATACTGTGGGAGGCAAGCCTATCACCAACCTAGGAAATGACAACCGGAGGGTGGAGACGGTTGTCAGTAGCTCCGCAAACTCGGGATGCTTCCTCAACCCAGGATGCGCTTCCCCAATCCTGACCGCTGAATCCACGTTCTCCCAGACTTACTTCGGGCTGCAGGAGGCAAGAGCTACAGCGGGATAGCTCTGGATATAGTGAGCTGCCCACTGCTCCTCCAGTCTGAGGCCCCCAGCTGCAGACACTCCTTTGTTGGCTGAGGCCCGGCGTGCTCGGGGCATGCTGACTCCTCTTCCTCTAGCAACACAAAAATAGGTTGGTGGAAAAACACAAACTTACAGCAGATGGGTCACACACTGGCTGCAGTCTACTGTCAGATGCTGTCAAACAATTTGGAATTTGCTGTTGGAAACGATGAAAATGTTACAGTTAATAAGCTGTTCATTTGTTTTATTATTTTTAACTTCTGCATCATCTTTCTTGATGATTTTTACCCACTTTTAATTTTACTGGACCAAGGATTCTCGCCACTTGATCATTTTTGGTCAACAAACCGGGTTAGGCTAACCTGTCTGTTTTGGTTAGCCACCCCTGGCCTGGAAAGCCATGGCTCCCTCTCTGACCTGTGACAGCTGTGTTTCCCTTTCTAAGAAGGTTTCCGAGTTGGAACTGAGACTCTCTAACCTCTATCAGAATCAGGAGGCTGAAAATCATCTGGACATGATCAATTCTGGACAAATATCGGTGCCAGTGACTCGCCGTTAGCAGAGACGGCTACCTACTTGGGTGAAATTATCATATCACCATCTGCCTCCACCCCTGCTCCAGTCACTTCAGCTGTCCAGGATTTCAGCACTAAACACTGGCTTAAGCTCAAAGCTAAACCTAAATCCCCGTGTGGTTCTTCTCAGCCTCAATTCATGCCCTGGACCATGGTCGGACCATGGTCAAACCCCGGATTAAAACTACCTTAGGTACGCCAAATTATACACCAGCTCCAAAAAGAAGATAGCGCAACTCCCCGCTTCACCCCCACACCGGCATCTCACCGCCACAGCAACAACAACAACAACGACAACAACAACAACGGAAAAACTATCCACCATTACAGAAGCCACCGACAAAGCTCCCCCCCCAGACGATGCTGGTAATTGGTGATTCCATAATGAGGAACGTCACAAGTAGGTACTGTGTTACAAAATTTTTTCCTGGGGCAAAAGTGTGAGACATTGAGGCTCTTACCCCTGACCTATTAAATGAATACCCCCACGCTAAAACTGTTATTCATGTTAGATGCAACAACATCCTAGATGAAGCATCTGAGATCTTAAAGAGAGACTTCAGGAGCCTTCTATCCACTCTTAAGAACTGTGACAGACGTGTGTTTATCTCTGGACTACTTTCTCCTTTTAGAAGAGGCTGCAATTATTTCAGCAGAACTCTCAGCCTTAATACCTGGTTGTGTCCATGTCCGACTTATTAACATTGGTTTTATAGAAAATTTCAACCTGTTCTGGAATCGCTCATCATTTATGAGGCAAGATGGTATTCATCCAAATCGACTCAGTGCATGTGTTTTAAGGGACAATCTGTTTTATTCCATTCAGCATTTTTTAGTACAGTGACTGAAAGCTGGTGTGTCACCTCACCCCAAAGTGCCTGGATCTGCCAGCAAGCTTTTTTAGCTTTCCACTTCTCATATTACTCCTATTAATCCAAATAATTCTCTCTTTTTAGATCAGTCTTTCATTCACAACCCCATAGAGCTTGTGTCTGTCCCCCAGTACCCAAAACATTATAATCCAAGACAAATACAGCATAACATGATAAAGATTAAAACCATTAATTTACCACAGAAAAATAAAATAATTAAAAGTGGACTGCTAAATATAAGATGCCTGTCCGATAAAGCAACTTTAAATAATGATATGATCACGGATTACAATATAAATATACAATACTGTCTCACAGAAACATGGCTACGCCCCCATGACTTTGTTAGTATCAATGACCCCCCCCCCCCGAGCTATGGTAATATTCATATTCCTAGAAACACTGGCCGAGGTGGTGGTGTAGGGGTAATATATGAATCCATATCACCAATGAACCCTCAGCCTAAGCTAAACTCAAATTATAACTCTTTTGAATGCTTATTTTTTAGCTTAGCACATCCATCCTGGAGATCAAACAGCCTATTTTATTTATCACAGTATATCGCCCTCCCAATGCTTCTTTTGCTGAATTTATGTCTGAATTCTCTGAGTTCTTAACAACCTTAGTTCTCAGTTCAGACAAGTTTATCATAGCTGGTGATTTTAATATTCATATAGACGATAATGACAGTCGTAGTGTAGCATTTCTCTCTCTCTTAAATCAAAAATGTTTTTTCTCATTATGTTAGTAAACCAACTCATCATGATAATCACACCCTTGACCTGGTATTGGCCTATAGTGTAGAAATTGATGAGCTCCTTGTCATTCCTTAAAATCCTATATTGAAAGAGCATTTTTTTTTCTCTCCCGGCGCCACACGAGTCGGCCGCCCTTTGCAACAGCTGCTCGATTCCGAGTCTTTTTCCCTTCCTCTCTCTTTTTGATCCGTCTTTTTTTCACTCCACTTATATCACGGACACACAGATCGTCCCAAATGTCTCCTGAGCCGGTGGACGGAGCCACTGTTTATAGCAGGATACGATACAGCAGGGAAGAGCTGCTAGCATTCAACCGCCACCCGGTCCCATTGGAAAAACTCGACATACCGAGAGAACTGAGGCGAAAACGCCACGGCTGCCGGGCTGGAGTAAGGCGGAGGACAAAAAATATAAGGTACAGACCCTCCCTTCCATCTATTGTCATGGGAAATGTACGGTCGTTACTGGGAAAGGTAGATGAGCTAGCGGCTATCTGCCGTTACGATAGCACATACCGGGAGTGCTCTCTCCTTTTGTTTACTGAGACGTGGCTAACTGAACTAGCAGCAGATGCTAACATTGAGCTGGAGGGTTTTCACATGATACGGGCTGACCGAACACCAGACAGTGGCAAAGCAAGGGGCGGTGGAGTGATAATGTATGTTAACAACAACTGGTGCAGACCAGGACATATCACTGTTAAACAACGACACTGCAGCAAAGACATTGAGTTGCTAGCTGTTAGCATGCGGCCTACATATCTCCCGAGAGAACACTCACACGTGATCTGCATTGTTGTTTATGCAAATCCGACGGCGAACGCTGCGACAGCGCGTGACGTCATCCATTCAGTAACCAGCAGGCTGCAGACAGAACACCCAGATGCTCTTCTCCTCATCTCAGGCGATTTCAACCATATTTCACTATCTCCCATTCTACCCACGTTCACCCAGTATGTCACATGCCACACTAGAGACAATAAAACACTGGACTTATTCTACGCAAACACTAAGGAGGGGTACACCTCATCACAACCCCCCCCACTCGGGAGATCGGATCACAACTTGGTTCATCTCCGGCCGGTGTACAAACCCCTAGTGCACAGACAACCTCCGGCCATGCACACAGTGGAGTTATGGTCTGAGGAGACAATGGACACTCTAAAGGGCTGTTTTGAAGCCACCGCCTGGAAGCAGCTCTGCGATCCACATGGTGAGGACGTCGATGGTCTCACTCACACCTTCACGGACTACCTCAGCTTCTGTGTGGACAAATCCGTTCCCACCAAGACCATACGGCGTCGCTCAAACAACAAACCCTGGATCAACCCTGAGAAAAAACACTTCTGAGAGAGAAGAAGAGGATCTTCAGGTCGGGGAATAGGGAGATGCTGAAGTCCGTACAGAGGGAGCTGAGGAGAAAGATCAGAGAAGGCAAGGACAGCTTCAGGAAGAAGATGGAGGACAAGCTGCAACAGAGCGACATCAGCGGGGTCTGGAGAAACCTCAAAACCATCTCTGGGCTCCAGAATACCTCCCCCCAGGCCATGGGGGGCAGGGAGTGGGCGAACAACCTGAATCTGTTTTTCAATAGGTTTGACCAACCGCCCTCCCCCCTGACTGTACAACAACCACTGCTGCCTCTAAAGAAATCAAGTCCTGCTGCCCACTCCCCACTCCACCAACACCCCCCCACTCCCAACACACAGCCCCCCATCCTGACCCTGACCAGGACCCAGGTGAGGACGGAGCTGAGGAAGATCAAGGCGAGGAAGGCGTCGGGACCGGACGGCATCAGCGCAAAGCTCCTCAAGTCCTGTGCAGACCAGCTGTGTGGGATTGTGACGTATATCTTCAACCTGAGCCTGAAGCTGGGGAGGGTACCACAGCTGTGGAAAACATCTTGTGTGGTACCTGTACCAAAAACTTCCCACCCCAAAGACCTGAACAGCTACAGACCGGTGGCCTTGACGTCCCACTTGATGAAGACCCTGGAGAGACTGCTCCTTGCTCACCTCCACCCCCTGGTGGAACCAGCGATGGATCCACTCCAGTTCGCCTACCAGCATGGCATTGGGGTGGAGGATGCGGTGATCTTCCTCCTTCACCGTTTTCTGTCCCACCTGGAGAAGCCCGGAATATGGTGAGGATCATGTTCTTTGACTTCTCCAGTGCTTTCAACACCATCCAACCAATGATCCTGAAGGACAAGCTGCTGCGCGCAGGGGTGGACCAGCACCTGTCATCATGGATCCTGGACTACCTCACGAACCGGCCTCAGTTTGTGAGAACCCGGGACTGTGTGTCCGACATGATCATCGGTAGCACGGGGGCCCCCCCAGGGAACGGTGCTGGCTCCCTTCCTGTTCACTCTTTATACTGCGGACTTCTCACACAACACAACACACTGCCATCTACAGAAGTTCTCTGATGACTCTGCGATCGTTGGCCTCATCTCCAATGGAGATGAAGCTGAGTACAGAGGGCTTATCCAGGACTTTGTGGACTGGTGCCATCGGAACTGCCTCCAGATCAACGCGAGGAAAACTAAGGAGCTGGTGGTGGACTGCCGCAGGCAAGGACAACCCCTCACAGCACCAGTAAATATACAGAGAACAGACATCGAGATGGTGACATCCTATAAGTACCTGGGTGTTCATCTGAACAATAAACTAGACTGGTCGCACAATACTGACGCACTCTACAAGAAGGGACAGCGCAGGTTGTTCCTGCTGAGGAGACTCAGGTCTTTTGGTGTACAAGGGGCGCTACTGAAGACATTCTATGACACGGTGGTGGCATCAGCCATCACTTTTGGAGTGGTCTGCTGGGGCAGTGGCATTACTGCAGCCGATAGGAAGAGACTGAACAAACTGATCAAGAAAGCTAGCTCTGTCCTGGGGCAGCGCCTTTATCCGGTGGAGGAGATAGGAGAGAGAAGGACGGTGGCTAAACTGTCATCTCTGCTGGAGTCCGAGTTCCACCCTATGCAGGACATACTGAATGCACTGAGGAGCTCATTTAGCAGCAGACTACATCATCCCAGGTGCACAACCGAGAGGTTTCACAGGTCCTTCCTACCAACGGCTGTCAGACTGTACAACCTAAGCAGGGCTGCTCGCAGAGATAGCAAAAAGACGTAACAAACTAATAGTTTTTTTGAATGCAAAAGATGCAATAGACTTACACAATGGTCCCCTCCGGCATACAACTAGGAAAATACCGGTCGCTATGGAGAGTGAGAATACGTATGGGCACATAATCATACCATGTAGGATAACTAAGTAGACGGTTGTGCTGTTTCATCCCATCTAGCAACAATGCTCTGCACTGTGTGTGTTTATATATTTACATATTTATTCCATCTAGCTACAATGCTCCACACTGAGTGTGTTTATATTTATATATCTATATATTTATTCCATCTAGCTACAATGCTCCGCACTGTGTGTTTATATATCTACATATTTTTCCATCTAGCTACACTGCGCCGCACTGTGTGTGTTTATATATTTACATATCTATTCCACCTAGCTGCAATGCTCCGTACTGTGGGTGTTTATATATTTACATATTTATTCCATCTAGCTACAATGCTCTGCACTGTGTGTCTGTGTGTGTGTATATATATATTTTATAGTAATATGTACATATGTATATTAGCTGCTCTTGCTTGCTTGTTTTTTTTCTTGCCTTCTGATTGTTGCTCTGAGTGTTGCTATCCCTGTGCTGTTGCAATCCTGGAATGTCCCCGTTGTGGGACTAATAAAGGCTTATCTTATCTTATCTTATCTTATTATTTGATAACTTTCAAATTTGTGTTATCTGATTTTACAGCATCAAGCATAAATATAGTCACCAGATTCTTACCTGATAGTGCTGTGGCTCGCTTTAAAGAATTAATCCCTTCAGCACTTACTCTATTACCATGTCTCAATATGGCAGGAGGACAGCACTGACTGCTTGAATCCATCACAATTAGACCTCTTAGTTGATAGTACTGCAGCCTCACAGTGGACAACACTTGACTCCAAAGTCCCTCTTAAAAAGAAAGCTATTAAAATAGGAGATTAGCTCCATGGTACAACTCCCACACCCGTGAGTTAAAACAGAAAGTCAGATTCTGTGAAAGGCTTTGGTGTGCAAATAAGACAGAAGAATTATGTTCAGCCTGGAATGCCAGCCTTATTACCTATAAGAAATCTCTCTGTCTGGACTGCCCATGATCAATATTGCAATACAGACAGACAACAGCAGGTATGGCATTTGTGCAAATGGTTGCAGTAAGGTTAATTGGCTGTTCTAAATTGTCCCTAGATATCTGTTTCCTATAGGCCCTTAGAATAGAGGGTTAGTATTGGTGAAAGCGCTTTGGGTGGTCTTTGTGACTAGAAAAGCGCTATATAAGTGCAGGTTAGTTAGTTAGTTAGTAAGGTGCAGTAAGGAGTCATGGTACCAACTACTGCTATTCAATCAAAGATGTGCTTTATTTTTGTAATGCTCAAAACTTGTGAAATCAAGTTAAAACTGAGGGTTTTCTTCCAATTTACACACAGTATAAAAACATCAGCAAGGGTTTGAGCTGTCATTTGAGAAAGTATCATGCCAGAAACAAAAGAAATCAGTTTAGACTTGAGAAAAAGAATTGTTGATGCTCACAAAGCAGGAGATGGATATACAAAGTTATCACAGCATTTCCAAGTGTCAAGAACTGGAGTGAGAAGTATAATCAAGAAATTCAAAGAGCCACACAGTACCGAACAAGCTGGCAGAGGTAGGAAGTGAAAGATTTCAAAGACTCTGGAAAGAAAACTAGTGAAAGTTGTATCTAAAGTGGTGGCAGTGGCTCAGGAGGTAGAGCAGGTCGTCTAATAACCAGATGGTTGGCGGTTCGAATCCCGCTCTCCCCAGATATCCTGCCGTTGTGTCCCTGGGCAAGACACTTCACCCGCATTGCCTCCAGTGTCCATAACACTGGGTATGAATGTGTATAAATGTATAAAATGTTTGGTGGTGGCCGGAAAAGCCGTTGGCACAGATTGGCTGCCACGTTTCCGTCAGCCTGCCCCAGGGCAGCTGTGGCTGCAAAAGTAGCTTGCCACTACCACTATCTGTCTGGAGTGAATGAATAATGTACCTATTTGTAAAGCGTCTTTGAGTATATATGATAAAGCGCTATATAAAATCGATGCATTATTATTATTAGTGCTAGGCAACAGTACTATTCATCCTTGATAGAAGAAAATAAAAACAACTATAGAATTCTTTTTTAACACTGCAGCTCAGTTAACCAAGAGCCACAATGCCATAGACCCCTACATTCCTCCAACTCTTAGTGCTGACGACTTTTTGAATTTTTTTAATGATAAAATTGCCAGAATCTGGAATAATATTCAAAAAAAAAAATAGCCCCTTTAAAAATACCAAGCCTCTGCCTAACACTGCTGTGTCCACAGGCTCAGAACTCCACTTTTCTGAATTTTCTCTTGTTAGTCATTTTGATCTAGCCTCAATAGTCTCAGTCTCTAAACCAACTATCTGTCTCTTAGACCCAATCCCTGCTAGACTCCTGAAGGAGTCACTATCTCTGATTAGTCCACCATTTTTGAACATAATTAATATGTCTCTATTGACAGGACATGTACCGCAGTCTTTTAAAGTGGAAGCAATTAAAGCTCTGCTTAAAAAACCTTTGCTTGATTCTGGGGTTTTGGCCAATTATAGAACAATATCTAACCTGCCCAACCTTTCCAAGATCCTTGAAAAAGTAGTCGCCAATCAACTGTGCACTTTTTTTAGAAAATAATTCTGCATTTGAGAAATTTCAGCCAGGTTTTAGGAAACACCAGAGCACAGAAACATCCTTAATGAAAGTTACCGATGACCTCCTTATGGCATTTGACAAAGGACTTGTCTCTGTCCTTGTCTTATTGGACCTTAGTGCTGGCTTTGACACAATTGACCACCATACTCTGCTAGAGAGACCTGAACAGCAAATTAGTTTGAAAGGAACAATGTGAAGATGGTTCCATTCTTATTAATCAGACTGTTCCCAGTTTGTCTATGTCCAAAACAAGTCCTCTATCCAGACCACGGTTAGCTAAGCAGTTCCGCAGGGATCAGTACTTGGCCCAGTACTGCTTACATTATGCATGCTGCCTTTGGGAGACATTATGAGGAAGCATTCTATTCATTTTCATTGTTACACTGACAACACTCAATTATATTTATCCATCAATCCAGATGATCCCAGCCAGTTGGGTTCACTCCAGGAGTGTCTTAAGGATATTAAATCCTGGATGAACTACAACTTTATATTGCTGAATACAGATAAACCTGAAGTCATTGTTTTTGGTCCCAAACATACTAGAAGTACTCTTTGTAGTAAGATAACAACACTAGATGGCATTGCACTGGCTTCTAAGTTCTCTGTTAGGAATCTTGGAGTTGTCTTTGACCAAGATATGTCTTTTAACCCTCATATACAGTGATCCCTCACTTATCGCGGTTAATGGGTTCCAGAACCGACCGCGAAAAGTGAAAAACCGCGAAGTAGCGTCACCCCTAATGATGTCACCCATAAATAATACGTACGTTAATTCTCTCACTCTCTCTCATATGATACGTGTGTGTGTGTGTGTGTGTGTAAGTGTACATACATACGTAGATGTAAATAAAGTGTACATAAATATGTTTTTAGAACACTTTTATTCTTATAACAAGATACGTAACTCAAGATGAAGATGATTTACTGCACAGGTTAATGAGAGCTTTACTGCTCCTCAGGTGACGCCTCATCGTGAGGTGCTAGAGGCGCAGCATCATCGAGGGCAGCTTCCGATAGAGCTGGAGAAGCTGCAGGAGGCGGCGTAGTGGCTCGACGGGAAGACTATTTCGCACAAAATGGCACAAGAGAACAGCAAAAAGTTCCACGCGGCGAGACTAAGCAACACGAGCGATAAAGAGCAATGAATGCGGTCTTCCTGCATGGGCGTTCGGCAGGGAGAGAAGGTGGGTGAAACGTCTCGGCCAATCAGCTTGCGGGGTGAAACGTCTCGGCCAATCAGCTTGCGAGATTTCCGAGCCGAGCCAACACGAGAACAGCGAACAGAGAGGTGGATTTTTGAGTTGTGCTGCTCTCCGTGTTGATACCTGATGGTCTAATGTAGTCTCCCTGCCTTCTGCTAGCGCCCGCCCATTATTTCTCAATTTTGAATTTTTGATGAATATTTTTGAAAAATCCGCGATGCACTGAGGGCGCGAAAGGTGAAGCGCGAAGTAGCGAGGGATCACTGTACAGCAAACCATCAAGACTGTCTTCTTCCATCTGTGTAATATTCCTAAAATTAGGTCCATCCTGTCTCATAAAGACGCAGAGAAACTTGTCCATGCCTTTATCACCTCTAGGCTTGACTATTGTAATTCACTTTTATCAGGTTGTCCTAATAAGTCCATAAAGTTTCTCCAACTCATTCAGAATGCTGCTGCACGTATCCTGATGGGAACAGGGAGAGGAGATCACATTACCCCAGTTTTAGCTTCTTTACATTGGCTCCCAATAAAATATAGAATTGAATTCAAGATATTGCTCCTACCTTATAAAGCCCTTAATGGTATAACTTATAGTTTCTTATCATTCAACAAGAGCTCTGCACTCCAAAAAATCCAAACTACTGGTGGTCCCCAAGTTCTCCAGAAGTAGATTGGGAGGTAGAGTGTGATGATCCCGAGTTCGGTTCCGCACCGGGCTTGGGTCTCCTGTTTATTTCCCTTTCTTCCATATGTATTTCTAATTCCGTTATCGTTATGTCTATGCTTTTATTTTGACAGCGTCGTGACAGGGCTTCCTGCTGTCAAATCTGTTCATGACCTGTCACGGCTGTCTGCACTTTGTCATTACGTTTACTCCACACCTGTTTGTAGTTTGAGTTCTGTTCATTATTTAAGCTCGCCAGCTAGACGTAGTCGTTGCTGCAATCTTGTCCGCCTTAGACTGGAGTCCCTACGTCCGGCCCCAGTCTCGTTTCAGTGTCAGGTTTTGCCCTGGCTTCAATCATATGTAAGTGTGTATTTCCAGCATCAGGTTTCGCCCTCGCTGCACTCTTACGTAGGTGTTTTGTGTTCTTTACTTGTGTCTCACGTTTAGTGTATGTGTTTTGCCCCACGTGGCTCATTACTTTGTGTTTCTGTTAATAAACAAGCAAACTCACTGTCGGCATTTGGTGCCTCATTAATGCCCTGAAAAGGGTGTTTATGACATAGAGCTTTCAGTTATCAAGCTCCCCTCCTGTGGAACCATTTTCCCAGTTCAGTTTGGGAGGCAGACACTCTCTCTTTATTCAAGAGTAAGATGAAATCTTTTCTCCTTGATAAGGCCTATAGTTAAAATGTTGCCGCTGCCAGGCCTTCACTCGCACATGGAGCCTAACCCGGCTTGATACTGGAATGTCTAGCTGTGACTGTTAATGCTGAATTGTATTTGTTCTGTTTGTTTTGATTGTAGGTACTGCCAGGCCTCCCATTTTTACCTCTTTTTTCAACCCAGCCCGTGGAGGCAGATTGCCGTCCTCTATGAGCTATGGTTCCGCTCGAGGTTTCTGCCCATTAAAGGGAAGTTTTTCCTTGCCTGTGTCACCGCAGTGCTTGCTCTTAGGGGTCTCTGCTGGGTTCTATAAATTTGAGAGAGTGGCCTAAACACACTCTTTTCTTGTTAAAGTGCCTTGAGATAACCTGTGTTGTGATTTGGTGCTATATAAATAAAATTGAATTGAATTGAATACTGTCATGAATTGCCCTCCCGGCAGCGAATGATGACCCAGGCGCTGAACTGTGATTTCATGTGTGAAATCTGTGAAAATCTGTGAAATGTCCCTCACTTCCCCCTCCCCACCTGCAAGAAAGAACAGTGAGCCTCCCATCCAGTGATGTCAGCCCTTCATCTGAAGGCTCGTCATACTTGTACCTCAGTCACTCTGCCTGAAAGTTAACCACATTAAATCATTACACTCTGCCATTCCCCTACGTACTGACACTTACCCTTCTCCTCTCTCCCCTCCTCAGCTGCTCCCAGTGGTGAGGTCTCCAGAACAAACTCACTAAAACATCACCAGTTGAATAGAATCAAGTTTACACTCCTTTGTCTCCTGCCTCTGATTTCTGTTTTTGCTCTTGCACTTGGGTCCAGGTTAATTCAACATGACATTCACATCCAAATTGGAGTTACAGTTTAGCAATCACAACCATTTTTATACAAAATTTCATTTCAGGGGCTGAAAAGTAATGGGACAAATACACCATAAATAAAATGTTTATTTTTAATACTTTATTGAGAATCCTTTACAGGCAATGACTGCCTGCAATCTGGAACCCGTGGACATCACCAAACACTGGGTTTCCTCCATTATTATCATGAATTGCCCTCAGGGCAGCGAACGATGACCCAGGGGCTGAACTGTGAGTTTGTTGTAAAAGCATCACTGTTTTTTTTTATACAGTATCTGTGTCTATGTGATAAAACAGTGAAACGAGAGGGCACTCAGAGAGCGCATACCTCCGCCAAGGCTCCATCCCTCCCTCCCTTTGTCCTCCTCTCCATCCCGTTGTCTGTCCATATCACCATCCATCTGTACACTGCAAGATAGGGCCTTGGCGGAGGTACGCACTCACGGATCACATCCAACATCTAATGAGTTCATCTTTGGGCCAAGAATCACCTCTGGTGAAAATGTCATCCAAATCCATTGAGTAGTTTTGGAGGATTGTTGATAAGATTCTGTGAGAAGATAAGAGCCTTGGCAAAGGTATGCATTTTGACATCATCACCAAAATCTAATCATGTGTTCAGTATGCCATTACACACCTTTCCTGAAAATTTAAATGAAAAGAGCTATATAAATGCAATCCATTATTATTATTATTATTATTATTATTATTATTATTATTATTATTATTAACAGACAGAAATGACAGCAAAAACAATGTAACTATATTATATTACTATATAATAATAATAATAATAAAAAGACCAAACCATACATTGGGGCCGGGCAATTCCACCTTAAATCATCACCATGGTTTACTGAATCTTTCTGGTCAGTTTTCAGGTTTTTTTTCCTCCTTTGTTCTCCTAATTACAGTTTACTGACAAGGTCCATAATTATTAAGCAATATTACACAACAGTGCGGTATCATACCATATTTTTTGCAGCTATCTACTACAAATTCACATTGTTTGATGCAGCAAAGTTCAGCCTCCGCCGTCACCTCCCGCTCTCGTCTTCGTGTATCAGCGTCCTATGTCTTGCCCTTCCTGAATTCTGATTGGCTGCTTAGAAAGGTCTGATATGTTCCAGTGGTAACATATCGTCACTTCCTGTGTTGCTGGCTGTCGGTGTGGTTTGCTGTCCTCACTCTCCTGAGGATTATTGCCTTTAATTGTATTTTAATCACTTTTTTTTTCCATCTACCATCACCTCTCACTTCTGTTTAACAAGCCTCTTGCACCTGTGTGCACTCAGTGTCACCTAATCACCCTCTTTAGCCTTCTGTTCACCTTTCATCGGTGTTTGTGTTAGCTTCGGGTTAGCCACTAGCTTTGGCTACTAGCTCTCCTTCCCCTTCTCCTCTGGTGTGTTCTCTATGTCAGGTGTTTAGCTACACGTCTGCCTCGTTTAGTGTTAATGGTAAATATAATAAATATTGTCATTTTGAGGCACTCCATGCGAGGTTGTGTGATTTGAAATCCCAGCTCCGCTGCATTGAAACACCATCAGAACCAGTTAATAATGACGAAGCATCCTAGCATAGGGCCTGCTAGCCGCCCCCCGCTTCTACCTCTCCTGAGCAGCCAAGAGGGACTGGGTGGGTGACGGTGAGAAGAAAGCATAGTCACAAGCCCCTGGTTCACCATCAACCTGTTCATGTTTCTAATCACTTTTCCCCGCTCAGCGAAAGGAAAAAAAACTCTGATCATTGGCAACTCTATAGTCAGAAATGTGAACCTAGAGACTCCAGTGGCCATAGACAAATGCATTCCCAGGGCCAGAGCAGGCGACTTTGAGTCAAATTTGAAAATGCTGACTAAAAGTAACTGTAAATACTCCAACATTGTTATCCACAGCGCCATTAACAACATCGGCTTCCGGAAGTCGGAAGTTACCAAACTAAGGCCCTTTTCCACTAGCACGCTTTAGCGCGACACGGGACAGCTCAGCACGCTTTGTACGCTTTTCCACATGCCCCAACACGGTTTAACAGCCGCGATTCTCAGCCCCGCTCCAGGGCAGGGTACAGCAGTGCTGAGCTGTGCCGTGTTGTGACGTTAACAGACTGGTCGCCGCTGATTGGTCAGGTCGTAACCGGCGCTGATTGGTCAGGTTGTAACCGCCCCTCTCCTCCTCCTCTTCTATCGAATCTTCACGACCTTCTCAATAAAGTTTTTGAAAAAAAAAAAAGAATCTTCACGACCGCCTTTACTCAGCACACAACCACTGTTGGCGGTTTCTTTTCAGTGTATTGCTGTGCTATTTTCATTTATTCTCTATCAAAAATGGCTTCGCGTAATAAGGGTGTTCCATGGACCAATAAGGAGGTGCAGTGTCTGCTCACTGCATTGTCAGACGAACGTATCCAGCGTGAGTTAGACGGAGCCGCCCGGAATGAAAAAATATACCGGGAGGTCTCGACATCGGAGTCCTTTAACGGTGAGTTTTAATTTTTTTTTATTGTGCGTTTTTTCACAAATATATTCGGTAAGACGCTCAGTTTATTTATGCAATAAAAAAGCTGTTCATTTGTGGATGATGATCGCTGCTTTATTGCAGCACACTGCGGACTAAAGCTTTTATTTTAATTATTCATGTGAACAATACGCTGAAATAAGCTTATGTATTCTTGTTAAAAACTATTGTCTTTTCTGTATATCTTGCACTTTCGTGCTGTATTTTATTGTGTGCATTTTCCGTGTAGAATCATCCCACGCGTCCGCCGCGACAGCCCGCACGGATTAATTCAACCGAGCCTTCCTGACCCAGAGCTGGCAGAGACGGATTCATTCAACCGAGCCTTCGTGACCCAGTTTGGGAAGCTGGTGTAGAGGCACTCAGTGGTCGGCGTGTATAAAATGTCGATTAACCTTCATGTTGTGTTGCAAAGTTTTTTTTTATTTTAATATTTTGTATATAATAAAATGGAATTGTTTTGGAAAGTGTGGTTTGTCTGTTATAACACTGAATTATAAAACAGTATAATTACATAGAAATTCCATTGCCTAGTCTGATGAAAATGATGCTGATCATCCTGTCAGGGGTCAACCATTGTAAAGGTAATGTAATTTTTAACTAGACCAAAAAACAAATCTTTTTGTAAGCTTTCTGTTCTTTTTATTGAAATATCATAAAAAAATTAGCACCAAGTCAAAGTAGGTACAAGTATATGTAAATTGAATGTTCTATCGGCATTCCAAATTCAGAGATTTACAATACTTTAGAAGGAGTGTAGCATCATCTAAACGGAAAATAATAATACTGTTGTTCCAAACGTTGACCTGAAGGTGAAAAATATGAATTTTTTTAATTCAGTACATCCAAAATGCCCTAGGATGTAAAAAATAATACAATTTGGTGTTGGCCAGTGTGCCACTGTCTCATTATTTAATACGAATAAAAACAAGTTTCAGCTCATTATTTCTAGGTCATTTGGCAGTTAATTCAAAACAAAAGTGACTTGTGTTGTTGCAGCTTAATTATGAGATAAAATTAATTGTGAGATAAAACCACAGAGCGAGCAAAGCAATAATCCTTGGATCCTCCATTTTTTGTCTCGTGTAAATAAGGACTCAGTCGGGTGCGTAACGTCACGGGAGTGTGGCCCCGCCTCGCTGGGAATCTGCCGCCGCCCCGCTTACACAAACCATCACAGCACAAGCACAACACCGTGCTAATGGAGACAGAAGCATTCCGAGCCGTACTGAAGTGAATCGAGCCGTACCGAGGTGTGCTGGGCTAGTGGAAAACAGGCTTTAGTGTGGAATCGGTGTGTGGCTTTGCAAAAATGATGTCTCCTCTGTAGTATTCTCTGGGCCCCTCCCCAATCTGACCAGTGATGACATGTTTAGCCGCATGTCATCCTTGAACTGCTGGCTCTCTGGGTGGTGTCCTGCAAACAATGTGGGCTACAGAGACAATTGGAACTCATTTTGGGGAAAACCTGGTCTTATTTGACGAGACAGCCGCCACCACACTTTGGATGGTGTGTCTCATTTATCGAACAATCTGGCATAATTTTTATCAAAATTTCCAAAACGTTGACAACTCAGACTTGGGACCAGGAAGCAGTGTGACAATGGAGTGTCACCACTGTATGACTTATTGTATGTGTGATTGTGTTGTATTTGTAATATGGTAAATGTTATTATGATTGTTTGTAAAGTGCACACATTATTTTGGGATCTGTCTTTGTCTAATTTGAATGCCCTTGGGAGATAACTGTTATGGTTAAGTTGATAATGATTTATTTCACATACCTTTGCCAACATGCTTCCTGTGGGTGTCCGGACAAAAGACTCCGTTAGGGGTTGAGGGCCTTTTATAGGACACCAGCAGGAAGGAAGCATTTATGGTAAGTTAGAGGGGTGGTTTAGTTTTTGTAAATAGGGGTTTGAACTATTTATTGAATTATTTATATTGTTATTTATTATATGTTATTTATATTTATATTGTATATAGTTGGGGAAGTATTTATGTATTTTTAGAGATTAGTGGGTATGTGCAAAGAATGGAAATGTTTATTGTTTTACCTGGGGTTATGGTAGGGGTTAATCAGCCCTAATTATCTCGAGTAGTATATAACAGGTGTGGTTAATGATAATGGAAAATTCATTTCATTGGTATTCGTATTCCTTGGTCTTCATCTTGGTTGATGGTGAATTGTTTATTCTTGAAGAAGAGTCGTGTCAGATGTTTCTTGGGATCGATTTACTTGTAAGTTTATTGAAAATAAAATATTGGAAAATTGATTGAAAGCCTCCTCCTTGCCACCGCTTCTTGACATTTGGTGGCAGTGGTGGTCCGTTCACAGGACGTCGTAGCAGTTGGTGGACAGAAGGACTCATGGCAAGAAGGAAAGTGAGGCAAGAGGAGCAGTCTGACCTGGACGCAGGTATGGCAGTTGAGGACCCGGGAGTCAGCGGACTGGGCGAGCTCGAGGAGCTAACGTGCCTGGTGAAATCTTTGGTGCGTTCGCTGACTCTCAGGCATCGCCAGATAGAGGAGGAGGCCGCTCTTCAGGAGCAAAAGTGGCAGGCTGTGGAGAATCACATTCGTCGGATGGAGTTGCAGGTTGTGGAGCTGAGAGAGGAGTATGGGAGCCGGGCTGAGCGTAGTGGTGACGACGGCGCTTCGGGGGAGGACCCCAGGGTGATGGCCAGTCGGGTCGGCCCGCAGGAGGATGATTTGCCGCTACAGGTGCAGCCAAGGAGGCCACGAACACACCACGAGCCCAGGCTGAATCCTCTCTCTCCCAAAGATGACATCGAGCACTACCTGGTGACGTTCGGGAGGATCGCTACAGTCTGCCGCTGGCGTGAAGAAGAGTGGGCTATCCATCTAGCTCCTCTGCTTACAGGTAAAGCGCGGAGCGCATATGTACTTATGGATATTGCTGACACGAACAATTATGGGAAAGTCAAGGAAGCAATTTTAAGTAAATACGAAATTACATCTGACACTTATAGGAGGAGGTTTCGGTCCCTGGACATTCATCAGGACGAAACCCCTCGTGAACTTTATGTACGTTTGAAAGACCTGTTATGTACAGTGGGGCAAAAAAGTAGTTAGTCAGCCATCAATTGTGCAAGTTCTCCCACTTAAAAGATGAAAGAGGTCTCCAATTTTCATCATAGGTGTACCTCAACTATGAGAGACAAAATGAGGAAAAAAAATCCAGAAAATCACATTGAAGGATTTTTAATGAATTAATTGGTAAATTCCTCGGTAAAATAAGTATTTGGTCAATAACAAAAGTTCATTTCAATACTTTGTTATATACCCTTTGTTGGCAATGACAGAGGTCAAACGTTTTCTGTAAGTCTTCACAAGGTTTTCACACACTGTTGCTGGTATTTTGGCCCATTCCTCCATGCAGATCTCCTCTAGAACAGTGATGTTTTGGGGCTGTCGCTGAGCAACATGGACTTTCAACTCCCTCCAAAGATTTTCTATGGGGTTAAGAGCTGGAGACTGGCTAGGCCACTCCAGGACCTTGAAATGCTTCTTACGAAGCCACTCCTTAGTTGCCCGGGCAGTGTGTTTGGGATCATTGTCATGCTGAAAGACCCAGCCATGTTTCATCTTCAATGCCCTTGCTGATGGAAGGAGGTTTTCACTCAAAATCTCACGATACATGGCCCCATTCATTCTTTCCTTTACACGGATCAGTCGTTCTGGTGCCTTTGCAGAAAAACAGCCCCAAAGCATGGTGTTTCCACCCCCATTCTTCACAGTAGGTATGGTGTTCTTTTTCCTCCAAACACGACAAGTTGAATTTTTACAATAAAGTTCTATTTTGGTTTCATCTGACCATATGACATTCTCCCAATCCTCTTCTGGATCATCCAAATTCTCTCTAGCAAACTTCAGACAGGCCTGGACATGTACTGGCTTAAGCAGGGGGACACGTCTGGCACTGCAGGATTTGAGTCCCTGGCGGCATAGTGTGTTACTGATGGTAGCCTTTGTTACTTTGGTCCCAGCTCTCTGCAGGTCATTCACTAGGTCCCCCCGTGTGGTTCTGGGATTTTTGCTCACCGTTCTCGTGATCATTTTGACCCCACGGGGTGAGCTCTTGCGTGGAGCCCCAGATCGAGGGAGATTATCAGTGGTCTTGTATGTCTTCCATTTTCTAATAATTGCTCCCACAGTTGATTTCTTCACACCAAGCTGCTTACCTATTGCAGATCCAGTCTTCCCAGCCTGGTACAGGTCTACAGTTTTGTTTCTGGTGTCCTTTGACAGCTCTTTGGTCTTGGCCATAGTGGAGTTTGGAGTCTGACTGTTTGAGGTTATGGACAGGTGTCTTTTAAACTGAAAACAAGTTCAAACAGGTGCCATTAATACAGGTAACGAGTGGAGGACAGAGGAGCCTCTTAAAGAAGAAGTTACAGGTCTGTGAGAGCCAGAAATCTTGCTTGTTTGTAGGTGACCAAATACTTATTTTACCGAGGAATTCACCAATTAATTCATTAAAAATCCTCCAATGTGATTTTCTGGATTTTTTTTTTCTCATTTTGTCTCTCATAGCTGAGGTATACCTATGATGAAAATTGGAGATCTCTCTCATCTTTTAAGTGGGAGAACTTGCACAATTGGTGGCTGACTAAATACTTTTTTGCCCCACCGTAAATGGATTAAACCAGAGACCCTAATTATAAAAGACATTATGGAACAATTGATTTTGAAGCAGTTTCTACGGATGGTGAACCCGGAACTGGGAATCTGGATACAAGAGCGGGACCCGAAGACTGCAGAGGACGCTGCTCGTCTGGCGGAGGTTTTTCTGTCAGCCAGGTCTGGGAGCAGGAGACCTACTCTTGGCCGTGACAGATCTTTCACCACACGGAGTGAGTTTAATGAGGGTGAAAGGGGTGGTCCAGCTCGAAATAGGTTGTATTCCAGGCCCAGGATCACAAATAGCAGATATGATAATAGCAAAAAGTCACGAGTTGTTGCAAATAAAGATATACGTTGCTATCAGTGTAATAAAATCGGTCACACCCAGTATTCATGTCCTGCCACAAAGAATGAGAAACCGTCATTATTATGTTCAGTTCCTAGACCCACTTTTTCAGCCCCAGTGCACAGTGGAGTGTATAAAACGAAGGTGTTGCTTAATGGTCAGTGTGAAGAGGCCCTGTTAGATTCAGGTTGTTTTCAAACAGTTGTGCTACCCAGTTTGGTCCTTAGGGATTTGTGGAATGAGTCTAAAATAAATATCAGTTGTGTCCATGGGGATAAAAAACTGTACCCAACCGCTGAGGTTTATTTAACAGTGGGGGGGGGGGGGAACTTATCTCCTTCCTGTAGCTCTTGTGCCTGATTTTCCTTACTCAGTTATTCTTGGCAATGATGTTCCAACTTTGATGGACATCATACAACAGGTTAGAGAGGAACAAACGGAGGAGATACAGGCAGGTGGCGCTGTTGAGCAGAGAGTAAATACACCTGTGGTGAAAAATTGTAATATGGTGACAACCAGGGCACAGAGGGCTGCCAATGTTCTTCAGGAGCTACCATTTTATGATTCTGAAATAGAGGCAGGCCCTATTAAACAACCTAAATCCAAGGCTCAGAGGAGAAGATATAAGATGTTAGCATCAGCGAAGAACTTGGGTGAAGAAACACCACAGCTAAATCAGTCAGTAGAGTTTGACATCCCTCCTGACATAGCTGCATTGCAGAAAGCTGACCCAGCACTTAGACCATGGTTTGATAAAGTCTCGGAGATTGAGGGTGTGAAACAGGGTAGAATGGACTGTTTGGCTGAGGCCATATATGTCATTAAAAAGGGCATTTTGTACCAGCAACAAAGTGAAGTTATGGCCACAGCTTTGCCACAGGACCTCACACCAAAAATTATGGAACTGGGACATGTTATCCCTTGGGCAGGTCATCTAGCATTTCATAAAACTTTACAGAGAATTGCTAGAAAGTTTGTGTGGCCAGGAATGTATACCCAGATAAAGGACTTCTGCACAACGTGCCCAATATGTCAGATTACACCACCTAGGGGAGTAGCCCGTGCCCAACTGCAACCATTACCAATCATTGGAACACCTTTTGACAGAATAGGGATGGATGTAGTTGGCCCCCTAGAGAGAAGCTCCTCTGGTAATAAATACATTCTGGTAATTTGTGACTATGCTACTCGGTACCCAGAAGCCTTTCCCCTGCAATCTATTAAGGCTAGGCAGGTTGCCAACTGCTTTATCCAGTTGTTTTCAAGGGTAGGCATACCTAGAGAAATTCTGACAGACTGTTGAACAAATTTCTTATCCAAACTGTTGCAGCAGGTATATAAGCTGTTGGGTATTAAGGGTATTAAGACCACCCCATATCACCCTCAGACTGATGGACTAGTGGAACGATTTAACCAGACTTTAAAAAACATGCTGCGGAAATTTGTTTCTGAAACGGGCTCAGATTGGGACCAATTGGTACCATATTTATTGTTTGCTTATCGAGAGGTGCCCCAAGCTTCAACAGGGTTCTCACCTTTTGAACTGCTGTATGGTCGTCAGGTGAGGGGCCCACTGGACTTATCAAAGGAGCACTGGGAGAGTCCATCGAGTGATCAGGACAATGTGGTCTCTTATGTTATTAAGATGAGAGAGAAACTGGATCGAATGACTGCTTTGGCTCAGGAGCACATGAGGACGGTGCAGGCCAAACAAAAAACTTGGTATGACAAGAAGGCCAGAAAAAGGGTTTTTCACCCAGGACAACAGGTTTTGTTATTGCTGCCCTCGTGTGACAGTAAGCTGTTGGCTCGATGGCAGGGGCCGTATGAAATTTCTAAGAAACTAAGTTCAGTGACATACGAACTATATATGCCTGAGAGGAAGGTAAAAATATCAGACCTTCTGTGGCGGTTCGGTTAACCCCCACAACAGACTAAGGACAGACAACTCGCTACTCCTGGTTTTTTCCGCTACACTACTGACACATAATGTGCCATTCATGCCTTGTGATGTTAATGTTGCCTCTCATGCATTGTGTTCATGCGTCCTGTCCTTACTGTGACCTAGAGACTCAGATCAATATGTAGATGTGCCTGTTAACCTCTTTGTTCTGCACCTGGAGCAGAGTCTAGCAAATCTGCCTATTGTGATGTATGTCTCACAAATGCAAATATCTCATGCCTGTTCTGCAGTCCCTTTGATCAGACCAACTGCTGTGACACTGCCTTGATGTATTGTTTGAGTTGGGTATAAATACTGCACAGGTTCTGTAACACTTCCTCTCACTCTCAATCTGACTTCAACCCTGCTGCAGGACACAGACTTTGTGTCCCTTCTCTGAGAGCCGTGGGCTCGCTCTCGGCGCTCATGCACGGCGCCGGGAGCGGAGCTCGTGACGGTGGTATGATATAATAAAACTCTACTTAAAACCTCCAACAACGCCGCCTTATTTCATGCCGCCGCACTTCCACATTAACTTATTGAAAGAGTTCAGCAGCCTGGTCATCAGCAGCAGCAACCTGTTCTTCAGGAGACACATCAGCTCTTAATTTGTGCGACGGAAGTGGATGAGGAGAAAGAACAGTCCTTTCCCACAAATGTGTCAGAGCCTTATTTGTTTCAAGTGTCTCATTTGCAGGTGGATCAGCAGAGAGAGTTGGAGGCACTATTAGATCCAGAATTGTTTCAGGAGAGACATGGTTTCACCACGCTGGTGCATCATAAGGTTTATTTGAAAGAGGAAGCTGTTCCGCATAGAAAATCTTATAGGATCCTGGAGCGATTGGTCCCAAAAATGAAGCAAGAAATTGACTTGATGTTGCAGCTGGGAGTGATCGAGGAGTCAGTCAGTGAGTGGTGTAGCCCAATTGTGCTGGTCCCCAAAAAGGATGGCTCATTAAGATTCTGTATTGACTTCAGATACCTTAATTCAGTATCTAAATTTGAGTCATACCCCATGCCCCGGATTGACGAACTGTTAGAGAAAGTGGGCAGGGCTAGGTTTATTTCTACTCTGGACCTATGCAAGGGGTATTGGCAGGTGGCATTGGCACCAGAAACAAAGGAACTTACAGCCTTTAAAACAGCTTATGGCAGTTTCCAGTTTAGGGTCATGCCATTTGGCCTTCAGGGGGCACCTGCAACTTTTCAGCGGCTTATGGACCAAGTGTTAAGGAGGGTATCAAATTTTGCGGCTGCCTATCTGGATGACATGGTCATTTATAGTCAGACCTGGGAAGAACATTTGATACACCTTAGGCAGGTCCTTCAGTTAATTAAGAGGGCAGGACTGACAATCAAGCCACGCAAATGTGCGTTTGGACAGCAGCAGGTGGAGTACCTGGGACATGTGGTTGGTCAGGGGGTTATTAGACCACGAGTAGGTAAAGTGGATGCCATCCGGACCTATCCTGTACCCACCAAGAAGGTATCCACCAAGAAGGTACGATCATTTATGGGAATGGTAGGATGGTATAGTAAGTTCATCCCCCACTTTGCTGAAAGAGCCGCAGTTTTGACTGACCTCACTAAGGCTTCGGCACCAAATAAGGTAAAATGGACAGAGGAGTGTGACAGAGCGTTTGAGGATCTGGAGAGGGCTATTTCTGGGGAGAAGGTTCTCTACAGTCCAGACTTTGCTCACCCGTTCATTTTACAGGCAGATGCTTCAGGAGTTGGCATTGGAGCAGTACTTCTCCAGGAGGAGAAGGGAGAGAGACACCCAGTACTGTTCTTGAGCCATAAGTTGTTGGACCGGGAGACAAGATACTCTACAATAGAAAAAGAATGTCTTGCCATGAAATGGGCAATAGGGTATCTCAAATACTATTTACTAGGGCGTCATTTTGTAGTGGAGACAGATCATCGGGCCCTACAGTGGCTGGACAGGATGAAGGACGTAAACAGTCGTCTCACAGGGTGGTATGTGTCCCTTCAACCTTATAATTTTACTGTTCGATATGTGGCAGGGAAGATCAACCTTGTAGCTGATAGCCTCTCAAGAGTACATGACGCATAGAGTACTGTACTCTCGGGAAAGGGGGGAGGAAATGTGACGATGGAGTGTCACCACTGTATGACTTATTGTATGTGTGATTGTGTTGTATTTGTAATATGGTAAATGTTATTATGATTGTTTGTAAAGTGCACACATTATTTTGGGATCTGTCTTTGTCTAATTCGAATGCCCTTGGGAGATAATTGTTATGGTTAAGTAATTTGGTAAAATAATTGATAATGATTTATTTCACATACCTTTGCCAACATGCTTCCTGTTGGTGTCTGGGCAAAAGCCTCCATTAGGGGTTGAGGGCCTTTTATAGGACACCAGCAGGAAGGAAGCATGTATGGTAATTTAGAGGGGTGGTTTAGTTTTTGTAAATAGGGGTTTGAACTATTTATTGAATTATTTATATTGTTATTTGTTATATGTTTATTTATATTGTTATTTATTATATGTTATTTATATTTATATTGTATATAGTTGGGGAAATATTTATGTATTTTTAGAGATTAGTGGGTATGTGCAAAGAATGGAAATGTTTATTGTTTTACCTGGGGTTATGGTAGGGGCTAGTCAGCCCTAATTATCTCGAGTAGTATATAACAGGTGTGGTTAATGATAATGGGTATTTCATTTCTTGGTATCCTTGGTATTCGTCTTGGTCGACGGTGAATTGTTTATTATTGATGAAGAGTCGTGTCAGATGTTTTCCTGGAAATTATTTACTTGTAAGTTTATTGAAAATAAAATTTGAAAATTGGAATTGAAGATTTGGCCACTTCCTTGGCGAGACCGTGCCGCTTCTTGACATTTTCATTGGTATTCGTATTCCTTTGTATTGGTCTTGGTTGATGGCGAATTGTTTATTCTTGAAGAAGAGTCGTGTCAGATGTTTCTTGGGATCTATTTACTTGTAAGTTTATTGAAAATAAAATATTGGAAAATTGATTGAAAGCCTCCTACTTGCCACCGCTTCTTGACATTTGGTGGCAGTGGTGGTCCGTTCCCAAGACGTCGTAGCGTTTGGTGGACGGAAGGACTCATGGCAAGAAGGAAAGTGAGGCAAGAGGAGCAGTCTGACCTGGACGCAGGTATGGCAGTTGAGGACCCGGGAGTCAGCGGACTGGGCGAGCTCGAGGAGCTAACGTGCCTGGTGAATTCTTTGGTGCGTTTGCTGACTCTCAGGCATCGCCAGATAGAGGAGGAGGCCGCTCTTCAGGAGCAAAAGTGGCAGGCTGTGGAGAATCACATTCGTCGGATGGAGTTGCAGGTTGCGGAGCTGAGAGAGGAGTATGGGAGCCGGGCTGAGCGTAGTGTTGACGACGGCGCTTCGGGGGAGGACCCCAGGGTGATGGCCAGTCGGGTCGGCCCGCAGCAGGATGATTTGCCGCTACAGGTGCAGCCAAGGAGGCCACGAACACACCACGAGCCCAGGCTGAATCCTCTCTCTCCCGAAGATGACATCGAGCACTACCTGGTGACGTTCGGGAGGATCGCTACAGTCTGCCGCTGGCGTGAAGAAGAGTGGGCTATCCATCTAGCTCCTCTGCTTACAGGTAAAGCGCGGAGCGCATATGTACTTATGGATATTGCTGACACGAACAATTATGGGAAAGTCAAGGAAGCAATTTTAAGTAAATACGAAATTACATCTGACACTTATAGGAGGAGGTTTCGGTCCCTGGACATTCATTAGGACGAAACCCCTCGTGAACTTTATGTACGTTTGAAAGACCTGTTATGTACAGTGGGGCAAAAAAGTAGTTAGTCAGCCATCAATTGTGCAAGTTCTCCCACTTAAAAGATGAAAGAGGTCTCCAATTTTCATCATAGGTATACCTCAACTATGAGAGACAAAATGAGGAAAAAAAATCCAGAAAATCACATTGAAGGATTTTTAATGAATTAATTGGTAAATTCCTCGGTAAAATAAGTATTTGGTCAATAACAAAAGTTCATTTCAATACTTTGTTATATACCCTTTGTTGGCAATGACAGAGGTCAAACGTTTTCTGTAAGTCTTCACAAGGTTTTCACACACTGTTGCTGGTATTTTGGCCCATTCCTCCATGCAGATCTCCTCTAGAACAGTGATGTTTTGGGGCTGTCGCTGGGCAACATGGACTTTCAACTCCCTCCAAAGATTTTCTATGGGGTTAAGAGCTGGAGACTGGCTAGGCCACTCCAGGACCTTGAAATGCTTCTTACGAAGCCACTCCTTCGTTGCCCGGGCGGTGTGTTTGGGATCATTGTCATGCTGAAAGACCCAGCCATGTTTCATCTTCAATGCCCTTGCTGATGGAAGGAGGTTTTCACTCAAAATCTCACGATACATGGCCCCATTCATTCTTTCCTTTACACGGATCAGTCGTTCTGGTGCCTTTGCAGAAAAACAGCCCCAAAGCATGGTGTTTCCACCCCCTTTCTTCACAGTAGGTATGGTGTTCTTTTTCCTCCAAACACGACAAGTTGAATTTTTACAATAAAGTTCTATTTTGGTTTCATCTGACCATATGACATTCTCCCAATCCTCTTCTGGATCATCCAAATTCTCTCTAGCAAACTTCAGACAGGCCTGGACATGTACTGGCTTAAGCAGGGGGACACGTCTGGCACTGCAGGATTTGAGTCCCTGGCGGCATAGTGTGTTACTGATGGTAGCCTTTGTTACTTTGGTCCCAGCTCTCTGCAGGTCATTCACTAGGTCCCTAGGTCATTCAATGAGATAGGTCATTCACTAGGTCATCAGGACGAAACCCCTCGTGAACTTTATGTACGTTTGAAAGACCTGTTATGTAAATGGATTAAACCAGAGACCCTAACTATAAAAGACATTATGGAACAATTGATTATGGAGCAGTTTCTACGGATGGTGAACCCGGAAATGGAAATCTCAGACTCACAGTCTCCCACGCCTCTCTGCAGCTCCTCTTCATCCGCCATCCCTCAACTTAGCCCCTGTCTTCCCCATCAGAGAATCATCAGAGAATCATTGTCTGCTCCCTCCAAAGTAAATAAAAATATAATGTATAAGCATCCCAAAGTGATTACACAAAAAGTTGGAAAACAAATTAAACCTGAAGCCTCTAAATTTAATGACTTGGCCTCTGTTCCTCCTCATAATTTAAAAATTACATGTGGTTTGTTAAATATTAGGTCTCTAACGCCCAAGTCTCTGCTAGTCAATGATCTGTTAATTGATCATCAGATTGATTTACTGTCCATTACAGAGACTTGGTTAGGGCAAGAGGATTATGTTGGTTTAAATGAATCAACTCCCGCTGGTAATTTAAACTGTCAAAATCCCAGAAGTTCTGGTCATGGAGGAGGAGTAGCAACAATTTACCATTCCAAATTACCAGTAAATGTAAAGCAAAAAACATGATATAATTCCTTTGAGGGTCTGGTACTCAGTATTGGGCATTTTAGCAATTTTAGGTGAAACCCAATTTTATTTGCCATAGTTTATCGTCCTCCCTCAGCCTACTCAGAGTTGTTATCCGAATTTGCCGAATTCAAAGCGGATTTAGTGCTGAAATCAGATTAATAATCAGAATAATTATAGTAGGGGACTTTAATATACATGTAGACGTAGAAAGTGATTGCCTCAATATGGCATTTAATTCAATATTAGACTCGGTGGGGTTTTCTCAGAATGTAGAAAATTCTACCCATTATCTCCACCACATATTGGACCTTGTTCTGTCATATGGTAGAGAAATAAAAAATCTGGTAGTGTCTCCTCATAACCCTGTACTGTCATACCATTGTCTGTTAAACTTTGATTTTGCTATTTCTGACTATTTGGCTCCTAAATAAAAATATTACTACAGTAGATTCCTCTCAAATGATGTTGTTACCAAATTTAAGCAGATTGTTTCCTCTATGCCACGTGTCAACACCTTTTCCCACTCCTTTTGAACATTTTATTTTTGGTTTGTTTTTTTGTTGTGTTTTGAACTCTCTTTTTTCTTTCTTTAACAATGTTCAAATAAAAATCAATCAATCAATCAAAACACAATGGCGATAAGCTATGGAGATCTTGCTCCTTCTGTAATTGATAGCATGGTTGATAGTGTTACAGCTTCTCTGCATCAGACTCTAGACTTGGTGGCCCCTTTAAAAAAGAAAAAGTCTAATCAGAGATTTCTAACTCCTTGGTTCCACACAAAAACTCATAGCCTAAAACAGAAGACTTGTCAATTAGAAAGAAAACTGTGCTCCACTAAATTAGATGAAATCTATTTAGCTTGGAGAAATCATCTTCTAATTTACAAAAAATCTCTTAGGAAAGAGAGAACAAGCTATTTTTCCGCATTAATAGAAGAGAACAAGAATAATTCCAGGTTTCCTTTCACCACTGTAGCCAGGCTGACAAGAGTCAGGACTCTAACAATCCTAGTATTCCCTTAGAGTTTACTAGTCAGGACTTTATGAACTTTTTCAATAATAAAATTTCATCTATCAGAGATAAACTCATTCAGATTCTTCCCACCATTAACTTAAATACAGTAACTACTACAACTCCTTCAACTGATATCTGTTTGGATGAGTTTATTCCAATTGACTTTTTAGAAATAGATAAAATAATTTCCTCATCCAAGCCTTCAACTTGTCTTTTAACCCCTATTCCTGCCAGGTTATTTAAAGAAGTCTTCCCATTTATTGGTAGCTCTGTTCTTCAAATAATCAATTCTTCATTAACATTAGGCCATACACCACAGGCTTTCAAAACTGCTGTAATTAAACCCTTTCTTAAAAAGCCCACGATGGAGCCAGGAGTTTTAGCTAACTATTGACCAATCTTAAATCTGCCTTTCATTTCAAAAATCTTAGAAAGAGTTGTTGCTACACAATTATTTGACCACTTACAGGGAAATGGTTTATTTGAAGACTTTCAATCTGGGATCAGAATCCATCATAGAACTGCAACAGCTTTAGTTAAGGTCACTAACGACCTCCTTATCGCATCTGATAATGGACTTGTTTCTGTACTTGTCCTTTTAGACCTTAGTGCAGCTTTTGATACTATCGATCATAATATTTTACTTGATAGATAAGAACACAATGTTGGACTTAATGGAATTTCGTTGCAGTGGTTTAAATCTTATTTATCTGATAGGTTCCAGTTTGTTCATGTCAATAATGAGCTTTCTTCCAACTCAAAGCTCAGTCACGGAGTTCCACAGGGATCTGTGCTAGGCCCTACTCTTTTTAGTTTATATATGCTTCCGTTAGGCAACATTATTAGAAAGCACTGTATACATTTTCATTGTTATGCAGATGACACACAATTATACCTGTCAATGAAGCCAAGTTAGAGGCCTGTCATAAGGAAATCACAGCTTGGATGTCTTGTAATTTCCTGCTTTTAAATTCAGAAAGACTGAAGTCATTCTAGTTGGTCCAAAAAACCTTAGAAATACCTTTCTAAATCAAACTCATAGTTTGGATACGGTTACTCTTTCACTTGATAGTTCTGTGAGGAACCGTGGAGCTATTTTTGATCAAGATCTGTTTTTTAATTCACATATTAAAGTTATTTCAAAGACTGCCTTCTATCATTTGCGTAATATTGCCATGATTAGAAGTATCTTGTCTCAGAGTGATGCTGAGAAACTAATCCACATTTTTGTTAGCTCTAGATTAGATTACTAACTAACCTGCACTTATATAGTGCTTTTCTAGTCACAAAGACCACTCAAAGCGCTTTCACTGGTACTAACCCTCTATTCTAAGGGCCTATAGGAGACAGATATCTAGAGACAATTTAGAACAACCAATTAACCTAATGTTACACCCAGGAGGGGCGAAGGGGAGGAAGGATGAGTGAGCCAAGCTGTTAGACTTTGCAGCGGCTTTTTATTAACTTCTCAGCACACACGGCACGGCCCACACTTGCACAGCACATCGCTAGACACTATTTTCATAACACTGTCTCTGGAACATTCGCTGGAACACACGCTACTCTTCCTCTATTGTGCTCTAACACTATACAGTGTTTCATCACTACTGAGCGCCACCTCTGGCGTAGAAATGCTACTGCTTTCACTGACAGTTTATATCTAAACAGTGCATATTCATTCCTTCAATAACATTCCCCATAAATGATCCCATTTACCATTAATCATTAAATCATAGTCTATTAGGTACATTTATTAGGAATATTTGTATTTACCATTAGCATCTAATCCACACTGTTTTCTGAGGGTTTACTAGAGGTTGTCCAAAATTAACTTTTTCCTACACTCACCCCTCAAAAAGTTAATGTTGTCCCGACATTACACCTTTCTTAAAACTATTGTTTTTTTCTCTTTTCTTCTTTCAGTCCACATTTGGTAATCATGTATTACATGTAAGTAGGGTATCACTACACAGGAGTCAGAGTTCATTAAAGTCTATAAAGATGCGACTGGTAATTGTCCATAGTACAGCATGTATCTCCTATTCCATGCAATACATTTGCAGAAGAGGTCTTTGTGCACGATAACCTTCAACCGCTCCATCCATCATGGTGGGTATCTGCATCTTTCCTGAGAGTAAGGTTACTCAATCTAGTCATAGCCTACCAAATAAACCTTGGTGTGATGCCTGTGCCTTAGTAACACACTGCAAATCTCTTTTTTTGTGTTTTACTTTTTTTTTTCTTTTTTTTTTCCTTTTTTAATCAACCATCACAGTAACTACCAAGTTACTTTTCAAAACATTCATGTCTGAACAATGGTTATCTTTAGCTTCTACACCTTTGTTCTGGACAGATGAAGTGTAATGAAGTGCAAGGTTGGCCTAACTTATCATAAGTCAATCTCAATGGCTGTTTTCTTATTCTTGAAGGATACGTTTTAGCAGGAATCTCGTCAGGTCCCTCCTGGTCACTGGAACTGGACTCTGACACCTCATCACTCTGGTCCTGGTCTGCCTCAGCTGGATCTGGGACCACCGGATTGTCGACCTCTGGTGCCAGCTGCACCTGCGTGACGTCATCTGGGTCCTGGTCCTCATCCTCCGGAGTAGTGTCACTGTGCGGGTAGAACTCCGGTGCATCGGCTCTCAGTGGACGCTGCTCTTGATCCTTCCCAGCTCGTAATCCGATTATGGCATTCCAACCCTCTTCATCTTCATCATCCGTGTTGCTTTGTCTGTCCACATGCCTTTGTCTTTTAGAGTCTCTTTCTCTCATTTTCTTAGAGGCATGTTCCACTGTTTCCATGGGAAGAAAGTCACAGGGTAGCAAAAGGTTTCTGTGCATGATCCGAGTGCGTCCCTTGCAATTTTCAGGTCTGATTTCATATACTGGACTGTCTGGGTACTTCTTTTGGGTCACAACATACACCTGCAACTCTTTGCAACTCTTTTGCAACTTTTGCAACTCTTGTCCCCAGGGACAAGAGTTGCAAATTAGCTAATAGCTATACACTCTATGTGCAACACATCAGATTGATTGTCTTTGATTAATTGTCTATGTTTATTGCACTGTCCCTGTCAAATAAACTAATCTACTACTACTACCTTGTCTTCCCAGAATGATCTTAATTTTCCTGGCCCACCTTTTTCGGTCAAGTTTCGGACCAATACTCTGGATCCAGGGAGTAACTCAGCACCGTGAACCTTTTTATCATAAAGTGCTTTACTTCTCATCCCTTCTTTGTTTGCTGTTTTAGAAGCGAGTTTGTAAGCTTCAGTCATTGTAGCTCTCCACTTTTCAGCATAGTCCTGCTGAGAAACACTCTGCTCTCTTGTTGTGAGGCCAAACATCAGATCAATAGGCAACTTTGGACTACGGCCAAACAACAGAAAATATGGTGCGTACCCCGTAGCCTCACTACGCGTACAATTATAGGCATGAACCACTTTTGCCAGAGAGGACTTCCAGTCTTCCTTGGCTGCTTCGGGCAAATTTCTGAGCATTGCCAACAGTGTACGATTACATCGTTCCACCTGCCCATTCCCTTGGGGATGGTAGGGCGTTGTTCGGGACCCCTGCACACCACTGTACTCTTGGAGTTTTGCAAAAAGTTTATTTTGGAGCTCTCTACCCTGATCATGATGGAGTCGTGTGGGGAAGCCAAACTTGAGGGCAAAATCTCCAAAGATCTTCTCAGCAGCGGTGTGGGCAGCTTTGTTACGACAATGTTAAGCCTGGGCAAAACGAGTGAAATGGTCCATTACAACCAGGATATACTCATATCCTCCTTTGCACTTCTCCAAACGCAGGAAATCCACTCACACTAATTCAAATGGGTACGTAGTGACAATGTTAGTCAGTGGTGCCCTTGTTGTCTTATTGAGACGTTTGTTCTTCAAACAACTGCAAACTCTCGTGATGTAGTGCTCCACATCTCTTTGCATGTGGGCCCAATAAAAACGCTCTCTTATCAAGTTCATCACTCTCTCTACCCCTAAATGGCCCATGTTTTTGTGGAGCTCTTTGAACACGAGCTTGTGAAACTTTTGGGGTAGAAGTAGCTGGTCATGTGCTGCCGTTCTCCTGTAAAGCAGTCCATCATCTTCCAAGTACAGCTTGTGTTTTTGCCTGACTAAAGCTGCAATTTTACTGTTCTGCTGCTTTACACTTCTTGGCCACTGTTTTGACAACACATAGCGCAACACCTCTCCAATCACGGAGTCTTCTTCTTGAGCTCTTTTTAGATCAGTCTTTGATATCTCAGCTACAGAGCTGGCTTCTCGATCTGCTTCACTAATGAGAGTAGAAATGGTGACTGGGCAGAGCCATGGTTCATTTTCTTGTGACTTTACCTTGACTGCCTGTGTCACACAATTCATCACATCAGGATCAACATTCTGTGTACATTTGTTCATGTACTGCTCCATATCTAGGGGCATACGTGAAAGTCTGTCTGCATCTCTGTTTGCTTTTCCAGGGCGATACTTAATCACAAACTGGAAATCAGCTAGTTCTGCTACCCACCTCTGTGTGGTTGCATTTAACTTTGCGGTGGTGAGCACATACGTTAGGGGATTATTGTCCGTGTAGACAGTGAATGGTGGAGAATAGTACAGATAATCCCAAAACCTCTCACAGATGGCCCACTTCATGGCGAGAAACTCCAGCTTCCCTGAATGAAGGTGGTAGTTCTTCTCTGGATTTGACAGTGTCCTGGAGCCATACGCTATCACCACCAGTTTGTCTTGTTGTCGCTGGTATAACACCGCTCCAAGCCCCTCCTGTGAAGCGTCACAGTGCAAAATGAAGGGTTCCTCAAAGTTCGGGTAACCTAACACTGGGGGTTGGGTAAGAAGGTCAACAAGCTGACAAACTACTGCTTGATGCTCTGGGCGCCACCTGATCACATGGGATGAGGGTAAGTGGCCACCATCGTTCTTTTTGACATGTTTCTTTGAGTTTTTCTTTGCTTTGTCTGTGTGATCGTTAGCCAGAAGGTCGTAAAGAGGCTTTGCTATACGAGAGAAATTTGGAATATAGCTGCGGTAATATGAAATAAAACCTAGCAATTTCCTTAGCTCTCCAACAGTGGAAGGTTGCTGCTGTTTGAGTGTCTGCACTGGGGCAATGTCCGCAGGGTCCATGGTGTAACCCTGTCCTGTTACCATTTTACCAAGAAAACGTACCTGCTGCTTGAATAACTCACATTTCCAGGGAGTCAGCTTCACCCCATGGCTTTGATAGCGGTGCAGGACGCTTCTCAGGTCTCGCAAGTGATCTTCAAAAGTCTGTGAATGAACAAGGTTATCATTGAGGTAAGGCAGACAAATATCATCTCTCAACCCCCACAAGCACTCCTCCATAGATCTTTGGAATGCTGCTGGTGCTGAGGACAAACCAAATGGAATTCTTACCCACTCGAACAAACCCCAGGGAGTAATAAATGCAGTGAGGGGCCTACTTGATTCTTCCAGGAAACCCTGATGATACGCCTTCCCTTGGTCGAGGACTGAAAACCACACACTCCCATTTAGACTGTTTAGCATATCTTGTATGCGGGGAATTGGGTGTCTGTCTGGGATAGACTTCTTGTTCAACTCTCTAAAGTTGCAGCACAAACGCAGACCTCCATCTTTCTTTCGCACACAGACGATTGGACTGGAATACGATGACTTGGATTTGGTGATCCAGCCCCTGTTAAGCAGGTCTTCTAAATACTCCTTTACTTCTTTATGAAGTGGTTTGGGAACAGAAACATAAGTCTTTTTAACAGGATCGTGATCTTTGAGTCGGATCTTCAACTGTAAAGAGGGAATTGTCCCTACATCATATTCATCACGGGAAAACGCTTGCCGTTCCTCCCGTAGTAGCTGTTTTACTTGCTCTTGCTGTATGGGCGAGAGATGATCAAAGGGAACTGGAGGGTCCCACATGTCCATAGTCTCTTCGACAGCACAGTTCATCTTGGTCTCTTTATTTCTTCCTGTTTCACTCATCATCGGGTCAACGGTCGCTTGGTTTACAGCAGGGGGTCTAATATCTGCCGGATAAGCAGTTTTAACTCTCTGCGTTTCCCCCAAAATGGTCTTAGCGGGCAGCTGGATATCACGGGACGTACTGTTTGTTATAGGTATTTTGAACATAGATCACCTCCCTTTCCATAACTGCACCAACCCACTTTGCATCTGCAAACCCTCTGGTAACTGGGTGTACTGACTCGGCTCAAATAAGACGTCTTGTGTGTCTGGAAGTGAGCCTGCTCTGACAAAACCTTTAACTGTTTTGGTTTGGCCAGCAGGGATGGTAACCATCTCACTGCCAACTTTTACCATTCCTTCTCCTAACCTAGCCTCCTCACTTTGCATCACTTTCAAAAACACTTCTGTTTTCTTACAGTCAAATCAGAAGGCTGCGCTAACAGCTTCACTGATGGCACAAGGGGGTTTAATGCCCATCTTCAGGACATGGTCAATAACGTTGAACCCAATGATAGGCGGCTCTGCCACTCCGTCCTCCTTCACCACTAGCACAGGAACTAAGAGTTCCACCGATGGGCGACTAACTGTCGGCAGCTTAAATGTGACTTCGACCCACCCTGAAAATGGAATCGGTGTCTGGTTCACTGCCCTCCCATTCAGGATATTTGGACCCACCAACTCGGCTAAGTCTCTGACGGTGGTGTGTGGCAGGTGCTCCTGTCTCCAGGCGTCATTCATTAAACAAACCTGTGACCCTGTGTCCCACAATGCTTGTGTCTCCTTGTCATCGAGGAAGCAGGTGATGACATATTTTTTTCCAACCAAATTGAGTAACTGTAATTGGCAATTAGGGGACAGTAGATTAACACGGACCGTTTCTTCAGGAGGTGCCTCGGCCCTAGCTACCAGCCTTGCTTCCAACCTCCGAATACTGTCAGTGACTAGCTCATACAGTTCTTGTGTGTTAGCTTGTTCTGATGTGGTTCAGGTTCAGGTTACTTTATTTGTACCCGTAGGTAGATTTGTTTTGCAGTTGGTGACATCCATATTTACAAGCCACTAATTACATTCAACATAGACACAAACACAGGCACACATCTTACAAAACAGGTAAATATAAAATATGTACAATATAATTTTTATAGCTTGTTCAACTCTTTGACAGCAGCAGGGACAAAGCTGTTTTTGTAGCGCTGGGTTCTACTTTTTGGGACAGCAAACCTCCGTCTGGAGGGAAGAAGCTGAAAGTTGCAGTGCAAAGGGTGGGAGTCATCATTTAAAATCGAGTCGGCCATCCTCTGTACTTGTCTGGTGTACAGGGCTGTCAGACTCTGCTGTGACTCACCAAGCAAACGACTGGACCATCTGACTACCTGATCCAAGGATTTCCTCTGTTTCAGTTTTATCTGACCAAACCATGACATTAAAGAAAAGGATAAAACAGATTCAATAAAAGCCCGATAAAACATAGTCATTATGGTTCGGTCAATTTGGAAGCGTGCAAGTTTCCTCAAACAATGCAAATTTTGCTGACCCTTTTTGCACCCCCTTTCACAGTTCACCTCAAAGTTCAATCCACTATCAATAATCGTCCCAAGATATTTGTACGATTGTACACATTCGGTGGTCTGGCCTTTTAGTATGGTGACTTTGTGCCTGGGAGTTTTCCTCCTAAAGTCAATAATCATATCTTTCGTTTTTGTTGTATTCAGCTGCAGGTAGGAATCCTCACACCAGTGAACAAAGTCATCAACTACTGGGCCGTGGCCACTCTCACCATCCTGGAGGAGACTGACAATGACTGAGTCATCAGCATACTTTATAATGTGTCTGTTGTCATGTCTGCTCCGACACATGTTTGTGTACAGGATGAAGAGTAGTGGTGACAACACACACCCCTGAGGAGAGCCAGTAGAAGAGCACTTTAGGTCAGACAATGTGCCATTGACCCTTACTCTCTGCGTCCTGTTGGTTAAGAAATCCAGAATCCAGCTCACCAGATTATTGCTTAAATCAAATTGTTGCTGGAGCCTTTCAACTAAAATATGAGGTTGGATTGTATTAAAGGCAGAAGAGAAGTCCACAAATAAAAGCCTGGCGTGTGTCCCATTAAAATCCAGATGTTTAAAAAGCATGTCAAACAGAGTGACAGTGGCATCCTCCACTCCTCTGTGAGGCCTATAGGCAAACTGCAGAGGATCCAATGCATGTTCAGTCTGCCTTAGGACCTCACATCTGACCAGTTTTTCAAAAATTTTCATTAAAATTGAAGTCAAAGCAACTGGTCTAAAGTCATTTACCGTTTTAGGACAGCTGGATTTTGGAACGGGAACAACCACGGCATCTTTCCAGATCTTAGGCACATGTTGTGTCTGTAAGGACTTATTGAAAATGTAATGAAATATAAGACTCAGTTCATGTGCACAGGACTTTACCAGGCGTCCACATATATTTTCAGGGCCCTGACTTTTGTTCACTTTTACAGCACAGAACTCCCTTTCAACATCCTGCATCTCAATATTAAAGTGCTGATTGTCTTTGAGTTTCTGTTTCAAATCTTGGATTTCTGTGCTAAAATCAAAGGAGTCAAAACGACCATAAAAACAATTAAGAGCATTAGCCAGCTCTGTGTCTGAACTAAAACCATCTAAAAACACACGATTACTGCGCTCTGTGCTCTGAAGGCCTGCAATAGTTTTCATACTGGCCCAGGCCGAACCCAGTTTATTTACTGCCATCTTGCTTTCCAACTCTGATTTATAATTCTGTTTTGCTCTTAAAATTTCGGCCTTCAGCTCCTTGGTGGCAACCTGTAGCTCAGAAACAGACCCCTGTTTAAAGGCAAGAGCTTTCCTCTGTAAGCAGGATTTAACTGATTTAGTAACCCATGGTTTGTTGTTGGGGTATATTTTGACACGTTTACGTGGAACAATCTTATTTTGACAGTAAGCCATGTATGAGCATGTGAGCTCAGCCAGAGAGTCCAAGTCATCCCCGCAGGCCATTATGAACATCTTCCAGTCTGTACAGTCAAAGCATTCCTGGAGGCTGTGCTCTGAATCTTCTGTCCACACATCAGAAGATTCAGAGCACAGCCTCCAGTCATCCGTGGTTGCGACAGTATTGGCTGCCGTGTCTACTTGCCGTCCTCCTACCGAGTCTACTCCCTATCCGACATTCCCTTGACATGTGGCCGCTGACTCCACACCTGAAGCAGTGGTTGCATTGATCGCCATTGCTGGTGGACTGACATCTCTTGCAGCCACGTGTCCTCCTGGCTCTTTGAGCGCGAGGTGCTCTGGGAGACTCACGTATGGCCTTTTTGATCTCCTCCATGTCACTCTTCAGCTGCGTGACTATGTCCAGGAGCTCAGATTCCGTACGGGTCACTGTGCTTTGGGACTTAAGGATTTTTCCTTTTGTCGATGGTAGGGGGCGCTCTTGGCCATCCACTTCTCTCTCTGTTGCATACTGACCCGTTAGGTTTTCCACTCGGCATTCTCGAACTTTTGGTTCTTTAATGTGCCTTTTAAATTTTTGGTGCTGTTCCCATTCAAGACTGGCTGCTGCATTCGTCTTTGAAATCAGTAGCTCGTCGGTGACGGCAGGATCCTCCAAATAACGCTTCAGTTGATACTTCACATCAGCACTGATCAGTCCTGTTTCCACCGCCCTCAGAAACTTCCTCTGAATAAGATCAGAACTAAACTGCTCTTCCGTGCCAGGCTCTCTGGATGCTGCTAAAAGTCTTTCCTTTAGCTCAATGGCATGAAACAGGAAGTTCTGAGGTGACTCATTACTGTCTTGTGTGAGGTTTATCAGACGATGATACAAGTCAGTGGAACTATCCTCTTTATAATGTCCTCGCAGGATTATGCGCAGCTGTAGCAGTGTGAGATCTGACTTAATCTCCAGCATAGCGCACAAACTCAATCCAGGACTCACTGCTCTGACAACAGCCTCAATTATCTCAGCCTCACTGTGCTTTTTCTTTAAGCCCATATCAATCTGGTGAGTGAGATTGGAATAAGACAACTTGTCTTTTTGGCCCCTCTCCCCTATCTGCCCATTTATCTTAAACTCCTGTTTAATGATCACTTCTGGCAGTAGGGGCGCTGCAGGGACCGCGGGCTGTATCACAAAATGGCGGCTCTGTGGCAGCGCGGCCTCGGGCTGTGTCACAAAATGGCGGCTCGGTGGCTGCGCGGCCTCGTCATCCGTCAGCCTTATTATTTCCTCTTCAACCCTTTTAGCTGAATCAATGATACTTCCATATAGAGCAGCATACTGGCTCTGTAAACTGGCGAGTGCCTCCGCCTCGCGGCTCGTGCCGGCCGCTGCCGCTGCCTGCGTCAACGGTTCACTTAGCTTAGCTTCGTTAGCAGATGCTATTAGCTTTAGCAGAAACTCGCGGACTACATCCTCCTCTTCGCGTTCAATGGCTTTCTCCACCTCCTCGATTAACAGTCGTATCAGCGTGTACTTCTTAGACGGTTCGGCTGGGCTTATCTTTGCAAATAAACAGACCTCATTTAGCTGCTCGGCCCGTAACGGCACCAAGGCCTCGCTTAGCTTATCTTGTAGCTGCTCCAGCTCCATCATTACGGCCTCTTGGGTTTTTTTTTATTTGCACTCACTCACCGTCTCAGACACGACTGAACCATCCTCTGCTACCAAGTTTTGTTACACCCAGGAGGGGCGAAGGGGAGGAAGGATGAGTGAGCCAAGCTGTTAGACTTTGCAGTGGCTTTTTATTAACTTCTCAGCACACACGGCACGGCCCACACTTACACAGCACATCGCTAGACACTATTTTCATAACACTGTCTCTGGAACATTCGCTGGAACACACGCTACTCTTCCTCTATTGTGCTCTAACACTATACAGTGCTTCATCACTACTGAGCGCCACCTCTGGCGTAGAAACGCTACTGCTTTCACTGACAGTTTATATCTAAACAGTGCATATTCATTCCTTCAATAACATTCCCCATAAATGATCCCATTTACCATTAATCATTAAATCATAGTCTATTAGGTACATTTATTAGGAATATTTGTATTTGCCATTAGCATCTAATCCACACTGTTTTCTGAGGGTTTACTAGAGGTTGTCCAAAATTAACTTTTTCCTACACTAACATGCATGTCTTTGGATTGTGGGAGGAAACCGGAGCCCCAGGAGTAAACCCACACAGCACAGGGAGAACATGCAAACTCCACACAGAAACATTCCAACCCTGCCAGCCTGGGGATTCGAACCAGGAACCTTCTAGCAGTAAGGCAACAGTGCTAACCACTGCACCACCGTGCTGCCCACTGTGAGTGGGTAGAATTATTCACTTGGTTATTAATTATTCAGTATGAGTCAGAGGCAGGAAGAGACTTTGGCCCTAACAGCCATTTATGGTGAGTGCTTCAGTGAGCGCATTGCTAATGCATTCTTTATTCAGAATTAATTCATTACTCAGAATGGGCAATGCTGCCCATTCTGAATAATGGGCAGCATTATTGTAACTCTTGATTATCAGGTTGTCCTAAAAAAAAAAAATTTAAAAAGTCTTCAGCTGATCCAAAATGCTGCAGCAAGAGTTTTAACAGGTACTAGAAAGAAAGATCATATCTCTCCGGTTCTGGCCTCCCTTCATTGGCTTCCCATAGAGTTTAGAATTAAGTTTGAAATCCTTCTTCTCACTTACAAAGCTCTTAATAATCAGGCCCCTTTTTATATTAAAGATCTGATATTACCTTATCATACTAACAGAGCACTACGCTCCCAAAATGCTGGATTACTTGAAATACCTAGAATCTCTAAAAGTACAATTGGAGGAAGAGTCTTCCATTATCAAGCTCCTGTCCTGTGGAACCAGCTGCCAATCTGGATTTGGGAGTCAGACTCGATCTCTGCTTTTAAGAATAGGGTTAAAACCTTCTTTTTAATGTAGCCTATAATTAGGGCGGGATCATGTGCTCCTGAACCCTCCCTTAGTTATGCTGCTAATAGGTTTAGACAGCCAGGGGGCCTCCAACAATGCACTGGGCTTCACTCCTTTCTTCACTCTCAATGAAATATTTTTGCTGGTCATTAACATCTGTTTGTTCTCTCCCATAGATTGAGTCACGTGTTATGTCAGTAACGATAATCAGAGTCAACCTTATGCTATGCAGCGAACTGAACCTTTATTGAATACACCACAGAACTATATACAGTGGCCGCGCCCGCCTTACCTCACGCCAGGGGCGGGTACGGCAAGCCCCATGAGCCACACACTGTCACCACACTCACTACACAATATCTCCATTGTGCTGTTTGCTATCTACATGTCTGTTCTTTTCATCTTCTCTATCCCCTCACCCCCCAGCCAGTCACAGCAGATTACTGCCCCTCCCTGAGCCTGGTTCTGCTGGTGGTTTCTTCCTGTTAAAAGGGAGATTTTCCTCTCCACCATCGCCAAGTGCTTGCTCACAGAGGATCGCCTGATTGATGGGGTCTTTCTTCAATTGTGGGGGTTTCCCCTACATTTGAAAGTGCTATGAGATGACTGTTGTTGTGAAATGGCGCTATATAAATAAAGTTGAATAGAATTGAATTTGATTGACATTAATGAGCGCAGCTGTACAGCAGTCTGACAAATTGGACTTTTTCAGCCCTGAGCACCGTGAGAAAATGAGACCACTGCTCAAAGCGTTTCAGCACCGAGGGTGCTCAGCACTGTAAATGCTGGACTACATAGAGAATGAATAGAAAATAGTCACCCACAGCAGGAAAAATGAGTTTTGTGGACATGCAGCCCTAACACTTTTTCTGTAGTGTTTGGCTTTCAGGATGCCGAGGTGCATGGCCCTATGGCATGACCACGCACGTAACTGAGTGGACATGTTTGAAAGGGGCAGTACATGAAAAGTGCCAGATTAATATATAAAATAATCTTCATAAAGTTCCAGCATCAACATTGTGATCCGAATCACCACAAAAATATAATCATCTGTTTATCTGTAACACACCTTTCCTGAAAATTTCATCAAAATCCTTTCTTAACCTTTTGTTATGTTGCTAACAGACAAACCAACCAACGCCACTGAAAACATTACCTCTGTCCTCCCTTGGTGGAGGTAATGAGAGTATAAGGAAACATAAAAAAAAAAAAGAATCTGTTCCTTGTGCCATTACACACCTTTCCTGAAAATTTCATCAAAATCCATTAATAACTTTTTGAGCTATGTTGGTAACAGACCAACCAATAAACCAACCAACCAACCAACAGACAAACTAACCAACGCAACTCAAAACATTACCGCCGTCATCCCTTGGGGGAGGTAGCTAGTGCAAATGCATGGAAAAGAACATTAAAACATGTTAATTTAAACTTTCTAACAAAAACCTTGGGGTCCAGCTGGATCCCATTTTTTAAGATGATGCAATTAAAATTTACAAATTGCTAAAACTATTAGTGAAAATTGCTCACTGGGGAAGTTGCAACATAAAATAATATATTTTCATAAAATTAGATGGTAATTTCTCAACTTTTTGACGCTCCATTTACCACGATAGAGCTTACTTTGGTACCTTGCCATCTTATTTGCTCAGACATCATAAACTAAACAAAGGAGACATATTTTGCAGCATAAGTAGAACCCACTGGTTATAAACTTCACCAAAGAATTGTTGTATCATATTTAGATGCATACATATTAATTTTTCCCTCCATAAAATGAGTGTGGTCCAACCAGACTCCAATTGTATTTTTTTTTTTTATTGAGACAATTTATCACTGTGTACATCAAATTTAAATTGACCAATATGTCATACACATGTAGACTGACAACTACCTGAAAGGAAAGATTGTTAGCATTACTCTTTGAAAAAATATCAACAAATAAACACATCTGGGGTCCAGTTGGACGCCAGATGTCCTGATTAGGGTTAACTGATAAGGGTTAACTTTTTAATCTTTATATGTTACCACTTGGGGATGTTATCAGGAGACATAGCTATGCTGATGATATACAGCTGTACATTGACACGTCTCCTGATGACACAAAATCAATTAATGCCCTTTTGAACTGTATTTTAGATATAAAGTCATCGATGGCAGAGAACTTCCTTCAGCTCAACTAGCACAAAACAAAAGTTTCAATAATTGGTCCTGAAGACAAGACCGGGAAACTTTTAGGCAAATTGCTAGGTCTAAAACCTACACATTATGTCAACAGCCTGGGCATTTATTCTAGATTCTGACTTTAATTTTATTTCACACATTAAAAATACAACAAAAATCAGATTTTACCATCTTCAGAATATAGCCAGAGTCCGCCCTTTTCTCTCTCTTGCCAGCATGGAGGTCTTGATGCATGCTTTTATTACTAGTCATACAGACTATTGTAATGCCCTGCTCTCTGGTCTTTCCCCAAAAAGGATATCACATCTCCAACTGCTCCAAAATTCAGCTGCACAAGTGCTGACGAGGACCAGGGGGCAGGCACGTATTAAACCAGTTTTAGAATTGCTGCATTGGCTCCCCGTGAATTTTAGTATTGATTTTAAGGTTCTCTTAGTAATTTTTAAATGCCTCAGCGGTCTTGGGCCTTCTTGTCTCTCTGAGCTGCTTTTATCTTATGAGCCCTTGTGGACCCTGAGGTCCTCTGGTACCGACCTTTTAAAGGTTCCCAAAGTCAAGATCAAGACCTTTGGTGAAGCCTCCTTTCATTATTATGGTCCTTGTATGTGGAACAGCCTGCCAGAGAGCCTTAGGGCTGCAGAGTCAATAGATGTTTTTAAGAACAGGCTCAAGATCCACCTTTTTAATTTGGCTTTTAATAAACCTGTTTAACTATTATTGAAGTAATCATTTATGTTCCAGATATACTTATCTGCCAGGAGGTCTTTGGTGGACTTTTGCCTGCATTGGGACACGCACTACATAGAGAGCAGAGTTAAACAAACCTATTGTCTGGTCAGTCACTTCAACAGATACTGGAGTCAGTTTGTCTTGGCCTGTCCTTGCCACTGATAATACCTCTATGTGCCAAGAATGTGCCGCTAGTCCAGCAAAAGCTAGCGGTACTCAAATACTTTGCAAGCAGTTTCATGAAATGGTCCGTCAGAAAACAACTCATACCGGCTCGGACGTCGCGCGGGTTAACAAGGTCAGGAGTTCCTGGCAGCGGAAGGTGAAGGACAGAGCTTCATGGAGGAATCTGATCAGACCTAAATGAAAGTCACTGTTGCACCCGACAGACTGCTATGATGATGATGTTTATGTTCTTCATGGCACCAATTTTTTAGATTTTCTCATCCTTTCTTATTGATGTGTTTTAGTTCAGTTTTTAAGTATAGGTTTTTTGTTCCTCTTGTTTTATGTGCTCTTAGTTTCATTCTGTACCTTTTTAAATTTGGCTTTTAACAAACCTGTTTAACTATTATTGAAGTAGTCATTTATTTTCCATTGTTTATGTTCTTAGCTCCATTTTGTTTTAGATTTTCTTATTTTGATGTTTTTTTTAGCTCAGTTTATAAGTATGGGTTTTTAGTTCCCTTTGTTTTATGTGTTCTTAGTTTTATCTTGTATTTTAAGTGTTTTAGCTCCAGTGTTTCCTTAGTGGAGACCCTCATGCCGGATGCTGCTTGGCCCATCTGCAGGGGTGTTGGTCTCGTGGGTCGCTCTAGCTTGCGTGGGTGGGGGGTTTATGCCACAGCCTACAGCTGTGGCGAGGGCCCCGGCCTGTGCTGGTTGGGGTGGCGTCTGTGGCGTGCCCTATGGTTATGGGCTGTGTGATCTCCCAGCATGGGAGGCTCTATAGGATGGTTGCTCCTTCACATGGTGCCTCGGTGCCGAGCAATGTCTCTTATTTTATATGTGTGTAAGAAAAGTAGGGGGTTGTGTATGTGCCCGTGTGTGTGTGTGCATGTTTGTGTTTTGTGGGTATGTTTATGCGAGGGTTGGAAGGGGTGGGGATGTATTGTGTAAATATATGTCACTAAATGTGTCTACTGTTTTTATCTATGTAAAGCATTTTGCGCAGCATCTAATGTTTGAAAAGTGCTATACAAATAAAGTTTGACTGATTGATTGATTTAGGAAGGGAAGGAAGGAATGTTCGGGCACGTCCCACTGGGAGGACACCCCGGGGTAGACCCAGGACTTGCTGGAGAAACTATGTCTCCCAGCTGGTCTGGGAATGCTTTGATATCCTCTCTAGAGAGCTGGAGCAGGTGGCTGGGCAGAGGGAAGTCTGGGCTTCTCTGCTTGAACTGCTGCCTCTGTGACCTGGACCTCCAGAAAAGCGGTAGAAGATGGATGGATGGATGGATGATTGATTGACTGAAGTCTTAACCAAGTCAAATGCTACTGAGATCCGGTTATTGACTCGGCTATTGCAAAATATTCCACTTCTTTGCCTTTAAAAACCCTTGGGTTGTTTTTTTCAGTATGTTTTGGGTCATTGTCCATCTGTACTGTGAAGCACCATCCAGTCAGCTTTGCTGCATTTGGCTGAATCTGAGCAGTCAGTATATCCCTATACACTTCCGGCTTTCAGAGAGAGCAGACGCTTTTTCTCTCCTCTCCTCTTCTCCTCCCTGATACTATTCCCTGCTTGCGATGTCTGTGTTTTTCGCTCTTCTTCTGGCTGAATCTTAATCCAAACGGAAATTATGGATCTGGAAAAGTGGCTTATATGCGATTGTCACCACTTTAAAAGAAGAAGATCGGGTCAGGGGGAACCCAAGGGGAAGACTCATGGACATTGGAACTCGTGTCTGTATGATTCGACTGGAGATGCAGAAGACATCTATTGGCTATGATCACAGGACTTCTATTTTTGGCTTTGGAGTTTCCTGATGTTTCAGAAATTGAGGAAGGTGGAGAGCTGTTCAAAATGCGGACCCAGGCAAGCTCCTTCACCAATTCGACCAGTTGGGGAGTGCACGAGGCAGCATGGTGAACTGAATGGTAATTGATTCAGATGGTGGAATACATCTTGAAGTCACTAGTGCTCTCCAGAGAATGTTTTTTAAGCCTGTATGGAAATTATGAAGCACAGAATCACATGAGAGAGGAAAATTCTATTCTCTGAGTGCACTGTGCAGATTTGACCTTGTTTTTTTGGGTGCCCTGTTTACATTCCTCCTCGATGAAGATAAGGCTGAAGAAGTGGCTAACCCAAACAATCGACAATTGCTGTTGTTTCAGCAGACCGAGCTCCAAGGACAGCGTTACCATGTGTTTGGACTATAGAACACATGACTGAATAATATCTATCCGTTGCCAGAGGGTGCCCTCTGCTGTTCACTAGCAATGACACACCTACACTACACACTGCATACAACATCACATGACTGATGCATGTACACTGACACAAATACACACATACTGTCTCTCTCAACTCTTTGTAATGTGTGATCTATTGTCTGCTAATTGTGCATAGAGGGTTTTTTCTTCTGTGTAATCACAATTTGGCTCATTTGAGCTTATATGAGCTTATATGAGCGTTATTCTGATAACTATGTTTTTTTCTCTCTTCCTATTGTGTTTTCCCTGATCCTGACCCTTGCCCTCTTTACCCTCCTGTTCGACTGGCGCCTTCGGGCTGCCGCGGCTATGGGATGCGCTTATAGAGCACGCCCAATGTCAAGTCAAATTTCAGTTCTCCTGTATGTATTGCACGTATGGTAGTATTGACAATAAACCTTTCATTCATTCACTATACAATGGCTGCAATTGCTAAACCCTAAGTCCAGTTTGGATGTAAATATCCTCAGATTAAATGTGGAGAATCTGGACTTTAAGCCCATATTGATTATTGTCACCATGGGTTGAGATGCCGTCTCGGCACTGAGCCCATGTTTTCCCTCATCCCTGCCTCCCATTGAGCAGCGTCTCAGCTGGCCCCCAGCTGGCAGCATTATGGACGGCTGGGGCCAATTAGTCTTCATCAGCTGGGGCGCTGCCAATGAGGATAAATAGGAGCAGCCTCGATGACTCGGGGCTGCGACATAAGCACTGCTAGGCTGAAGCCCCTTCGTCTGGTGTCAGCCTCTACTCCCCTTGCAGCATTCCGGTGTTTGTATCCCGCTGTGAGTATGCACGTCTTGTTACCCCCACGTCCGGTACGAGCTACCTACCCCTGCGCTGTGCAGCCTGAGAATGTACGTCTGTATGAGTGTCTGTGCTCTCCTCATCCCTTATCCCTTACCCAGAATAAAACATCTCGACTCACTGGCTTGTCCCTGGCTCTGATTGCCCGGCTCCCTAGAGCCGGATATGACAGTATGTCGCAGCCAGAAGAGTTGCCGGCGGCCGTGAGTCGCTGTGGAAATGTACCTTTCTGTCCGGGTGTCAGCGCTGCTAGCATGCCGTTTCCCAGGAGTCACTTCCGGCGCCAGGGCGACGAGCTGAGGTCCATCTCGGAGGCTGTCGACGGGACGTTCTTCACCCTGCACGACGCCTCCAACGCGAGACGCTGGCATCCGGGCCGTGCTGAGGAACTCCTGGACTGTCACCCTCACTCTCTGTACCATCTGGAGGACAGTGCCAGGATAGACGCTGCAGGTACACAGCAAGAGAAGCTCCACGGGGTGGATGGAAATCCCGGCAGGGAGTCGAAGTGGGCGACGTCTTTCCCCGCTTCGGAGTCCCGTTCCTGCCACTATTCCAGTCCGGGAGTTCGCGCCAACCAGAGGACTTCCCCCGACCTGCGTCACGTCACTCGGGATTCCCTTCAAGGAGCCGCAGCTGACAGCAGTTATGTCCGGGGTCGAGTGGCTGTCGCGAGCTCTACTGTGTTTCCTGTCACCACCTTCAGGCATGTGGCGGCGGCAGTGAGATTGATGGTGAGGACTTCAGGGCTACGAAGCTTTCCCGTGCTCGACGCCTCCCTCGTCTCGATCTCCGATCTGGAGCGGCGAATCCTGGGTTTCCCCCTCGCTTCGTCCCCTGGGAGTAGTCGTCGTCACATCGCCGAGTCACCTCTGCACGAACCTCGTCCGGATCCAGTTCTGGGTCATCGTCAGGACCGTTCCTCCCACGCAGCTGTCATCCCTTCGCCTCGTCAGTGTGGAGATTCTACAGCCTCGTCCCCTGAGCCTCGTTCCCCCGCTGTCATTCCTGGACATTCGGGCTGGCTCACCCCGGCTGTTTCCCCCTCCTCCTCGACGCGCTTCCTGACCGCTGTGTGTGCCTGGAATCCCGGCCTGGTGAGCTCTCTGCTGGAGACAACGCGAGCGATCCTCAGACGAATTCCCGGGGGGTCCTCCGTTATCGCCGGGCGGGGAGAGGAAGAAGCAGAATCCACGACAGCAGGCGATACTCAACCTCCAGGGGGCAGGCAAGTCATTGTTTTTTCACACCTGCTTAATGATTTGCTCTGTCACATCCCTGGAGGAGAAGTTCAGGGTTCGCAGCTCCCTGAACTCTCCCCACCTGCTGTAACCTGTATGCCTAATCCCGCATCCTCTGTGTCTCTCTCCGCCGAGCGGTCCCCGGCTCCGGGTCAACGTGGTGGGATATGGAGAGGGCCTGTGGTTCCGCAGCTACATTGCGGACGGAGGAGGGGGACTGACTGCTGCGTGGAGTCTACGCTGACGACTGAGCGTCCCTGGGTCTCCACGGAGGAGCGGTTCGGTCCAGCGGGACGAGATTCTTCTGGCTTCACGCCGAGTGGGTCGTCGGCGGGGTTACCTGAGCTGGAGGGATCTCAAGCTGCGCTGACCATCGTGCTGGCTGCGGGGCCCGACGCGGCTAGATGGGAGCCTGACAACGACCTCCTGACGACGGATCCTGGATCTTCGCAGTCCTGGACGGCGTCAGAACCCGAGATCAGGCGAGTGCTCTCCTTTCTTTTCTCTCTTTTTATCTTTGAGCACTTCAGCCTATCTCCAGGGGAGACGAGCAGGGTGCAGCCGCCCGCTGCGTCTGAGCTCGTCTCGCCGGGTTCTGGCGCTGCCGGTGATCCTGATCCCGGTTCTGTTTTCTCTTCTGAGCCTTCTTCCAGGGTCACCGGCGAGGAGTTGCTGTTCCTCGTGGTGCTGGAGGGTCCGGGTTCAACGTTGGAGGTCGGTTCTGGTGCAGTGTCCAACGTGGGTTCGCCCGAGACCCAATCGGGGTCCAACGTGGGTTCGCCTGAGGCCCGATCGGGGTCCGACGTGGGTGCTGCCCCAGTGTTGTCCAGGTCCGGTGAGGAGGTGGCCGTTTCCCTGAGGCCCGCCGCCCTCGTCATCGGCTCTCCCCTGAGCCTCTTCCACCGGGATCCGCTCTGACCCTTCGTCCGTCTCAACGGTCCTGGTGGTTGAGTGATGCGGGTCGACGACCCGACCCGCAAAACTTTCGGTTCGGCGATCTGGTTTCCCCCCACTGGTCTGTGTTTGCCTTTGGGCGGCCTGGTTCGGCAGTCGTTGGACTGGATTCCTGGGATCTGGGTCCAGAGTTCGCCGTCCGAACATTTCTCTTCCCCTGATTCGCCAGCTGGACAATGGGCGGGGAGACCTCCGGAGCCATCTCGGCTATTTTTGGACTCTGCCTGCCATACACCTCGGGTGTCACTTTTTCTTTTATCGTTATTAAGGTCACTTGGGTGTAATGTCTGTCCTGTTGGTGGATGTGTATTTATAGTGCTGTGCGTTTTCCTTCCCTCGTACCCAGCATTTTATTTTTTGTACCATGTTTTTAGTCTCGTTTTTGCATTGTAGAGTTATGTTTTGTTCCCTTTCAGACCATACTCTGCAGTTGCCCATTCATTCCAGTCACTTTCATTTCTTTAGGTGACTGTGGGTATTTATATATTCATGTGTGTGGGTTTTTCTTTGCCTGCACTCAGTATTTCTTTTTTATGCCCTGTTGGTTCATTATAGAGTCATGTGCCTTGTTTTCCGTAACACCATGCTCTGTAATTGTCCATTTGTTCCAGTCACCTTCACTTTTCTTGGTGACTGTGTGTATGTACTTATATTGGTGCTGTGTATTGTGTTTTCCCTTTATTTGACCATACTCAGCATTTTTTGCCCTGTACCTTTTTGGTGGTTCTTTTTTTTTCTTGCTCTGGGTCACGCATGGTTGGTACTCTCTGGGTAGTATGTAACCGGCGTGCTGACCCAGTTCTTCTCCCCATCTGTACCTGGGTTAATTATTCTGTTTTGTCAGTATTGTATTTGGGTTTTTCTTTCCCGCTACCCTACATTGCCCCATTGGTGTTGTCCTTCCCTTGGCTTCTTCCCCTCCGGTCCGCCTCCCTTCCTCCCACCCTAGGTGGGGGGGGGGGGGCTGGGATGTTCCTGGTCGTTCAGGAGCCCGACCTTGAGGGAGGGGCTCTGTCACCATGGGTTGAGATGCCGTCTCGGCACTGAGCCCATGTTTTCCCTCATCCCTGCCTCCCATTGAGCAGCGTCTCAGCTGGCCCCCAGCTGGCAGCATTATGGACGGCTGGGGCCAATTAGTCTTCATCAGCTGGGGCGCTGCCAATGAGGATAAATAGGAGCAGCCTCGATGACTCGGGGCTGCGACATAAGCACTGCTAGGCTGAAGCCCCTTCGTCTGGTGTCAGCCTCTACTCCCCTTGCAGCATTCCGGTGTTTGTATCCCGCTGTGAGTATGCACGTCTTGTTACCCCCACGTCCGGTACGAGCTACCTACCCCTGCGCTGTGCAGCCTGAGAATGTACGTCTGTATGAGTGTCTGTGCTCTCCTCATCCCTTATCCCTTACCCAGAATAAAACATCTCGACTCACTGGCTTGTCCCTGGCTCTGATTGCCCGGCTCCCTAGAGCCGGATATGACAATTATATACTGTAACTGTATTGTCATGGTTGCCCCACCGGGGCGTTAAGGAGAAAGACTCATTCTCAGGGCAAAGTGTACCCATACTTTATTCAAAAATAAATGCAGCGCGAGCCATGAAAACACTAAATGAGGCCTAAGCGGCGGCGACAACAACTTACAACGGCTGGGGAACACCCAGAGAGTGATGAGGAGTGGAGTGATGACACCGGAATCGACGAGGACACCGTACTGAAGGTAAGGAGCAGTGTCCATAAATAAGAGTGGTGATAATTAACCAAATCAGGAACAGCTGTGAACAATAATTAAAGCGGAGGGATGAACTGGGATGAGTTATGGGGAGAAAACAAAAGCACTGTCACAATAGCAGCCAACTCAGAAAGAATGGTGAACAGGAAGAAATATCAAACATGTCAACCTTACTGAGAATTTAGTCTACAAATGATGATAAAGAAAACTAAGGTAGAACAAATTAAGAGCGAGGCCGTGGGCACAGCATAAGTCATGATCACGACATGTATCTTTACTATGTTTTGGTAAATGGCTTAAACGATAAAACTTGTCAGTGTCCCAGTATACATATACCTAACTGTAATAGAGTGGTTAATGACATCACTGTTTTACTCAGTTTTCCTACCTCCCAATAAAGAAAAATCTTGTTCCTTCCTTTTTTGTGCAAGAAATAAACCTTTGTGTAAATCTGAGTACACATTTCAAGAATATTTTAACTGTTAAAATCACTAAAAGTTGCCACAATGATGTAATAATGATCCAGTGAAGGTCTGTGGGTGTTTCCTAGAAGAGGGACAACCGATTGGCTTCAATTCCTAGATAAAGTTATGCTGATGTAAACTGCATTTAAAGATATTGATGGCAATGGTGAACACTACTGAGATACTGAGGTTTGTAGTTTATATAATCATTATGAGCTGGTGGTGTCACGGGGTGGAAGTATTTTAGTGTTTTGAGGGTTTTATATAGTTTTGTGTTTGTGTTGCATGTTTTATAACTTTGCATGTTTTGTGGTTTTTAGGTTTGATCAGTGTGTTTTATTTGGTAATGTTGTCTGCTTCCGCCCTGTGCTTCCCCTAATTACTAATCAGCAGCACCTGTGTTGATTGGGGATGTGCAGCACCTGTGGCTGCATATCAGAAGTGGTCTGGCAGTCCGGAGGAGAGCTTTTTTGCCAGTAGGAAGGAGCCCTGCCTGAGGGAAGGTCTGGCTGGATGAGGCTCTGCTTGAGGAGAGAGACCTCCCTGAGGAGAGGACCCCAGATGAGGGCCCTGCCAGATGAGAGCTTTTACCACGAGGAAGGAACCCTACCTAGGGAACAGAGCCCTGGATGGGGGCCCTGCCAGGACGGGAATAGGCTGCTGTTCCCAGGAAGGTGGCTGAAGGAGAGCATGACTGAGGAGGAGGAACAGTAACGGCCAGGACCACCATGATGCCGGCATTTGGGGGAGGACACTTCTGTGTGGAGCAGTTGTGGGTGCTGCAGGTGAGGCAGAGTGAGGATGTCTGCTTGGCACGGTTACCAACTCCTCAGTAAGGAAAGTAGCTCTTGGCTGTCCTAAAAGTCAACAAAAGTTGTTAAATGACGGCATCACCTAATTTGCATAATTGGTCATTTGTATGTAATTGTAATGGACACTGTAGTAGAGAAGAATAATGTCACGGGAGAGACAAAGTGAGTGGAAAACACCCTAAATATGTTTAGAACTACAAATGAACTTTCTTCTGTTGATTCTTGGTTTGTTTTAACCCCTTGACGCCTGTTGTCGCGAATTCGCATCAAACCGCTTCCGCTCCAAATGCAACCAAAATACCATCTGTATTCCTCCACTTCCGGTTGGAGCACTTCCAACACATACCTAGGAACCTTTTGCAAGCATTAGTTTCTCGTAGGAACTTTCAGAGATGGAGCACCATCCATTTCCTGATTGCTAGGGTTAGGGTTAGGGTTATAGTTTGGCAGTCATGAGAGTTGAAAATACTGAAAATAACTTTGTTGCATAAATAAAAGACTCTTCATACTTGAGATGGGAACAGGTGCTTTTTTACCATTTTTTTACCTTTTTTTAACCATAGATGCCTGTTGTCGCTAATTTGCATCATACCTAAAATTATATCTATTTTATGTGCTATAGTCAAATTAACTTTCTCAACTTAATTTAGCATCTACTTGATCGCAAAAACACAAGTGATTTTTTTTTCATAATTGGAAATAAATTCAGGCGTTAAGGGGTTATATTTTGTCATTTAAACAGGCCATCACTAACTGACAGTGAAGAAACATTTGCATCCCACTCTGTAAAACAGGGCAGGTTGGGGGGGTGATTGCACATGTGCAATTCATCTGCAATCTGGACCTGAGTGGTGTGGATCTGCTCTCTGACTGCAGCTCAGCTGACTGCTGCACAGTGTTGTGTTGCTAGATATACAGTAGTTTTACGGCCTATACAATATACAATCCATCTTTTTAAAAAGGCCAAATATACAATAGTTTTTGCATTTCCATACACCCCCCTCCTCCCCCAAAAAAAGTTTTGATTTACGTGAAAAGCCACACATCACCAGAAACTGAAGCTTGCTCTTACTGATCAGCTCATATCTGGGCTGGCTGCTCCTCCCTGTCTGCCACTGCCAGTCAGTCACATCAGCAGCACTCAGCTCATGTTTCTTCATGATCCGAGTACTGCAACAAAAAATAAAAAGTTTGTTTTAAAATCTTTTTTTTGTCTTGATGTTCAAATAAAATCAATCAATCAAACATGAATTTGGACTCAGAGGGGAAAAAAAGAAGAGTCTGGCAGCACTGACACAGACGCTGGTAAGAAAACAAAGCAACCCTGCTGGGGCGTTTAAAGGATGGCTTCAACCTGTTGCTGGGAAGAAGGCTAAAGCACTTTGCCACTGCTGCAGCCAGATGAGACGTTTTGCCAGGAGGACGGAGCCCTGCCTGGGGGAAGGCCTTGCCAGATGAAGGCCTGCTTGGCGGAGAGCCCTGGATGGGGGCCCTGCCAGGACAGGAGGAGGCAGCTGGCCCCAGGAAGGTGGATGAAGGAGGGCATGACTGAGGAGGAGGAACAGTAACGGCTGTTACTGTTATGCTGGCATCGCCACCATGATGCCAGCATTTGGGAGAAGACGCTTCTGTGTGGAGCAGTTGCGGGTGGTGCAGGTGAAGGACAGCAAGAGGCATAGTGAGGAGCTCTGCCTGGGCTGTAAGTATCTGGTTCCCAGATAGCAGCACCCCATGATGATGATGATGTTTATGACGATAGAAATCTGGCTTTACTGCTGGAGAGTGTTTTACCTTGTAGAGGTTTCCTGAGGGAGTCGGTATTGTGGTGGCAGATGGAGCCTGGCATGGAAGAGTGGTTCCTCCTCCTCAGCTTTTCAGGACTTTTATAGTTTGTTTGCTCTCTACATGTCTGTTCTTTTCATCTTCTCTATCCCCTCACCCCCCGGCCAGTCGCAGCAGATGACTGCCCCTCCCTGAGCCTGGTTCTGCTGGAGGTTTCTTCCTGTTAAAAGGGAGTTTTTCCTCTCCACCGTCGCCAAGTGCTGCTCACAGGGGATCGCCTGATTGCTGGAGTCTTTCTGCAACTGTGGGGGTTCCCCCTACAGTTGATAGTGCTATGAGATGGCTGTTGTTGTGAAATGGCGCTATATAAATAAAGTTGAATTGAATTGAATTGTATTGTTTAGCCCACTTTTAGCTTTTTACCTTAAGTTTTTTTTAGTTAGTATTTTAATCTATTTTAGCTTAATTTAACTTAATTTCAATTCTTAAATTTTAGTTTAGGAATTAAAATTCTTGCTGGGTTCTTGCTGGGACGGTTTGTTGCTGATTGTGAAGCAGCTGAGATGAGAATCAGCACCTCCAAGTCCCAGTCCATGGTCTTAAGCCAGAAAAAGGTGGATTGTCCTCTCTGGGTTGGGGACAGGCTCCTGCCCCAAGTGGAAGAGTTTAAGTGTCTTGGGGTCTTATTCACAAGTGAGGGGAGAACGGAGCGAAAGATTGACAGACAGATCGGAGCAGCATTTGCAGTGATGCAGACGTTGTACCGGTCTGCTGTGGTGAAGAGGGAGCTGAGTTCTAAGGCAAAGCTGTCGATTTACTGGTCAATCTACATTCCTGCTCTCACCTATGGTCACAAGCTTTGGGTAATGACTGAAAGAATGAGATCACGGATACAAGTGGCTGAAATGAGCTTTCTCCGTAGGATTGCTGGACTCACCCTCAGAGATAGGGTGAGGAGCTCAGTCATCCGGGATGGGCTCAGAGTAGAACCGCTGCTCCTCCACATTGAAAGGAGTCAGTTGAGGTGGTTTGGACATCTGATTAGGATGCCTCCTTGACACCTCCCACTTGAGGTGTTTTGGGCACGCCCCACTGGGAGGAGACCCCGGGGCAGACCCAGGACTCGCTGGGGAGACTAAAGCCCCTTTTCCACTAGTCCCCACTTGGCAATACACGGTACGACTCGGCCCGGTTTGTAGCCTTTTCCATTATACCCAGCACCGGTTAACAGGTCCTATGTTCGTACCTATTCGAGGCCAGGGTACAACCGTGCTGAGTCAAGCTGAGATGTGATGTCAACAGACAGCGAGCCACTGATTGGTCAGGGCATAACGTCATGAAAGCGTCCGTCTTCTGTGGAATCTACACGACCGCCATTTGCAATATTTCACGGACTAAACTCGGTCACCGAGTAAATACGATATTAATAGAGATGGCATTGTAGGTTTCGCGGAAATCTACACCGTGGTCCAGCGAAGAGGTGCAGAGTTTTCTGTGCTTGGTGGCAGAACCACAGTGAGGGGAGCGACCCGCACTGATACAGATGGCAGCCCAGCATAGAACCGGACTACGAACAAGCTGAAGATGAACGTGAGAAAACCATCGATGGTGAGTGATTTGTAATATTGTGCATCTTTTTGCTTATTTATCCTGTTGGTGGTAAGCTCACTTTTTTTGAATGATACAGCGCCGTCGCTAGCTAGTAGCCAACTGCTGATTCGCGCTTGTTTTGTCCGAAGTATTCGCTTGTGAGAGTAAAACGATGAAATATGTTAATCCTGTTACGACCTGAGCACTGGGTTCTGTCCGCGCTCGGGCTACGCACAGCTCGCTGCCGGCCTTGACAGCTGTGGGTTGTATTCTGGCCTCACGGGGCTCTTATTGTGAAGGTGCTTGGTGGGGCTTCCACCTGTCAAGGTTGGTCAGCTGTCTGTCATCACTGCTCGTTAGTGTCTCCTTTATAAGGCGAGCACTGACGGCAGTTAAATTGCAGGAGTATCGTCAGATATCGTCAAACAATCCTCGTGAGGCCTCGTTAGACCTTCATGTCAGGTTCGTGTTCTTTCTCGTCTTGTCTTGTCATAGTTTAGCTCGTAGTGGCTGGGGTTAGCCCTACGAGCCCTTGTATCGCTTAGTGTGTGTTTTTGTCCTTAGCGGCTCAAAGCCTTGTGTCTTGTCTTATTTTATTAATAAATTACCATCATTGCAAAACTCACCGGTGGACTCTTGGCGTCTTATGGTGATCCGCGAGGGTCACCGCATGACAAATCCTGGTTAAAGTCCTGGTTTGTGTACGTGTTGCACTTTGGTACTGTGCACTAAGTTGTGTGTAATTTCTTTCTAGAATCTGTTTCCACATGCCAGGGGTCCGCCTCCCTCAGCATGTTGTGTTTATATTGTGGATACAGGTCAAGAGGACCCCAGGATCCGAAATCTCAACATATACAAGTGCATTATCAAACCAGTGATTTATAAAGTGATTCATATAATTTTCTAAAGAGTCAGAATAGACCCAAACACCTATTCTGTGGATTTTCCAAAAAAAAGTGTTGGAACAGTGTTTTCGTGCTGTTTCTGATCCACCATAAATCCCTGGATTGATAATGTACTTGTACATGTACAGAGTGGATCCCGCGGTGCTCACTGGTCAGGGAAACGAAGCATTTTTGTCACATCCCACCACTGACTTTCACAAGTATTTATTTATTTATTTATTTCATGACGACGTCTAACCAAGTGTTATCCAGCTGAGGTCAAAATTTTGTAACAATACCACAAAAAATGAATATATTACACAGCTTTGTTCTCAGGTAGTTCCCAGGCGTTTTTGAACTGTGCCAAATGGCACAGTTTGGAAAAACATCTGTAACTTTTGAATGATTCAATATAGAAGCTTCATCTTGGGCTCTAATGAAAGGTGACACTCAGGGCTGTGTGTGTGTCTGTGTGTGGGGGGGGGTTGTTTATTCATTCATTCATGAATGAATAAACAAACAAGCCCCCACACACAAAGAAGCATGCCACGTAAAAAATGTGTGGCTTTTTTTTACAAGAAAAAATAACCTACAGTGCACTAAAAATTATTCTAAAATATTTGTAATGTAGAAGATAACAACTCCCACCCCCCACCCCCCCGCTACAGAGGACGGACATCGGCCATCGCTACATGACGGAACAGTCATGTGGCGATGTGGCGACCGCGGCACACAGTCCCCGCGGTCCCCGCCCCACCCCTCCTCGCTACAGAAGAGTAGCGGGGGGGGGCGTTCACGGTCCGGACGCGGCACACGAACCGTGTACCGCGGCGCACAGTCCCCGCGGTCCCCGTGGTCCCTGCCCCCCCCCCCCCACCGCTACAGAAGAGTAGCGGGGGGGTGGCGTTCATGAAGTCCGCACAGACTTCGGACTTCGTGCGCCGCACAGTTGTAATTTACCGATCGGTCAAAAGTCATTTTTTATTACAATTTTCAGGGATAAAGAATAATTTAGCTTATAACACTTACCTGTTCACAACAGCATGTGGACGGTCTATGATGACCATGGAAGAGAATCCTAAACGTCTACTCTGCTGGGACAGCACCGCCTGTGGCTGAACAGGCCGATGTGTGAATGGCAGTCCCTGTCACACAGGTCGCACTTGTGGGTGGTCTCCGTGCTGCTGGGTCTGTGGTGGTTCTTCCTGCGGGTCCTTTTTTCATCTGCTGCAGCAGTCAGTCTCTCTTCACCCAGCCTTACACAAAACAGCTTTCGAACTTCTATGCTTCAATTGGCTGGCTGTATTTGCAGCCGTTGGTAGGTGGGTCCTTCTTGCTAGGTTTTCAGTCATTGGTTCTTCAAGGTTTCAGAAACCCAATTCAAGGCTCTTATTAGTCGAATGAGAGGTCAATCACATCTAAACCAATCAAAGCACTCCTTTGGCTTTCTGTTCGCGGCTGTGTCTGTAGTGGAAGAACGGAAATGCAGCTTTTTTCTTCAGTGCCTCCTAGGACGCAGCGCCCTGGTGCGCACTCGTGCGCTCTAGGACGCAGAGACGTGCCCGCCCGCGGTACACCGGAGTGCAAGAGGTTAACTGAAGACTGTATTGTTGGATGTGCCACTGCAGAAGACCCTGCACAGTTTAGTGACAGTACCAGTATATGGAGGAATTCTGGGCCATGTTAGCATCTGTACTTCATCATAATGGGTTTGGGCAGGGGTGTCCAATAATGTCCCATGGAGGGCCAAGACCCTGCAGGCTTTACCTCCAACCAGTGTCTTCAACAGCAGATTCCACTGAATTTCTCCCACTGACTGCTGATCAGTGAGAACACCTGCTGAAGAGACTGGGTAGAAGAAAGAACCTGCAAGGTCTTGGCCCCCCATGACACATGATTGAAAACCCTCGGGTTAGGGTTTAATGGGATTTAACATTTTAACACAAACTGCTTTATGGTTCATAAACCACTGCACGGTGGCGCAGTGGTTTAGCACTGTGGCAGCACAGTTTTACCCTCGGCCGGGGGACCGCGGGGATCATGAGATCGTGGGTTCGATCCCAGCCCCCGACCAACAGTGAGCTGTGTGGAGTTTGCATGTTCTCCCCGTGTTGCGTGGGTTTACTCCGGGATTTCTCCGGTTTCCTCCCGCATACCAAAAACATGTAGGTTTAGGGCGCTCGCGCACGCAGCGACCAGCAGCCGGTGGCTTGCCACCAGACTGCAAACCAAATCTACCTACGGGTACAAATAAGTAACAAAAAAAAAAAAAAAAAAAAAAAAAAAAAAAAAAAAAATAATTCTGTTGACAGACTTACACCAAACCAAAAGTGATTTCTCAAACTGCTGGATTGTTCTTAGACAGCTTTTCCAATCTATTAGTATTTAATTTGTGCCACTTGGTGGTAACCTTCACATATAAAAAAAGAGACATCTGCAAAAACTTCAAAGGTTTATTGTCAGTGCAATTCTTAGTGCAGTACTACATGAATGCATGTATAGTACATTGTTGATGCAGAGAATAGATATTTCTACAGTACATGTATCTAGTAAATCAGCTGGCGTCCTGGTGCAGCCACAATAACCTGCAGCTGAACGCTCTGAAGACAGTGGAGATGATTGTGGACTTCAGGAAAGTCACAACCCCTCTGCCCCCCCTCACCCTCACAAGCTCTCCCATCACCACTGCAGATTCCTTCCGCTTCCTGGGCACCACCATCACCCGGGACCTCAAATGGGAGCCTACCATCAGCTCCCTCATCAAAAAGGCCCAGCAGAGGATGTTCTTCCTGCGGCAGCTGAGGAAGCTCAAGCTACCCACCAAGATGTTAGTGCAGGTCTACACAGCCATCATCGAGTCCATCCTCACCACCTCCATAACCGTGTGGTACGCAGGAGCCACTGCCAGGGACAGACTAAGGCTGCAGCGCATCGTGCGCACTGCTGAGAAGGTGATCGGCTGCAAGCTCCCATCTCTCCAGGACCTGGACATCTCCAGGATCCGGTGGCGTGCAGGCTGGATCATAGCCGATCCTTCACACCCTGGTCACGTACTGTTTGCCCCCCTCCCCTCAGGTAGAAGACTTCGGTCCATTCAGATTAAAACCTCCCGTCACATGAACAGCTTCTTCCCCTCTGCCATCAGACTGATGAACACTAAGTGACTTATTGACTCTCGTGCACTATGTACAGCAGCTCAACCAGACTCATGTCAATCATCACTGTTTCTGTTGCATTACCGTCTGCACTATGTGGTACTCCACGATATCTGCTGCACGCTAATATATTTAAAAACTGCTTTGACTAGTATTACTCATTCTTATTCTACACTTATTGCATGTATAGTTTTTTTATTTCTTTTATCTTATCATGTTTAATGTCGCAGCATTGCACCGAGACAAATTCCTAGTTTGTGTACTACATGAACAATGGCAATAAATCTGATTCTGATTCTAAATCAAGTATTTTCCATGTAACCTTGTGACTGCATTATTTTAATTGCTTTTAATCCTAGATCAAGTTTGTTTTGGCCTAAAACGCATCATAATTGTCAAATATATCTTATTATACTTAACTCAGTACTGTTTACTTTTTGAATATATATTTTGTGGTTAATATAACCCCATAACTAGAACCTGGTGATCAAGTTGTGTCAGCTGATCACTTTTTGCTATGACACCACCACAGACTCAGTGCTGCTGGAGCAGCTACATCCATCATGTCTTAACAGTCTCTCCATGATTTTCACGCAGATCAGAGCAATTTGTTGCACAGGAAGCTAAACGTTTCTACAGACATGCTTAAGCTCTATAACCACTGATCGTTTGTGAAGCTGGGGTGACATCAGTGACAGGCTGTGTTGAACGCCAGACCGACCGTTTGAAGCGGTAATTTTCCCACAACAGAGCCATCTGAAACACACACACACACACACAGCATACATATTTTAGTACCTAACAGCGATAACTTGCAGACATTACAGTGTAGTACGACTTACTTAAAGCAAACTAGCAATAGCAACCATTAGCTTACCGTCATATATGATCTAGTTTGTATCCTCACGTCTTTGGCTCACCCAGAAGCTGCAGAACTATTCCAAGAGTGTTTCGTCTCGCTGCCTGTACCCTTGACTGGTGGTCCTTTTTGGCATTTACGGTGAAAAAAGCCACAGACCGAGGAGTCGCCTTGTACAGCCGCCATATTATGTTTTGCTTGGGTCGTGTGTTTTACGTCACGGTGTGGAGAGTGTAAATAACAAGACTGATTTATGCAGCAGACGATTTTATTCACTCTCACATCAGTCATACACAGAAAGAATCTCTCAATACACCATGGGTTCTCCTTTTATACCAACCGCCCATCTCACATCTGCATGACATCTCACATCACAATGCATTCATCCCTTCTCCCCCCCCACTCCTTCTTCCTGCTACCTCACCATAATCTCCATCACTATTGTCCTTCTCTGTTTACCCTCTGCATCCAGTCTGAGATGATTAACCCAGTCTCTACACCCCCCCCCCGAATCTCAGACCGAGTTTCAGTCCTCACGTCCTTTTGGCTTCAGTCTCCTCCCATATCTGCTGTAATGGGGGTTTATCGCCTCCGCAGCACTGCTGTGCCGGCGGGGGGCTCCTGGGGGTGTGTCTGTCTGCGGGTGAGCCATGGCGAGGGGGGCGAAACCTTCGATTTGCCCGTGTGGCTGCTCTGATGAATCGTTTACCTGGGGAGTTCTCAGTGGGGGTCTTCCGCGCCAAGGGGCCTGAGCCAACAGCACTTGCTCATCCGCCACGACAAAGGCGGGCTTAAGTCTGTCTATGCATATTTTCTCCCGACGACCCCCCAAGTCTAACAAAAAATGTTTGTCCCCTGTTTCCAGCACTCTGAACGGGCCATCGTAGGGTGGGTGCAATGGAGGGTGGTGGGCATCGTGCCTGACAAACACAAACACCGCGTTTTTCAAAGTTTTTGGCACAAAAGCGCATGGAAAACAGTGGTGGGCCGGGCCCGGCAGCGTGCCTGTGTCTGCGCTATGCTGCAAACGCTGAGACGGGCAGTTGTCCGGCGCGGGATTATCTGGCAAAAATTCCCCAGGCAGCCGCAGTGGCTGAGAAAAAACAAGCTCCGCCGGGGAAGCCTCTAAATCCTCTTTTGGTGTGGAACGCAACCCCAATAAAGCCCACGGAAACCAGTCTACCCAATTTGCATCCGTCAGCGAAGCCCTGAGCACTGCTATCAGTGACCTATGAAAACGCTTGCATAACCCATTGGCCTGTGGGTTGTACGCGGTTGTGCAATGAATTGCAACACCCAGGCTACGGGCCATCGCGGTCCAGAGGTCGGAAACAAACTGAGGGCCCCTATCGGAAGTGATGTCCGACGGGATTCTAAAATGTGCCACCCATGTCGTCAAAAAAGCACGTGCCACGTCCGCGGACGTGATTGCAGCCAGTGGGACCACTTCTGGCCAGCGTGTGGTGCGGTCCACCACTGTCAGAAAGTGGGTGCACCCCTGCTATGGCGGGAGGGGGCCCACGAGGTTGGCTCGTTGGCACGCTATGCAGGCTGCAGCCCATTCTTTCACTTGTTTGTGCAGGCCTGGCCACACGAACTTCGCTCCCACCATTTTGACTGACGCGCGCACCCCTGGGTGCACCAGAGCGTGAACTGACTCAAACACGCAGTGGCACCAAGCGACTGGGACCACCAGGCGCCCCGTGGAGACGTTGCAGATTAGGGGGGGCTTGCCATCTTGCAGTACTCTGCTCTCCAGCCTTAACCCTGTTGGTCCAGACTGAAGCGCGCGCACGTCCGTATCACCAATCTGCTCTGGGGCCATGGCTGTATAATCTATCCCCACGCAGACTGGGGCCACTACTGCATGCGAGAGGCAGTCCGCTACCACATTCAGTTTGCCCGACACATGCTGAATATCGGTCGTAAACTCCGAGATCACGGCCAGCTGTCTCTGCTGCCGGCCCAACCATGGTTCCGAAACCTTGGCCAACACGAACATTAAGATAAGATAAGATAAGCCTTTATTAGTCCCACAATGGGGAAATTCCAGGATTGCAACAGCATAGGGACAGCAACACTCAGAGCAACAATCAGAAGGCAAGAAAAAACAACATCTAGTAAACATATGTCCATATTACTATAAATGTATATATATAGACACACAGTGCAGAGCATTATGGCTGGTGAATGTGCAGCAGAAAGTCTAAGCTCTCTCTCCGCGGATGCAGCGGGCCAGCTGGAAGTCTTTGGGCATGATGGTGACCCCCTTAGCGAAGAAGAGACCCACCAGGTGGGCCTCGCTGGTCTCCTGCAGAGCCATGACGGCGAAGCTCAGGAAACACAGGACAGTCTTGAAGTCCTGATCGATCTCCCTCACCAGGCGCTGGACGGGCAGCTTACGGATGAGCAGCTCCGTGGATTTCTGGTAGCGACGGATCTCTCTCAGAGCCACGGGCCTGTGACGGCGAGGCCTCTTCACTCTGCCGGTGGCCAGAGCGCCTCTCCGAGCAGCCCTGGTGGCTAGCTGTCTCCTGGGGGGCTTCTTCCTCCAGTAGATTTTACGGGCGGTCTGCTTGGTTCTTGCCATCGCTCTTTATTATTCTGTCTTATATTTCTTTCACGCCGCCTAAACTCCAGCCCGGCACCCGCGTCCTTTTCGCTACAGCTCCCGGTATGTCGAGTTTCCCATTAGCACCGGGCGGCGGCCAAGTGCTAGCTAGCACTAGCTCCTCCCCGCTGTAACGTCTCCCGCTGCAAACCGTGGCTCCGTCCGCCGACCCGGGAGACCCCCGGGGCGATCCGTGCGTCCGTGATATATATACAGAGTGAAAGGTGTAGAAAGAAGAAGGGAGATAAAAAAAAAAAAAAAGGCTGTTGCAACAGGCAGCCGACTCGTGTGGCGCCGCCGGTCCGGCGGAACCGGAACCGGAAAAAACCATTAGTGGCTTGTGGTCCACAAACGCGGTGAAGTTGCACCCTTCTAGCCAGAACTGGAAGTGGCGTATGGCCAGGTGGAGAGCCAGCAACTCTGTCAAACGCGTTGTATTTATGCTCACTGTCGCGCAAAGCCCTGCTGAAAAAAGCGAGTGGCTGCCAGGAACTGGTGACATGTTGCTCCACGATGGCCCCTATGGCCATGTCCAAGGCGTCGGTAGTGAGCGCTATCCAGGCTGATGGGTCCGGGTGCACCAACAGTGCGGCGTTTGCCAGGGCTGTTTTAACCTCAGAGAACTCCTGCTCTCGCTCCGGAGTCCATTCAACTCTGTCCGCGGGTTTCCATTTCTTGAGCACAGCGTATAATGGCTGCATGAGTTGAGCTGCATGGGGGAGGAACCGGTTATAAAAATTAACCATCCCCAAAAATTCTTGCAGTGCCCTGACCATCTGAGGCCGGGGAAAATTCGCCACGGTGCGCACTTTGTCGGGCAAGGGTATCGCTCCCTCCGGTGAGACGCGGTGCCCCAAAAAATCAATCCCCGTCATGCCGAACTGGCATTTCGCCGGGTTGATTATTAACCCGTGCTCCTCCAACCTCTGGAAAACCATCCTGAGGTGGGTTACGTGTTCGTCCTCGGACGCACTGGCCACCAGGATATCATCCAGGTAGACGAACACAAACGGGAGATCGCGCAACACCGCATCCATCATGCGTTGGAATGTGTGCCGCTCCTTTTAATCCGAAGGGCATGCATAAAAACTCAAACAAGCCAAACGGAGTTATTACCGCTGTTTTGGGTATGTCCTCCGCGTGCACTGGGACCTGGTGGTAAACGCGGACCAGGTCTATTTTAGAAAAAATGCGTGCTCCTGCAAGGTGAACGGAAAAATCCTGAATATGGGGAATCGGGTAGCGGTCGTGCGCTGTGGCATTATTCAAACTGCGGAAATCTCCACACGGTCACCACGATCCCTTGGACTTAGGGACCATGTGTAGCGGGGATGCCCATGGGCTGTTCGATCTCCTGATGATGCCCAACCTTTCCAGGTTGGCAAACTCCTCGCACGCTATGGCCAGTTTAGCTGCGTCCAAGCGCCGAGGTCGTGCGAAAACGGGAGGTGATAAAGTGTTCCACCCCGTGTTTAGCGATGGCCGTCGAAAACGTCGGGACCATGAGTGCTGGGAACTGAGTGAGCAGTGTGTGGACCTTACCGCCTGTAGCTGTGATGCTGGCTTGTGTTATTGGCCCGGCCCCTCGAGCTGTACAGGGGAGAGAATCAAAAGACAGTGCATTAACCAGGCGCCTGTTAGCAACATCGACTAGCAACCCATGTGCACACAGAAAATCATCTCCCAGGATTGGGAAACTCAGTGCCGCTATGACAAAAGTCCACTTGTACATACGGCTGTGTAGGGATAAAGTCAGTGTTCTCTCACCAAAAGTCTTAATGCCCGAGCCGTTTACTGCTACCAGCCCGAGGCTGCTAGGTCCTGCTAGCCGGTCGGCGTAGGACGGCAGGATGATGGGCTCTGGTGTCTACGAGGAACCGTCTCCCCGAGCGCGAGTCCGTCACGTAGAGCAGCTTGTTCTCTTCACCGGCGGTTGCAGTTGCTACCGACTGCCGGCCTTGACGTTTCCCGAGCGTTTGAATTGGCATGGTGGCGCACATCTGCGTGCGTTCTCTCCAAAGCGGCGGTGGTAGAAGCAGAGCGTGTCTCTCTGGTGCTTCCTGGCCTCCGCTGCCGCTACTGTTGGCGGCCCTTTGCCTCCACTGGTCGTCTCGCTGGGTTCCGACGCCGCCAAGTTCACTGTGAGGGCTCTGGTGGTGAGGATGATCTGATCTGCCTCCTGTGCTAGCACACGGTAGTCACGCTCGGCCAGCAACGATGAATTGGAAAGAACCGCTGTCGCCTCTGTTGGAAGGTTCCGGAGGAAAAGGTGGGCGAACAGAAAATGCCCGTCGTCCGTGCCCATTAACGCCAACATCTTCTCCATCAGTTCGACCGCCGAACCATCTCCTAACTCGGAGCGCCTCAGGAGCCTCTCTGCTCTCTTGCAGTCCGAGAGCATGTAGCGCTGGGTCAGCGCGGCCTTGAGAGTCCCGTATTTGTCGTGGGCTGGAGGCTGTTGGAGCAGGCTCGCTACCTGCTGAGACGTACGAGCGTCCAGTGCTACGACCACATAGTAATATTTGGTGTCGTCTGCCGTTATTCCCCGGAGGGCGAACTGAGCCTCGGTGTGGTGGAACCAAGACTGCGGGTCGTGCAGCCAAAAGTCCGGTAGTTTGACCAAAACAGCGCACGCGATGCTGGGGGTTCCCATCTGGGCTGTCTCTGGGATGCTTGCTGCATCGCTGGGGCTTCCCATCCGGGCCGACTCCAGGGTTCGTGCCTCGTGTTCCATAATTCATCAAGGGGTCACCAGTGTGGAGAGTGTAAATAACGAGACTGATTTATGCAGCAGACGATTTTATTCACTCTCACATCAGTCATACACAGAAAGAATCTCTCAATACACCATGGGTTCTCCTTTTATACCAACCACCCATCTCACATCTGCATGACATCTCACATCACAATACATTCATCCCTTCTCCCCCCAACTCCTTCTTCCTGCTACCTCACCATGATCTCCATAGCCATTGTCCTTCTCTGTTTACCCTCTGCATCCAGTCTGAGATGATTAACCCAGTCTCTACAACGGGAGTGTGGAGCCACCTTGCTGTAAAAAAAAATCCCGCCCACCCCAGTTGTACCCAGCTGCAATGGAAATACAACCAAGGCCGAAACAAGAAGTGGTGAGTAGTGTAGAGTAAGGCCGACTGGGGCTAGTGGAAAAGGGCCATATGTCTCCCAGCTGGTCTGGGAACGCCTTGGTATCCTCTCTGAAGAGCTGGAGCAGGTGGCTGGAGAGAGGGAAGTCTGGGCTTCTCTGCTTGAACTGCTGCCTCGGTGACCCGGACCTCCGGAAAAGTGGTAGAAGATGGATGGATGGAAGTTTTAGTTTAGGCTTTTATTTAACCTGTTGAACTCCGGGATTCCACGGGCGGTCACGTCTCTGTGTCATAGTGCATCTCAGTGCGCACTGAAAAAAAAAAGCTGCATTTCCGTTCTTCCAGTACAGACACAGCCGCGAACAGGAAGCCAAAGGAGTGTTTTGATTGGTTTAGATTTGATTGACCTCTCATTCGACTAAAAGAGCCTTGAATTGGGTTTCTGAAACCTTGAAACCATACTTATTTTACTGAGGAATTTACCAATTAATTCATTAAAAATCCTTCAATGTGATTTTCTGGATTTTTTTCCTCATTTTGTCTCTCATAGTTGAGGTACACCTATGATGAAAATTGGAGACCTCTCTCATCTTTTAAGTGGGAGAACTTGCACAATTGGTGGCTGACTAAATACTTTTTTGCCCCACTGTATATAAATGATATATGTAAAGTCTCGGAAAAAATGGATTTAATATTGTTTGCAGATGACACTAATCTATTATGCAGTGGAAGCAATTTGGAACAACTTTTGGATACACTCGGAAAGGAATTAGGAAAGCTTAAACTGTGGTTTGATTCAAACAAATTAACGCTCAATTTAAGTAAGACAAAATTTATAATTTTTAACAACCATCATAACAACTTAGTATCTAAACTCAGTGTAAATGGTGTAGAGATTGAAAGGGTATCTGAAACTAAATTTCTTGGAGTAATAATTGATAATAAACTGTGTTTGAAGTCACATATTAATTATATTAAAGGTAAAATATCTAAATTAATTGCAATACTACACAGAGCGAAATATTTGCTGAATCAACCCACATTATATACTTTGTATCATTCATTAATACTCCCATACATGACATATTGTACTGAAGTATGGGGAAATACATATAAAACAAACATATATCCAGTCTTTCTGCTTCAGAAGAGAATCAGAATCAGAATCAGAATCAGATTTATTGCCATTGTTCATGTAGTACACAAACTAGGAATTTGTCTCGGTGCAATGCTGCAACATTAAACATGATAAAAATAAAAGATAGAAATAAAAAACTATACATGCAATAAAATGTAGAATATGAATGAGTAATACTAGTCAAGCAATTTTTAAATATATTAGCGAGCAGCAGATATTGTGGAGTTCCACATAGTGCAGTCGGTAATGCAAAAAGAAAACAGTGATGATTGACATGAGTCTGGTTGAGCTGCTGTACTTAGTGCACGAGAGTCTAATAAGTCACTTAGTGTTCAGCAGTCTGATGGCAGAGAGGAAGAGGCTGTTCATGTGACGGGAGGTTTTAGTCTGAATGGACCGAAGTCTTCTACCTGAGGGGAGGGGGGCAAACAGTACGTGACCAGGGTGTGAAGGATCAGCTATGATCCGGCCTGCACGCCTCCAGGTCCTGGAGATGTACAGATCCTGGAGGGATGGGAGCTTGCAGCCGATCACCTTCTCAGCAGCGCGCACGACGCACTGCAGCCTTAGTCTGTCCCTGGCAGTGGCTCCTGCGTACCACACGGTTATGGAGGTGGTGAGGATGGACTCGATGATGGCCGTGTAGAACTGCACCAACATCTTGGTGGGTAGCTTGAGCTTCCTCAGCTGCCGCAGGAAGAACATCCTCTGCTGGGCCTTTTTGATGAGGGAGCTGATGGTCGGCTCCCACTTGAGGTCCCGGGTGATGGTGGTGCCCAAGAAGCGGAAGGAACCTGCAGTGGTGATGGGAGAGCCTGTGAGGGTGAGGGGGGGCAGAGGGGTTGTGACTTTCCTGAAGTCCGCGATCATCTCCACTGTCTTCAGAGCGTTCAGCTGCAGGTTGTTGTGGCTGCACCAGGACGCCAGCTGGGCCACCTCTCTCCTGTAGACGGACTCGTCACCGTTGGAGATGAGCCCGATGAGGGTGGTGTCGTCTGCAAACTTGATCAGCTTGACAGACTGGTGGCTGGAGGTGCAGGAGTTGGTATAAAGGGAGAAGAGTAGGGGGGAAAGTACACAGCCCTGGGGTGATCCGGTGCTGATGCTAACAGAGTCTGAGACAGTCTTTCCCAGCCGCACATGCTGCCTCCAGTCCGTCAGGAAGTCGGTGATCCACCTGCAGAGGGAGTCAGGCACGTTGAGCAGGGACAGCTTGTCCCGGAGCAGAGCAGGGCGGATGGTGTTGAATGCAGAGCTGAAGTCCACAAACAGGATCCTGGCGTAGGTTCCCGGGGAGTCCAGGTGCTACAGGATGGAGTGGAGGGCCAGGTTGACTGCGTCGTCCACAGACCTGTTGGCTCGGTAGGCAAACTGCAGCAGGTCCAGGAGGGGAGTGGTGATGGACTTGAGGTGGGGCAGGACCAGGCGCTCAAAGGACTTCATGACTACAGAGGTGAGCGCTACAGGTCTGTAGTCGTTAAGTCCAGTGATCCGTGGCTTCTTGGGGACAGGGATGATGGTGGAGGTTTTGAGGCAGGTCGGCACGTGGCATAACTTCAGGGAGGTGTTAAAAATGTCTGTGAAGACAGGAGTCAGCTCCTCCGCACAGTGTCTCAGGGTGGAGGGAGACACGCCGTCCGGACCGGGGGCCTTGCGCGGGTTCAGTCTGGAGAACTGTCTGTGCATGTCCTGCTCACTGATGGCAAGGGCAGGGGGGAGGAGGGGGGGTCTGCCTTTGATGAAGTGGGGACCGTGGAGGCAGTGGCGCTGGGGAGAGGGAGGGAGATGGACACAACTGACGAGGTGTCAAGACAGGCATAATGTTGGGACAGACTTGCCTGAGGCCAATAGTTGGTGATTTGCCTCAGTCCTCTCCACACAGAAGCCGAGTCGTTAGCAGTGAACTGCTGCTGGAGTCTCTCAGAATACACAGATTTAGCTCTCCTCAGCTCTCTGCTAAACCGATATTTGACCTCCCTGTAGCAGTCCCTGTCTCCACTTTTCAACGCTGCCTCCTTCTCCTTCCTGATCTGTCTGAACTTAGCTGTGAACCAGGGCTTGTCATTGGAGTAACTCACCCTGGTGCGCGATGGAAGAATGCTCTCCTCACAACAGTGGATATATGAGTTCACAGTGTCCGTGTACTCATCCAGATCATGCGTGGCTCCTTTAAACATGCCCCAATCAGTTATTTCCAAGCACGTGCTCAGCTTCTCCCCAGCTTCACTGGTCAATTTTCTCGTAGTGCTCACAACAGGTTTAGTGAGCTTTAGTCTCTGTCTGTATGTGGGAATCAGGTGGACCATCACGTGATCAGATAGTCCGAGTGCAGCGCGGGGAACAGCGTGATACGCGTCCTTCACTGTGGTGTAACAGTGATCCAGCGTGTTCTTTCCTCTGGTTGGACATTTAATAAACTGTTTGTATCGGGGGAGATCGTGGCTCAGGTTACTCTGGTTAAAGTCGCCAACCAAAATAACCAGAGAGTCCGGGAAAGTCCGCTGCGTTTGTTGAATGTGATCAGCGAGTGCGCGCTGAGCCTCGTACGCGTCTGCGTCGGGCGGGACATAAACAGCGGCCAGGATGAATGAAGCGAACTCCCGCGGGGAATAAAAAGGCTTACAGTTGATGAATAAATATTCCAGAGCGGGGGAACACTGTTGGGAGATCACCGTTACATCAGAGCACCAGCTGCTGTTGATGTAAAAGCAGACTCTTCCTCCTGAGGTCTTGCCGGAGAGCTCTGTGTCTCGATCAGCACAAAACAGCTGAAATCCCTCGAGGAGGAGCGCGCTGTCCGGAGTCACTTCCTTAAGCCAGGTCTCAGTAAAGCAGAGGGCAGACGAGGTGGAGAGGTCCTTAAATCGCATCAGCAGTCTCAGTTCATCTACCTTGTTAAAGAGAGAATTGACATTGGACAGAAATATGCCAGGCAAAGCCGTGCGCGTGCCTCTCCTGCGAAGCCGCACGAGAGCGCCCGCTCGCCTTCCTCTCTTTCGCCGTCTCACTTTTTGGGCCAAAAAGTGAACCAGATCGGCGGCAGGAGCCAAAAATACCGGGAGTAGGTCCGTGGGAGTGAAAGTCCTGATATTTAGTAGCTCTTCACGGGTGTAAGAGCAGGCAGACACACAACTGACGAACAGAAACATACAAAGAAAGGCGCAGCGAAGCATCATGGCGGCCACTGTGGGCGCCATCTTGGATCATCTAAGAGAGCTATTAGAATAATAAACAAAGCTGCTTACAGGGAATCAACAAACCCACTTTTTCTTAAATTAAAAGCTCTCAAGTTGAAAGATCTGGTTGACTTTAAAACTGCAGTAATAATGTTTAAAGTGAAGAATCTATCACTGCCTGCAAATATCCAAAAGTTGTTCCAAATAAGGAACTTTCTCTTAATAGCTCTGTGAGGAACCTTGGAGTTATTTTTGATCAGGATTTGTCCTTCAATTCACATATTAAATTTGTTTCTAAGACTGCCTTCTATCATTTGCGTAATATTGCCAAGATTAGGAGCATCTTGTCTCAGAGTGATGCTGAGAAACTGATCCACGCTTTTGTTAGCTCGAGATTAGATTATTGTAATTCTTTATTATCAGGCTGTCCTAAAACATCTTTAAAAAGTCTTCAGCTGATCCAAAATGCTGCAGCAAGAGTTTTAACAGGTACTAGAAAGAGAGATCATATCTCTCCGGTTCTGGCCTCCCTTCATTGGCTTCCCATAGAGTTTAGAATTAAGTTTAAAATCCTTCTTCTTACTTACAAAGCTCTAAACAATCAGGCTCCTTTTTATTTAAAAGATCTGATACTACCGTATTGTCCTAACAGAGCACTACGCTCCCAAAATGCAGGATTACTTGTAATACCTAGAATTTCCAAAAGTACAATGGGAGGCAGAGCCTTCAGTTATCAAGCTCCTCTCCTGTGGAATCAGCTGCCAATCTGGATTCGGGAGTCAGACTCGATCTCTGTTTTTAAGAATAGGGCTAAAACCTACCTTTTTGATATAGCCTACAATTAGGGAGGGATCATGTGTTTCTGAACCCTCCCTTAGTTATGCTGCTAATAGGTTTAGTCAGCCGGGGGACCTCCAGTAATGCACTGGGCCTCACTCCTTTTCTCACTCTCTATGAAATATTTTTTTTTGCTGGTCATTAACATTTGTTTGTTCTCTCCCATAGATTGAGTCCCCATAGTGCTGTTTGCTCTCTACATGTCTGTTCTTTTCTTCTTCTCTATCCCCTCACCCCCCAGCCAGTCGCAGCAGATGACTGCCCCTCCCTGAGCCTGGTTCTGCTGGAGGTTTCTTCCTGTTAAAAGGGAGTTTTTCCTCTCCACTGTCACCAAGTGCTTGCTCACAGGGGATCGCCTGATTGCTGGGGTCTTTCTGCAACTGTGGGGGTCCCCCCTACAGTTGATAGTGCTATGAGATGACTGTTGTTGTGAAATGGCGCTATATAAATAAAGTTGAATTGAATTGAATTGAATAAGGGAGAAACAATATCATTTCAGAGGAACATGTATATTTCAAAAACCTTCAGTGAGAACTACCACCAAGCAACACTGTGTTTCAGTGCAAGGAGTCAGATTATGGAACGATTTTGGACCTGAATTAAAATCATGTACAACGCTTGGACAATTTAAACAAAAACTAAAGGAAGAAATACTCCAAACATATATACAAGATGACATGTAAAATCACATAAGGATTGTCATATCCAGTCTGTGTTGTGTTCTTGCTTAGTTTTTTGTCACATTTTGTCTTAGCTTTGTTCTGAATTGTAATCGCTCTTGTTTTGTTTTTCTTTTGAATTCTTGGATGGAATATGGTGGGCAATATAAGCTGCGGCTTCAGCCATCACCCATTTCAGATAACTTATGTTGAACTGGATAATCAGAGGAGTTATTGTCTAATTTGACCTTGTTGGATTTTTTCCCCTTTGTTATATTATTCTGTTTCTTTTTAATCTTTACTTTTAATCTATCCGAAATAAAGATTCATTCATTCATTCAGTCATTCATTCATTCATTCATTCGTGATGTGGCTGAAGAGTGAGAGCACGTGCGCAGCACCAAAAGCAGAGGATGCATTCTAGCGTCAGCATCACGAAATGAGGCAAACTGAGCGTGGAGCAGACTGACCAGACTGAAGTCTTTTTTGAACTGGAAGCAGGAGTGAGACCAAGCTGATGTGGCCCTCTGTGTTGTTGTGGACACCAACTGTTTTGTTTTGTTTTTTTGAGTGGCACAAATAATTTGTCATCTCTAATAATTTGTCACCTCTTTAAGACCCATGATTGTTCTGTAAATAGTTGTACAAAATACGCCTGAGCACTGCCTGCATTTTCAAGTAAATAGTATATAACTTTATTTGCTAAATTTTCACACAAGTTTTTGAATTTACACTTTAAATTTGCATGCTGAGTTATACACCTGGTTCATTCGACATGTCTGTGGGTTTTACAATTAAAAAAAAAAAATCAACCTTTTTCCTACTTGAACTTTGTTTTTGTATTAATTTAGCTCCAGTGTGTTTATACAGGGTACAAAAATGAAAAAAAAATAACTGTTTACTTTGCCTTGTTTAGTGTCATTTTTTCAGCACAACCTGACGTGTGAATGCAACGTTTTTATGTGAAATATAAAGGTAAAATCAAAAGTAGTAAAAACTCCCAATTACACAATGGACTCACAAGGGTTAAACAAAGGGTAGAACATGTGACCCTGGTGAACACCTTCAATGACCTTGAAGACTGGATGGTTTGAAGAAAACAGTGTATTCTATTTGATGTACAAAGACTTTAGAAGAATGTTTCGATCTAGAAATAAATCTATCAAGTGTTGATTTTGTTTCCTGATCCTGACACGTACCAGACTTAACATTTATCAGTCATAGCTAATAACTTAGAAACAAAACAGCAGCAGAAATGATGCAAAACATTTAGAAAATTCTCAAAGTGATTGTTAAAGTTCAGTAGTTCTCAGTCCACATAAAAACAGAAGTTGATTCTCATCATGTGACGTTAGCAGAAACAGAAAATAATTCACTCACGCAAAAGGAAATCATTCTGATGGATTTAAATTTAGAAAGAATTGTTTTTCTCTTTTGTAGTGACGCACTAACAAATATTTTTCAAATAATAAAAGGGTTTGGTGAGGTGTGGTGACATGGCACCAAAGAAGAGAACCAGAATGTTCATGCAGTAAAAATGTGGACCCACCCAGTCCTGATGTGACCTGTTCTGCATATAAGAACATGGTGAGTATACAGCGCAGCATTACAGTCCAGGGAAGCTGACCTACAGACTCACCTGTTCATCACCATGAAGCTGATCCTCTCTCTGGTCTCCCTCTGGACTCTCTCCAGCACAGGTAACACCAGTTCTGACACTGTTCTGATCTGCTGCTAGAAGTCAATATAGCGTCAAATCACTGAGAACTGTTTGATTTGAACAAGAACATGTATCATGACTCTCAGAACACTTCCACCTGTTCTAAGCCTGGTTCTGCTCATTTCACTGTTTTCTCTGATGCAGCTGGAGCCCTTCAGTGTCACACCTGTACGGATACGTGTTCATCTACAATTCTATTACCATGTCAACAATCAGAGCCGATGTGTATAACAGCTTCTGTTTCAGGTATTCTTTCATTAATTTTATCAGTTAACCTTTCAGTGCAGTGATATGTGCTTCATGTCAACATTAACAAACTGCTCTCTGCTTCTTCAGCTGTTAACATTGGACCTCCATCACAACAACAACAAGTGATTTTCAAGGGCTGTGCATCTTCCAGCCTGTGTCCAACCACGGGCAGTCACACATTTTCAGTTGATGTGTATTATGCAAATGCAATCTCATCAGCTATGTGCTGCAACGACAAAGATGGCTGCAACGCACAAAATCTAACTTGTAAGTTATTTCTTCAGCATGCTAGAAAAGTCTGTGGTAACTGAATCTGTTCTGTTACTCAATCCATCTATGCTTGTCTTTTACCTTTATAGTCCCTACTTCTCCAGGGACAGATAACAGCCTAACGTGTCCTGGTTTTGACCCAATGAGCCCTCTTACGCCAACAACAGTACAATGTCAGGGAGTGGAGGACCGCTGTTTTACAGGAACAGGTAAGTTTTTAAGCCATCCAACTTCAAAAATATTATCTGTAAATCTCATTACATACATTTGTCAAAATCACACCAGAAGCATCTGGAAAATCTGGTCAGTGAAAAACACCGACCGGCCCTCCGTTTTGTATGTTTCCTGACAAACCACTCACATGCACACACTTATTTTGTGCACGTTCTCATATATATGCACACAGACATGCACGCACAAGTGTCTCTCCTTTAACAGGTGTGGAAACCAGACTCGTGTTGAGACATCTTCAGTGGAAGAAGCAGTTTGTCTTTTGTTTGTTTTTGTTTTTTGTCTGTTCCCCTCCCTTTTCTTTTCCCCCCTCACACACTTCCTTTCCCTCTTCCCCATCCTGTTGGGTCTTCCATGGGTAAAACAATTAAAATAAAGTATTAAAAGTTATTACAGGAGGAGTTTACAACAATACACAGTTAGATACTGTATAAGCTCCTCTTGGCAAAGTAAATCTGTTTTGGCACAATAAGGGTGACAGATCCCTGTTCTGTTTGCCTAGCTGCCTGACAGGACAAGGGAAAAAATTATGATGTTTGAGGAAAAAGAAAGTCGGTGAGATTTAAAATTAAATGACAATAAATAAAACAAAGGAATGAAACAAAGTAATTTGGGACATTTGACATCCAGTTTGATGATTTACTGATAAATTTTGCTAAATTGCTGTTACTGATCAACATATACTGAACCAAATCATTATTAGTGAACCAGTGAATGCATGAAACAGCCTCCAACAGCCAGTGATGGTTAAAACACAGTAGAGATTAGTGAGAAACTGCAGTTTTTGTGGACAACTAGTCAGTTTTGACGAGTGATGGGATCCATCGTTCACTAAAATGTATTGAATCACTTCTGGATCGTTCACTAAAAAATCGGTTCAAAAGACTTGTTCACCGAATCACTCAGTGCTGGAGCTCTAACTGTCTACCACTCACTGACCTGAAACAAGTGGCTGAACGGAGTGGGCGGGGTTCCTTCCTTCGTTCACTGCTCTCCAGTAGGTTCTCAGAGTGAGCCGGCTCTGATTCGTGCTGTGCATTTAAACACAGTAGACAAACGCCTCTTATGAGTCTGACATTTTAGAGGTTTGCTGAACAATTGTTAGATATGACAAGGGGATTTATTATCATTAATTACATATAATTAATATATTAATTAATGTTTATATGATGTTTTAAAGTCTTATTAACTGGTCTGGATCAGTGGTGCTCTTAGACTTGCTAAGCCTGATTCCAGCAGTTTAAGCAGCTTTCACACTCAGAGATCACGTATGCCGTTTCCTCACAGTGAAAGGATGAGACGTTCTCAGCCCCTTATTCAGTCAGATTACAGATTTTACCGTGCAGTGTAACCTGGGAAGGAGGTGAGATCAGAGTGCATACTGTTCCCTCTCTGACGGCTGCTGCAGCATCACACACAGAAGCAGGAGCCTCTGACTGTCCTCTCATAAGACAACGGGCCAGTCTAACCTTTTAAGTCTGCAGTTAAAGATTGTGGGTTTGATGTCTTTCTGTTGCTATAAAGCACTTTCGTTTGGATTTCATGGATTTAAAGTGTTATACAAATAGGCTGCACGGTGGCGCAGTGGTTTAGCACTGTGGCAGCACAGTTTTACCCTTGGCCGGGGGATCGCGGGGATCATGAGGTCGTGGGTTCGATCCCAGCCCCCGACCAACAGTGAACTGTGTGGAGTTTGCATGTTCCCCCCGTGTTGCGTGGGTTTACTCCGGGATTTCTCCGGTTTCCTCCCGCATACCAAAAACATGTAGGTTTAGGGCGCTCGCGCACGCAGCGACCAGCAGCCGGTGGCTTGTCACCAGACTGCAAACCAAGTCTACCTACAGGTACAAATAAGTAACAAAAAAAAAAAAAAAAAAATAATAATAATAATAATGTTTATCATTTAAAGTTTAGGATTTTTGTCACAAAGTTGGTCAGAACAGCACTGTGAGTGTAACTCTTTTGTTTAGCTGCTGTTTCGTAAGTGATTCGTTCAGTTACGGTACATGATTCAGTACAGTTCATTCACCCAAAAGAACTAGTATACTTGAACTAATGGTTGGTAAACATTCCAACTGTAGTTCAGACTGCAGCCCTAAATCAAAAACATGTAGTTGTGTTTAATTGCTTAAAGGTGCCACAGTGACTGGGTGTCTGAAGAAACTCAGTTCTGCTGATGTCATTAATGTTTTAAAACACTAACCTGCTGCTGGATCTGGAGTAGTTTGTGGAACATTGAGGACCACTTCACAAATGTAGCATAAATGATAATAATAATATAATATTGATTTTGTTCTGTGGGTCACCTATAACATAAAAGTAGCCAGGTATTACATTTACTGGTAATACTGTATTTTCCCATGTCCTACTGAGAGTGTGTTTTCACGTTTTAGGCTGCATGTCCACCAAGCGGGTTTTTTCCGCTCTGGATGACTATTTTCCATTCATTCTCTATGTAGTCCAGCGTTCTGCTCCACTCTCTGGGTGGACGTGTAACAACAGTGGTGGTTATGTGAGGCCTGACAAACTACAGAGTTAGAACCACCCAACGGTGTTAGAACGAGATCCTGGAGGCTGTTCTAGATTAAGTCAGACATGAAAACTAGTTCAGAGTTTACCTGGACGCTGATTTCTTTAAGGACAAAACTACTGAACTGACTGATTGTCTGGTTGTTCATCTGCAGTGCAAACAGAAACTGGAGAGATTCCAGCAAATGGCTGTGTGTCTGAAAACTTGTGTCAAGCTGCTGAAGATGTGAAAGGACTGCAGTTTGTGAAGAGTTTGGTTAACTTCACAATGGGACCTACCTGTACTGAACAAACTACAACTGCTGCACCTACAACTACAACTGCTGCACCCACCACGACAACTGCTGCACCCACCACGACAACTGCTGCACCCACAACTACAACTGCTGCACCTACAACTACAACTGCTGCACCCACAACTACAACTGCTGCACCCACAACTACAACTGCTGCACCCACCACGACAACTGCTGCACCCACAACTACAACTGCTGCACCTACAACTACAACTGCTGCACCCACAACTACAACTGCTGCACCCACCACGACAACTGCTGCACCCACAACTACAACTGCTGCACCCACCACGACAACTGCTGCACCCACAACTACAACTGCTGCAACCACCACGACAACTGCTGCACCCACAACTACAACTGCTGCACCTACAACTACAACTGCTGCACCCACAACTACAACTGCTGCACCCACCACGACAACTGCTGCACCGACAACTACAACTGCTGCACCTACAACTACAACTGCTGCACCCACCACGACAACTGCTGCACCCACAACTACAACTGCTGCACCCACCACGACAACTGCTGCACCCACAACTACAACTGCTGCACCCACAACTACAACTGCTGCACCTACAACTGCTGCACCCACAACTACAACTGCTGCACCCACCACGACAACTGCTGCACCCACAACTACAACTGCTGCACCCACCACGACAACTGCTGCACCCATAACTACAACTGCTGCACCTACAACTGCTGCACCCACAACTACAACTGCTGCACCCACCACGACAACTGCTGCACCCACAACTACAACTGCTGCACCTACAACTGCTGCACCCACAACTACAACTGCTGCACCCACCACGACAACTGCTGCACCTACAACTACAACTGCTGCACCCACAACTACAACTGCTGCACCCACCACGACAACTGCTGCACCCACAACTACAACTGCTGCACCTACAACTGCTGCACCCACAACTACAACTGCTGCACCCACCACGACAACTGCTGCACCCACAACTACAACTGCTGCACCCACCACGACAACTGCTGCACCCACAACTACAACTGCTGCACCTACAACTGCTGCACCCACAACTACAACTGCTGCACCCACCACAACAACTGCTGCACCCACAACTACAACTGCTGCACCTACAACTGCTGCACCCACAACTACAACTGCTGCACCCACCACGACAACTGCTGCACCCACAACTACAACTGCTGCACCCACCACGACAACTGCTGCACCCACCACAACAACTGCTGCACCCACCACGACAACTGCTGCACCCACCACAACAACTGCTGCACCCACAACTACAACTGCTGCACCTACAACTACAACTGCTGCACCCACAACTACAACTGCTGCACCCACCACGACACCTGCTGCACCCACAACTACAACTGCTGCACCTACAACTGCTGCACCCACAACTACAACTGCTGCACCCACCACGACAACTGCTGCACCCACAACTACAACTGCTGCACCCACCACGACAACTGCTGCACCCATAACTACAACTGCTGCACCTACAACTGCTGCACCCACAACTACAACTGCTGCACCCACCACGACAACTGCTGCACCCACAACTACAACTGCTGCACCTACAACTGCTGCACCCACAACTACAACTGCTGCACCCACCACGACAACTGCTGCACCCACAACTACAACTGCTGCACCCACCACGACAACTGCTGCACCCACAACTACAACTGCTGCACCTACAACTGCTGCACCCACAACTACAACTGCTGCACCCACCACGACAACTGCTGCACCCACAACTACAACTGCTGCACCCACCACGACAACTGCTGCACCCACAACTACAACTGCTGCACCCACCACGACAACTGCTGCACCCACAACTACAACTGCTGCACCCACAACTACAACTGCTGCACCCACAACTACGACTGCTGCACCTACAACTACAACTACTTCACCCACAGCTACAACTGCTGCACCCACCACGACAACTGCTGCACCCACAACTACAACTGCTGCACCCACAACGACAACTGCTGCACCCACAACTACAACTGCTGCACCCACAACTACAACTGCTGCACCCACCACAACAACTGCTGCACCTACAACTACAACTGCTGCACCCACAACTACAACTTCTGCACCCACCATGACAACTGCTGCACCCACAACTACAACTGCTGCACCTACAACTACAACTGCTGCACCCACAACTACAACTGCTGCACCCACAACGACAACTGCTGCACCCACAACTACAACTGCTGCACCCACCACGACAACTGCTGCACCCACAACTACAACTGCTGCACCCACAACTACAACTGCTGTTCCCACCACGACAACTGCTGCACCCACAACTACAACTGCTGCACCTATAACTGCTGCACCGACAACTACAACTGCTGCACCCACAACTACAACTGCTGCACCCACCACGACAACTGCTGCACCCACCACGACAACTGCTGCACCCACAACTACAACTGCTGCACCTACAACTACGACTGCTGCACCTACAACTACAACTACTTCACCCACAACTACAACTGCTGCACCCACAACTACAACTGCTGCACCCACCACGACAACTGCTGCACCCACAACTACAACTGCTGCACCTACAACTACAACTGCTGCACCCACAACTACAACTGCTGCACCCACCACGACAACTGCTGCACCCACAACTACAACTGCTGCACCCACAACTACAACTGCTGCACCCACCACAACAACTGCTGCACCTACAACTACAACTGCTGCACCCACAACTACAACTTCTGCACCCACCACGACAACTGCTGCACCCACAACTACAACTGCTGCACCTACAACTGCTGCACCCACAACTACAACTGCTGCACCCACCACGACAACTGCTGCACCCACAACTACAACTGCTGCACCCACCACGACAACTGCTGCACCCACCACAACAACTGTTGCACCCACAACTACAACTGCTGCACCTACAACTACAACTGCTGCACCCACAACTACAACTGCTGCACCCACCACGACAACTGCTGCACCCACAACAACAACTGCTGCACCTACAACTACAACTGCTGCACCCACCACGACAACTGCTGCACCCACAACTACAACTGCTGCACCCACAACTACAACTGCTGCACCCACCACGACAACTGCTGCACCCACAACTACAACTGCTGCACCCACAACGACAACTGCTGCACCCACAACTACAACTGCTGCACCCACAACTACGACTGCTGCACCCACCACGACAACTGCTGCACCCACAACTACAACTGCTGCACCCACAACGACAACTGCTGCACCCACAACTACAACTGCTGCACCCACAACTACAACTGCTGCACCCACCACAACAACTGCTGCACCTACAACTACAACTGCTGCACCCACAACTACAACTTCTGCACCCACCATGACAACTGCTGCACCCACAACTACAACTGCTGCACCTACAACTACAACTGCTGCACCCACAACTACAACTGCTGCACCCACAACGACAACTGCTGCACCCACAACTACAACTGCTGCACCCACCACGACAACTGCTGCACCCACAACTACAACTGCTGCACCCACAACTACAACTGCTGTTCCCACCACGACAACTGCTGCACCCACAACTACAACTGCTGCACCTATAACTGCTGCACCGACAACTACAACTGCTGCACCCACAACTACAACTGCTGCACCCACCACGACAACTGCTGCACCCACCACGACAACTGCTGCACCCACAACTACAACTGCTGCACCTACAACTACGACTGCTGCACCTACAACTACAACTACTTCACCCACAACTACAACTGCTGCACCCACAACTACAACTGCTGCACCCACCACGACAACTGCTGCACCCACAACTACAACTGCTGCACCTACAACTACAACTGCTGCACCCACAACTACAACTGCTGCACCCACCACGACAACTGCTGCACCCACAACTACAACTGCTGCACCCACAACTACAACTGCTGCACCCACCACAACAACTGCTGCACCTACAACTACAACTGCTGCACCCACAACTACAACTTCTGCACCCACCACGACAACTGCTGCACCCACAACTACAACTGCTGCACCTACAACTGCTGCACCCACAACTACAACTGCTGCACCCACCACGACAACTGCTGCACCCACAACTACAACTGCTGCACCCACCACGACAACTGCTGCACCCACCACAACAACTGTTGCACCCACAACTACAACTGCTGCACCTACAACTACAACTGCTGCACCCACAACTACAACTGCTGCACCCACCACGACAACTGCTGCACCCACAACTACAACTGCTGCACCTACAACTACAACTGCTGCACCCACCACGACAACTGCTGCACCCACAACTACAACTGCTGCACCCACAACTACAACTGCTGCACCCACCACGACAACTGCTGCACCCACAACTACAACTGCTGCACCCACAACGACAACTGCTGCACCCACAACTACAACTGCTGCACCCACAACTACGACTGCTGCACCCACCACGACAACTGCTGCACCCACAACTACAACTGCTGCACCTAGAACTGCTGCACCCACAACTACAACTGCTGCACCCACAACTACGACTGCTGCACCCACCACGACAACTGCTGCACCCACAACTACAGCTGCTGCACCCACCACGACAACTGCTGCACCCACAACTACAACTGCTGCACCCACAACTACAACTGCTGCACCCACCACGACAACTGCTGTACCCACAACTACGACTGCTGCACCCACCACGACAACTGCTGCACCCACCACAACAACTGTTGCACCCACAACTACAACTGCTGCACCTACAACTACAACTGCTGCACCCACAACTACAACTGCTGCACCCACCACGACAACTGCTGCACCCACAACAACAACTGCTGCACCTACAACTACAACTGCTGCACCCACCACGACAACTGCTGCACCCACAACTACAACTGCTGCACCCACCACGACAACTGCTGCACCCACAACTACAACTGCTGCACCTACCACTACAACTACTTCACCTACAACTACGACTGCTGCACCTACAACTACAACTACTTCACCCACAACTACAACTACTTCACCCACAACTACAACTGCTGCACCTACAACTACAACTGCTGCACCCACAACTGCGACTGCTGCACCTACAACTACGACTGCTGCACCCACAACTACAACTGTTGCACCCACCACCACAACTGCTGCACCCACCACCACGACTGCTGCACCCACCACCACGACTGCAGCAACTACAACTACAACTGCTGCACCCACAACTACAACTGCTGCACCTACAACTACGACTGCTGCACCCACAACTACGACTGCTGCACCTACAACTACAACTACTTCACCCACAGCTACAACTGCTGCACCCATCACGACAACTGCTGCACCCACAACTACAACTGCTGCACCCACAACGACAACTGCTGCACCCACAACTACAACTGCTGCACCCACCACAACAACTGCTGCACCTACAACTACAACTGCTGCACCCACAACTACGACTGCTTCACCTTCAACTATGACTGCTGCACCCACAACTACGACTGCTGCACCCACCACCACGACTGCTGCACCCACAACTATGGCTGCTGCACCCACCACCACGACTGCTGCACCCACCACCACGACTGCTGCACCCACAACTACAACTGCTGCACCCACCACCACAACTGCAGCACCCACAACTACAACTGCTGCACCCACCACTGCAACTGCTTGTAGTGTCCAAGTTGGCATCATCCATGTATTGCTTGGTCTCCTTGTTTTCACTCTCATTTAAAAAAACATAAGCAGCACATGTGTGTCATAACCTTTTGAAATGGGCCCTGAGTCTTCTATATTCTGGCATCTTTATAGCTACCTTTCCAATGTCCCCTTGAATGAAAGAGTTCAAATCCACCTTTAGCTGACATGTTTTTATTACACCTTGTATCATACTTTTCACTTTAAATCAATATTCCAGCATTATTTATAATTTTCTGCCTTGTTTTGTTTCTACAGTTACCAGAATAAACCGTCTCTGCATATTTTTTTCCACTATGTCTTTCATTTTATATTTTGAAAATGAATTGCTTGAATATTAACAGACGTGTGCACACAGACACTTCCCTTTTACAGGACATGAATTATTTGATTTGTTATATAAAATATGTATTTCATTTTAATTTATTTTCTTTGTTTTTAAATTGTGTTAATGCATTTTATTTTCTCAATTTATTCTTTCTGCTCTGCTCAATTCCTTGTCCTTAAGTTGGAATAAAATTCTGCCCCCACTGAGCTCTAAAACACTTTCTTTCTTTGTAAGTTAATTTCCTCTTTGTATGCCTTAAATGGCTAAGAGCATGTTGATGCATAGTTTAGCACTGCTGCCTCACAGATAAGAGTTTTTTATTCCTTTCTCTGGCTGGCAGAGATAACAACCTTTCTCAATCAATCTTTTTCAGTCAACCTTTATTTTGACACAGAAATGCATTGAGGTGCAAACCTCATTTATGGCACTGTTACATCTTGATGATTTAGTCAGCATTTATCCATATATATCCATATATTTATCCATATATGCTCTACACTGTGTGTCTGTGTGTATATATATATATATATATTTATAGTAATATGTACATATGTATATTAGCTGCTCTTGCTTGCTTGCTTTTTTTTCTTGCCTTCTGATTGTTGCTCTGAGTGTTGCTATCCCTGTGCTGTTGCAATCCTGGAATTTCCCCGTTGTGAGACTAATAAAGGCTTATCTTATCTTATCTTATCTTATATATAAAAATTTCTCTAAAATGCGGTTATACAGCCAAAATTTTCAATTTTGGGCATATGCTTTGTGTATCCATAACAATTTGGACCTATATATAATGTTTTTGTAACTTATATAGAATGTTTCGGGAACTTATAGATAACTTATACAAAATGATTGCTGGGGTTCACAACTTATGCCCAGTGATTGTCTAACTTATGCATAACTTATGCATAGTTTATCCTAAGATGCATAGCACGGTCATGAGAAACTGCCGTCGCCTCCCGATCCATGAATCCTAGGTGTGGTAGAGTGTGGCGGCTCCATCATCTCACTCACAGGTACATAAAGAAGTTGAAAAAGTCAGTCTTGGTTCAGCTAAGATGATTCTCTCCTCCAAAGACCAATGCACCCCGGGGAGGGGGGGGAGTGACTGACCTGGCAGAGCTGTCAAAGCTGTCAGGCCAGTCACACCTACAGAAAGAATAAAACAGCTGATGTGACACGGCATGAATGTTAGATGACAATTGAAACATATTAAGGTATGAAACATCTCTTTACTTTGAATAGAAGAACAAAACCAAGTTTGACATGGAAATCTTCTCACCAGAGTCTGATGGCTTCCTCCTCTGAACCAACGCTGCCAATACACCATTATACTGTAGCTGTAACTTAGAAACACATTCAGTAAGTTACACAGAGGTTCAAAGCATCTTACTCAGAGGTTAGAAATGAGTTTTTGGTACGCTGGACACTTAGGTTGCGTGTCCACCAGTCGCGTTTTTTGTCGCCCGACTGCTCTGAACATTTTTTTTCAGTGTTTTATGCTGCGCCCTGGGGGAAAAACAGTCTGTGCCCTGTATCCCAGCAACAGTTTGTCCCTCTCAACTCAACACTCCCACTTTTCCTATTGTCAGACTTTCTACAGAATTTTTAATAGCAGTCTCTAAATAACAATAGACAGGAGACGTTTTCTAGCAGCTCTGGACGTAAAATATGATGACACGGAAAGCAGTCCCGCCCACGCAGCAGTTCTGATCGCCAGCTTAAGGTCTGACATTGACGAGCTCACCTGCAGTCTCTGAAAAGTTGAACTTTTTTCAACTCTGAGCGTCGCGACAAAAAACAGCCACCGCTGAGGGCGTTTCAGCACCGTGGGCGCTCAGGGCTGTAAATGCTGGACTACATAGAGAATGATTGGAACATAGCCGCCCAGAGCTGAAAAAACACATTTGGTGGACATGCAGCCTTATCTCTGTCAGGAGTTCTGTCTTATCTGCCTGCTGGACTCTCTCTCCTGGCTAATTACTCTCTCCTCCCCTCACCTGTAATCACCACCTGCAGCCAATCTAATCTTTGAGACAGCATAAGTAGGACACTCTCCCCTCGCACTAGTGATGGCCAAATGAGGCTTTCTGGAGGACTTGAGGCCTTTCATCAAAATGGTTCACATAAGGCCCTTTTCCACTAGGGTCAGTACGGTACGGTTCGGTACAGTACGGTATGGTTTGTCCGCTTTTTCATTAGGGACCGTAACTGCTTTCAGTTCTGTTTTTTTCAGAACGGTTCCTTTTTCTCAGAACCGCTCAGTTGAGGTTCCAAGCATACTGTCCCAGTGATGTAGAAACACTGCAGGCCACTGATTGGTCCGGGCCTAACGTCATGAGAGTGGGCGTAACACTGACTTTCCAGAATCGCTCGTGATCTGCCATTTGCAACGATTCATCCGTGAGCCAGCCAACAAGTGATATTATAAACAACAAGGATAGAATGGCTTCACAGAAGTCAACACCGCGGTCCAGCAGAGTTTTCTGTGCATTTCGGCTGATGAGAGAATCCAGAGAGAAGCAGACGGAGCCGCCCTGGGAAGTAGATGGAGCCGCCCGAACTGAACTGAATGTACGGCCGTGGGAGCACCCAACTTCAGCAGTTGAAGCCGTGATATTGGGATATAGAGTGATGTGATTTGCATATTTTACGTTATTTATCCCAGCAGTGGAAAGTTCACTTTGACAGACAAAAACTTGATCGTGTTTAAACGATGACCTAGCTAGTTAGCCATCAGTGTTTCGTCCGTCCTTGTATTTTGTGCTTGTGTTGACAATATCTGATGAAATAAGCTAGTTGTAATCCTGGTTAAAAAAAAGTGTTTTTTTTACATGTTGCAATTAAGTGGAAGTGCAACATGTTAAGTGCATGTATTGCACTTAACATGCACTTTAACATGCATTTTGTACATGCACTTCCACATGGAAGTGCATGTACTTAAGTTGTGTGTATTTTCGTTGTAGAGTCGGACCAGGCTGCATTTGGAACGACACAGCAATGTATTCTGACTGGTAAGCTGCTCATCTTGTTACTTATAGTCAAATCTTTTGCTTTTAAAGTTAAATTATAGGTAAAGTGCCAAATTTAAAGTAGCACAATTTCCACTAAATATGAAAGGGACTGAGCTGAGATTTATTTGATTGTGTGAATGTTAATTACAGAGTAATTGAAAATGAATGGCACATCCAGTAGAAGACACTGTAAAACTAGAAAAGCACTCGGAGAGCGCAGACCTCCGCCAAACGCCACAATTCCCCCGTACAGTGTTTGTGTGTACGTTTTCAGATTCCTTGAGCATGTAAACATATGGGGCAAACATAACGGGCTGCACGGTGGCGCAGTGGTTTAGCACTGTGGCAGCACAGTTTTACCCTCGGCCGGGGGACCGCGGGGATCATGAGATCGTGGGTTCGATCCCAGCCCCCGACCAACAGTGAGCTGTGTGGAGTTTGCATGTTCTCCCCGTGTTGCGCGGGTTTACTCCGGGATTTCTCCGGTTTCCTCCCGCACACCAAAAACATGTAGGTTTAGGGCGCTCGCGCACGCAGCGACCAGCAGCCGGTGGCTTGTCACCAGACTGCAAACCAAATCTACCTACGGGTACAAATAAGTAACAAAAAAAAAAAAAAAATATGACTAGCAATTGGATTGACAATGATTAAGATAAGATAAGATAAGCCTTTATTAGTCCCACAATGGGGAAATTCCAGGATTGCAACAGCACAGGGATAGCAACACTCAGAGCAACAATCAGAAGGCAAGAAAAAAAACAAGCAAGCAAGAGCAGCTAATATGCATATGTACATATTACTATAAAATATATATATAAACACACACAGACACACAGTGCAGAGCATTGTAGCTAGATGGAATAAATATGTAAATATATAAACACACACAGTGCAGAGCATTGTTGCTAGATGGGATGAAACAGCATAACCGTCTACTTAGTTGTCCTACATGGTATGATTATGTGCCCATACATATTCTCACCCTCCATAGTGACTGGTATTTTCCTAGTTGTATGCCGGAGGGGACCATTGTGTAAGTCTATTGCATCTTTTGCATTTAAAAACTATTAGTTTGTTACGTCTTTTTGCTATCTCTGCGAGCAGCCCTGCTTAGGTTGTACAGTCTGACAGCCGTTGGTAGGAAGGACCTGCGAAACCTCTCGGTTGTGCACCTGGGATGATGTAGTCTGCTGCTAAATGAGCTCCTCAGTGCATCCAGTATGTCCTGCATAGGGTGGAACTCGGACTCCAGCAGAGATGACAGTTTAGCCACCGTCCTTCTCTCTCCTATCTCCTCCACCGGATCCTGCTATAAACAGTGGCTCCGTCCACCGGCTCAGGAGACATTTGGGACGATCTGTGTGTCCGTGATATAAATGGAGTGAAAAAAAAGACGGATCAAAAAGAGAGAGGAAGGGAAAAAGACTCGGAATCGAGCCGCTGTTGCAAAAGGCAGCCGACTCGTGTGGCGCCAGGTAGAACTTATTTGACAGGGACAGTGCAATAAACACACAATTAATCAATGACAATCAATCTGATAGTGATAGGATTAGTGGTTCAGTAGTAAAAGCACTGGCTCCTTGGCGGAGGTAATAAACTGAAGCGTTGCTGTTGTGTCCATCTCCTCCACTGACGGATGCAAATTGGGTAGACAGGTTGCCGTGGGTTTTATATTATATTATTTTTGGGGGGGTTGCGCTCCGCGGCAAACGAGAATCTAGAAGCTTCGCTGGCAGAGAGCTCGTTTTTGCGCAGCGCCTATGGCTGGCCGGGGAATTTCTGCCAAAGAATCCGTCGGCGGACAGCTGCCCGTGTGAGGTTTTGCAGTTGCGCGCAAGCAGAGGCACGCTGGTGGGCCCAGGCCAGCAGTGTTTTCCGCGTGCTTTTGTGCCTAAAACGTTGAAGAACGCAGAGTTTGTGTTGCAGACACGACGACCAGCGCCCTCCATTGCGCCTGCGCACATGTTGAAAATGGCTGTATGTCACAGTGTTGAAAAATGCTGTAAAAAATTCCTGTATCCAGACGGTGAACCAGATATCCCCCAAAATTTAATCAGTTCTTCCTTGTACCATTTCCAACAATGCCTGAAAGTTTCATGGAAATCCGTGCAAGACTTTTTGAGTTATCTTGCTAACCAACAGACAAACAGACAGACAGACAGACAGACAGACAGACAGACAGACAAACACACAGACAAACACACAGACAAACCCCGGCAAAAACATAACCTCCTCCTGGCCTTTTCGGCCTGGCGGAGGTAATAAACCGCTTGTTTGTTTATTTTATTTATTTTTTTATCAGATCACTTCTGTGATCCTTTATGAGTTCTAGTCATAATAGTGTATCTTGCACTTTGGAGAATGGGAGTTGTTCAGTCACCATTAGAATTTAGTTTATATGTGTAGCTTATAGTATTTCATCTTTAAATTCATCCAGTAAAAGAACACATTACAAATATTGGAGACCCATTGTAGTGTTTCCTTTTATATTTTAGCAATACAAGCACAAAACACCACCCACACTTGAAACCAGGGCAACACAGCGGTGGCTAAACTTTAATTGATAACGTTATTTCACACAATCACAACAACTCAGTACCTAAACTCAGTGTAAATGGTGTAGAGATTGAAAGGGTATCCAAAATTAAAATCCTTGGTGTAATAATTGATAATAAACTGTGTTGGAAGTCACATAATTATATTAAAGGTAAAATATCCAAATCAATTGTAATACTACACAGAGTGAAATATTTGCTGAATCAACCCACACTATATACTTTTTATCATTCATTAATACTCCCATACATGACATATTGTACTGAAGTATGGGGAAATACATATAAAACAAACATATATCCAGTCTTTATGCTTCAGAAGAGAGCTATTAGAATAATAAACAAAGCTGCTTACAGGGAACCAACAAACCCACTTTTTCTTAAATTAAAAGCTCTCAAGTTGTCTGGTTGACTTTAAAACGGCAGTAATAATGTTTAAAGTGAAGAATCTATCACTGCCCGCAAATATCCAAAAGTTGTTTCAAATAAGGGAGAAACAATATCATTTCAGAGGAACATGTATATTTCAAAAACCTTCAGTGAGAACTACCACCAAGCAGCACTGTGTTTCAGTGCAAGGAGTCAGATTATGGAACGATTTTGGACCTGAATTAAAATCATGTACAACACTTGGACAATTTAAACAAAAACTAAAGGAAGAAATACTCCAAACATATATACAAGATGACATGTAAAATCACATGTCATCTTGTATATATGTATCCTTATCACATAAGGATTATCATATTCAGACTGTGTTGTGTTGTTGCTTAGTTTTTTGTCACGTTTTGTCTTGGCTTTGTTCTGATTTGTAATCATTCTTAATTTATTTTATTTCTGAATTCTTAGATGGAACATGGGTGGGCAATATAAGCTGTGGCTTCAGCCATCACCCATTTTGGATAACTTATGTTGAACTGTATAATCCGATGAGTTATTGTTTAATTTGATCTTGCTGGATTTTTTTTTCCCCTTTGTTATATTATTCTGTTCCTTTCTTTTAATCTTTTAATCTAATCTATCCAAAATAAAAATTCATTCATTCATTCATTCATTCATTCATTCATTTCTTAAATATGTTTTTGTTAGAATAATTTTGAGCTTAAATTATTCAAAGTCAAACAATCAGGTGGAAAGTAGGATTTATGTACATTTATTATAAAAATAGATATCCAGTTTCACCTCCATGGCCATTTGAGGGAGAGATTACAAAGCATGGCATTCAGGCACACCTAGAATCTCCAAAGGATTAATTTCTTTAGGTCTGATATATATAGGTAGGAGAAAGGAGAGGGAGGATGAGGATAAGGGAAAGGACAGGACCGAACAGTCCTGATAATCAAAGCTTATCTAGGGAAACATCACAGACACTCTGGAGACATGGGGTCATGGAGACATGGACATGAGATCCATAAAACTAACAGAATGTCCATCTACCACTGATCTATACAGGCTGAGGAGTTCCTGTGCATTCCTGTGACCCAAAACAGGTCATGTCAAAGAGATTAAGAGTAGCTTAGATAATTCCTTACACATGTACTGATCCTGTACTGAATTCTCTGAAGGCCACTGATTGCTCACAGAAACATACCAAGAATATATGAACTTCTCCTATATGGCATGCACATATAAACATTAACCATGGCATATGAAAGGCATGATATTTCTCAAATATAATAATACATTATTAAAAACAATAATAATGTAGTTAAAATGGAATTTTTCTATCAGTTTTAAACTTGTTTTAATTATCCACCACCCATTTCTCTTTCATATAGGCAAGAAGAAAATGATCTACCCAAACCGGACCTTGCCTCACTTTTTACAGAGATGCAGGCTGAAGATCTGCTGAACCAGGACGAGTACGAGGGGCTGATCCAGTTGCTGCTCAGTGAGGCAGTGTGGCCAGCATGTGTGACGCATTCCAATTTCTTTTGTGTTTTTACAGTTTGAATTTTGCACATTCTAAATAATCTGGAATTTGCTGCTGATTGTAATAAACAATTTAGTGATTTATGTGTTTGCATCATGGTTTTCTATTTTGTTTGTTAAGACACCATTGTGAAAAGGGTCAACAGTACAAACCATTTATCAGTGACTTTGAAAATAATGGCTCATTTTGAGAAAAAGTAACCAAAACAATTATTTGCTGAAGAGTGTATTGTTGGATGTGCCAGTGCAGAAGACACTGCACACTTTAGTGATAGTCCCAGTATATGGAGGAATTCTGGGCCATATTAGCATCTGGATTTCCTAATAATGGGATAGAAGAGAGAACCTGCAGGGTCTTGGCCCTCCAAGGCACATGATTGGACACCCCAGAGTTTGAGTTTAATGGGATTTAACATTTTAACTCAAACTGCTTTATGGTTCATAATTCTGTTGGCAGACTTACACCAAACCAAAAGTGATTTTCAAACTGCTGGATTGTTCTTAGAAAGCTTTTTCCAGTCTTTTAGTATTTATGTCACTTGGTGGTAACTTTCACACAAAACAAAAGTAGAGACACATCTGCAAAAGTACAAAGGTTTATTGTCAAAATTCCCAGGGTAATACTACATGAATACATGTATAGTTCACTGTTGATGCAGAGAATATACTGTATATTTATACAGTATCTACATGTAGTCAGCAATACTCAGTATTATATATTTCCAGTTAATCCATGTATTTCTCCATGTAACCTTGTATGACTGCATTATTTTAATTACTTTGAATCCTAGATCCATTTGTTTTGGCTTAAAATGCATCATAATTGTTAAATATATCTTATGCCTAACTTCGTCGTCGGCCTCCGTCGGTCTATGATGACCATGGAAGTGGTCCTAAACGTCTACTCTGCTGGAACAGCACCGCCTGTGGCTGAAAAGGCCGATGTGCGAATTGCAGTCCCTGTCACACAGGTCACACTTGTGGGTGGTCTCCGTGCTGCTGGGTCTGTGGCGGTTCTTCCTGCGGGTCCTTTTTTCATCTGCTGCAGCAGTCAGTCTCTCTTCACCCGCCTTGAGCTGCCTGGTCAGGGTGCCTTTCCATTTGGAGCGGTCCGTTGCAAGGTCCTCCCAGCGCTCTGTGTTGATCTCCAGGGCCTTCATGTCTCTCTTGCAGACGTCTTTAAAGTGCAGCTGTGAGCGGCCAATGTCTCTCCTGCCAGTTGCCAGTTCTCCGTAGAGGACGTCTTTGGGGATTCTGCCATCCTCCATACAGTGAACGTGGCCTAGCCAGCGGAGCCTGCGCTGCCTGAGTAGAGTGAACATGGAGGGAAGGCCGGCGCGGGACAGAACTTCTGTGTTGGGCACTTTGTCCTGCCAGGATATGTCCAGGATGTGGCGAATGCAGTGCAAGTGGAAGGAGTTCAGTCTCTTTTCCTGCCGGGCGTATGTTGTCCACGTCTCACTCCCATAGAGCAGTGTGCTGATGACGCAGGCATTGTACACTGCCATCTTCGTCTTGACAGAGAGTTTGGGATTCTCCCACACTCGTGTGGTGAGGCGAGCGAGTGTGAAGGCTGATTTTCCAATACTCTTGTCCATTTCTGTATCAAGGGAGAGGTTGTTGCTGATCGTGGACCCCAGGTACGTGAACTGATTCACGACCTCCAGCTTGTAGTCGTCTATGGTGATGGTTGGTGGTGCTTCCATGCCTTGCGCCAAGACGTTAGTCTTCTTCAGGCTGATGGTAAGCCCAAAATCCTTGCATGCCTGGGAGAAGCGGTCCATCAGGGTCTGAAGCTCCTGCTGTGTGTGGGTTGCGACTGCAGCGTCTTCTGCGAACAGCATGTCTCTGATTAGAGCCTCGCGTACTTTGCTTCTGGCTTTCAGGCGGGCGAGGTTGAAAAGCCTGCCGTCAGATCTTGTGTGCAGGTAGATTCCCTCTGTTGCTGTGCTGAAGGCATGCCTCAGGAGCATAGCAAAGAAAATCCCAAAGAGGGTTGGTGCAAGTACACGGCCCTGTTTCACTCCGCTGCATATGTTGAATGGCTCTGAGACGTTGCTGTCATGCTGCACTATCCCCTGCATGTTGGTATGAAACGATTCGATGAGGCTTTGCAACTTTGGTGGGCATCCTATCTTTGGCAGGATCTTGAAAAGGCCCTCTCTGCTGACCAGATCGAATGCTTTGGTGAGGTCAATGAAGGCAACATACAGGGGCATGTTCTGTTCTCTGCATTTCTCCTGGAGTTGGCGGATGGAGAATATCATGTCTACCGTCGATCGCTCAGCACGGAAGCCACACTGAGACTCGGGGTAGACACGTTCGGCAAGCTTCTGTAGACGAACAAGAACAACTCGTGCGTAGACTTTGCCAACAACGCTGAGGAGGGAGATGCCCCTGTAGTTGTTGCAGTCGCTTCTCTCCCCTTTGTTTTTGTAGAGGGTGATGATCTTGGCGTCCCTCATGTCCTGTGGTACGGCATCTTCCTTCCAGCACTGGCAGAGGACGTCATGCAATGGCAGCAGTAGGGCGGTCTTGCAGTGCTTGATCAGGTTGGGGGGTATGCCGTCATTGCCGGGTGCCTTGCCAGCCAAGCTATCAATGGCCTTGCTGAGTTCGTCGATGGTTGGCTCGGCGTCAAGTTCGTCCATGGATGGCAGGCAGTCGATGGCATCAAGGGCTGACGGTGTCACGGTGTTCTGTCTGGAGTAGAGGTTGGAGTAGTGTTCCACCCATCTCTCCATCTGCTTGTTCTTTTCTGTGATCATCTCCCCATGGAGGATTTGAGGGGGGCTGTCTTGCTCTGAGCTGGACCAAGTGCTTTCTTGATGCCATCGTACATACCACGGATGTTCCCTGTTATGGCAGCAGTTTTTTTTTTTTTTTTACTTATTTGTACCCGTAGGTAGATTTGGTTTGCAGTCTGGTGACAAGCCACCGGCTGCCGGTCGCTGCGTGCGCGAGCGCCCTAAACCTACATGTTTTTGGCATGCGGGAGGAAACCGGAGAAATCCCGGAGTAAACCCACGCAACACGGGGAGAACATGCAAACTCCACACAGCTCACTGTTGGTCGGGGGCTGGAATCGAACCCACGATCTCATGATCCCCGCGATCCCCCGGCCAAGGGTAAAACTGTGCTGCCACAGTGCTAAACCACTGCGCCACCGTGCAGCCAGTTTGAATGTCTTGGCTGAGCTGAGTCCAGTACTCGTTGGGACAGTGCCCAGCAGTCTGCTGAACTTTGCTTCTCGCAGCCCTGAGAATCTGGAGATTCTTCTCGTTTGGGTACTTCTTGTACTCAGCAAGTGCTGAGCGCTTGGCTTCAATGACGGGGGTCATCTCAGTCAACTTGGCATCAAACCAGTCCTGTGACTTCGAGGTCTTCCTCCGAAACGTAGCCAAGGCTATGCAGTGGATGGTGTTTCGCAGCTCTTCCCACTTCTGCTTTGCAGATTCTCCTTCTTGTGGTACACCAAGTTCCTTCTCAAAGGTGGAGGCAAACTGCTCAACAAGTTCTGGTTGGGCCATCTTGCTGGTGTCAATCCGTGCCTTTCCAGGCTGTCTGGCACGATGGAATTTCTTCAGCTGCAGCTTGACCTTGCAACACACCAATGAATGGTCTGTGTCGCAATCTGCACTCTGGAACGAACGGGTGATTAGCACGTTCTTCAATGAGGTGCACCTGGTCAGGATCAAGTCCAGCTGGTGCCAGTGCCTTGAGCGCGGATGTCGCCAGGAAACCTTGTGTTGGGGCTTGGTCTTGAAGAACGAGTTTGTGATGCACAGATCGTGATATGTGCAGAACCCGAGCAGCCGCTGTCCGTTGTCGTTCATTCTGCCCACGCCAAATGGTCCAAGACAGGAGGGCCAGAAGTCGTGGTCAGCACCCACTCTGGCATTGAAGTCTCCAAGGAGAATGAGTTTTTCAGAGTTGGGGATGATCCTGACAGTTGTTGCGAGATTCTTGTAGAACTCGTCTTTTGCCTCTGGTGTGGCTGTCAGTGTTGGGGCATACACACTGACGAGGGTGACTGGGCCTTGAGTGGTGTTGAGGCGGAGGGTGAGGAGTCGTGCAGAGCCATTGCTGCCCGGTTCCACCATCTTCAGCAAGGTGTTCTTTACTGCGAAGCCCACTCTGTGTTCCCTGTGTTCGTCACTGCCCTTTCCCTGCCAGTAGAACGTGTAGTCCTTCTCTCTCAGTGTTCCTGCATCAGCCAACCGTGTTTCCTGGAGAGTGGCGATATCCACTTCCAGTCTCTTCAGCTCATTATTGATGATGGCAGTCTTCCTGGTGTTGTTGATGTCCTTGAGGTTAGCAGCGAGTCCTGTCATCATAGTGCGGACGTTCCAAGTTCCCAGTTTTAGAGTTGGTCTCTTTTGTTTTTTGTGTTGCCTGGTGCGAAGGTTCTCAGCCTGCCGTTCGGACTTCTCCTCATCCCCATGCACCCAATGAGGAAAGCAAGCTGTGGCGGGACAACACCTTATTGGCTGGGGGCTGCCCAGC